>CM067506.1:7360767-7505767 GCA_034509495.1 Acestrorhynchus altus | reverse complement strand
ACTACTACTCTGGATCCTTTATCAGTCCATCATCATGGTTCAAACCTCTGCAGTCTACATTAGACCAGTGTATTGTGCAGGTGAATGGAGGAGCTTGTCAGAAGCACAAAGCCAGATATCGGTCTTTGTTCTGGAGGATGTCAGATGGAGTCCTTTCTCTCCACCCTGCCCTGAAGACCTGTGCTGATTTTTGGCCAGATCAAATTTACAGTGCATATCCTTCTGACCACCAGAAACGGGGTGTGTATGAGAGATCTGATGCTGGATCAGAGCTATTCTTCTGAAAGATCTGACACAGGGCACTGTAAGACTCTGTCTTTGGAGAATTTCTGAGACCTGTTGATCAGGATCTGTGTTTTTGGCATTTAAAACAATAGTCAGCTTTGCTGTGTGGAAGTAATACACCACTGCTGTCAGGGACATTCATTAAAAACACCCATTCTTTACATTGTGTGAATGGACCAAATTACTTGACATAAAATTACATTCATTCATTTTACATTAATTTACATTATGAAAGTTTATAAATATATTTTCTATACAGGTAAAACTATTTGTTGAGATCCCAGACTCCTCTGCATCTACTACTATCTTTCTGAAGGCCTCAGAGAGCTCTTTGGTTCTCTCCAGGGTGATCTGCCATTCACTTCAACAATAAAGAGTAAACCAAGTTCATGTCTTTTTTTTTCAAAATTCATTCCTAACTGTAATAAACTGTACAAAATATAATCAAAGAAATTCATTGTAGTTCTGGTGACGTCATTCTAGAGGAACCAGCTCCCTGCCTGACACTGTTTAAATGACATGGTTATGGTTTTTTTTATTTATCAATCAATCAATCAATCAATCAATCAATCAATCAATCAATCAATCAATCAATCAATCAATCAATCAATCAATCAACCAATCAATCAGGCAAATTGGTTCCCAAAGTAACTGATCTACAGAGTTTTGCCACAAATTTTTCACAGAATTTTGATATAATGATGGAATTGCCCTTTAGGAATTTTTGGATAACAGATCTTGTTAAAAATGGTTTGGTCAAACACCTTTACAGTTTACAGGGCTAAAATCTTAAAGCCCACTGAGTGAATGACAATCAGCATGTATTTACAGACTGGAAAACCAGACATGGTGCTTCTTATTGTTCTTTTGTACTGATGATGCCAGTCCTCCTCTGTACAGCAGATGACGCTATTGTTGTTGCTGTGGGTTTCCTGTAGCTCCTCCACTGCTTCTTTCTCCCTCAACAGTGAGAAAGAACTGCTTTAGGACCCTAACAGATTATTATACACACACACACACACACACACACACACACACACACACACACACACACACACACACACACACACACACACATACACACTAACTAACTAACCCTTCTGTAAGTACAGTTTCTACAAAAATAATTCTTGTTTATGTTACACTAAGAGTCCACTTACCCCCCCCCCTCCACACACACACACACACACATGCATCATCCACAGACACATACCCACAATCTCTCAGACACATGCCCATATACAGCCCTTCACACCCTGAGCTTCTACACAGCAAATGATATCAATACACATTATTTCAAGTTCAAGCCGTGTTTGTTTCGTGCGTTTAATAATCTATTCTTACTCGGATTTGTGCAGTTATCTGATAATATTTCAGATGTCAAGTAAACAGCTGACTCTGATAAAGAAAGCAGGATTTGAGCTCAGAAATCAAATTTCTCAGCCCATGCATACAGCTTACTCTGATTTCTTTCAGTTTTCTCAATCTGTGCATATACTCCTTCTGACAGGCTGCAGCTTTCTCTGATCAGGGACTGAGCATGCAGCACAACCAAGTGCTGCAAATTAGCAAGGACTCCACCTTCCTCTAACCTTACTTACACGCTTCTGTGAGATAATTGGCTGATTGCAAAGCAGAAACCCAATTTCTACCTGACTAATCCAGAGTTCCTCATTATCTGATTTCTCACATGGATTGCTGACAAAATCAGATTTTCTTCAGTTATCAGATTGAGTGCATGTAAACACATGCAAATATTCATTTAAACAGGATACTCAGAGCTTTTCCAATTTTATGAAAGTGATTTGGTATTTTAAGGCAGGAAAATTAAAAAAAAAATGATAAAACATTTATATCCAGATTGGATCAGCCAGGTTCTTTCACAGACGTGCTCTGCTCTTTACTCATCAGAACTGGAAGGGCGTAGGAGGATTTGCACTATTGAGCCTCAAGAAAGTAGCAAAACACACCCAACTAAGCTTTTTGGAGAGTACTGTGTTTTAATGAGTTGGTGGGCAGGCTGAGGCATGACCCCTCTAAGACATTTGGCATCAATGTGTGTGTGTGTGTGTGTGTGTGTGTGTGTGTGTGTGTGTGTGTGTGTGTGTGTGTGTGTGTGTGTGTGTGTGTGTGTGCTTGTGTGTGCAGGTGTGTTTGAGGTGAATGATCTGGCGCAGAAACGAAAACAAAATCACGAATCAGAGCATGGAGAACCACTGAACCTAACAGACAGGCCTGTAGCTGTAGTACATGTACAGCAGGCGTGTCAACTCCTGGATTAAGTCCTGGACAATGCGGTCAAAATGTTAGATCATCAATATCTGAAGACTTTCTCACAATATATGAGATGTGATCAATTCTTTCAGTGATGCCATAGAAGAACCAGAACTTACGGTCAAAAAATCCAGAAGGAATCAACCATCAGGAATGAATCTTGGTAGGTAGGTTTGAACTTGTGGGATGTGCAAAGTGATTCATGTTTCATGCTTCTCCGCACAGCCAAGAACAAGCCTTTTCATGGCTGACTACATAAGATCATCCTGTTGCAAATGGGTTCCTGTCTGACTCATGCTGTTGTGTTGGTATCATTCTTTGCAAGCAAAGTATGTCTTGGAGGAGAGTTCAAAAGCAATTTGGGCTGTTGGGAGTGTTTGAAAGAGGTCGTATTGTAGGGCTCTGGGAAGCAGGATGGTCTTATTGACACAATGTGCACCATACTGTTCATGCAGATATTACCACAGCCCGATGTTGGTGGCAGTGGATATATAAAGATGGGAACAAGAGACATGATGGATCTGGGAGTCCTACATGAACCACAAAGACTGAGAACAGATCCTGTGCCAAAGCCATGGACAGGACTACATGCACACAGACTGCCCGTAACACCATGTCAACGTTGCCAAGGACTGCAATGATGTCATGCCAGTCTGCCATGGAGTCTTGGTGCAAACAAACAATGAATCCATGTCTGAGGCACAGGGATCAGCACCAAGCTGACCTACCTCAGACTGACAATGTGTGGGATGCTGTTGGATGTACTATGAAAACTCCATACCTACCTCCAAATCTACAGGAAGTGAGAAGTGAGTGTGAATGAGTGAGAATATTCGAGCTGCATGGGGTGGATAATTGCAGGATACCATTAGGAACCTTTACAACTCCATACTGCGAGACACTACTTCCAGATTGTTCCTCATAACCTTTACCTACTTTCTGAAGAACACTGCACTCTGACACTTCCTTCTGGGTTTTGAAGGTGAGTGTATATGTAATTTGTAATTTATAAAACATATACCTTTATACTCAGTTTACATGAAATGAATTAATTAAATGACTTAATTGGTTATTAATCAAATGGGGAAGCTGGATAGAACAGAGACAGCAGTAGTTTAAAGTGTATTTATATAACATCTGTCCCACCTTCTCACCACCACTGTTGGTCTACATGTATCTGCATCCACATCATAATTAGTAGTTTATTACACTACATTTTTTTTTTTTGCATATTTAGATATTTTAAATTCAATTGAAAGGAGCTGATTTACCAGTGTTGGTAAATGAGTAAATATATATTTATTAATGTCTTTAAAACTGCTGCATGACACACACACACACACACACACACACACACACACACACACACACACACACACACAGACACACACACACACACACACACACACACACACACACACACACACACACACACACACACAGATCATCCTGTTGCAATGTGTCATCCTATATGTGTCTTCACTGTCCACTTTGATAGCCAAACTACAATGACCCTAGTATATCACTACTCTTGTGTTAATGTTTAGTACAGCACTCTGGATAAGATGTTTCTGAGTGTAAAATGTTTTATAACAGCTATAAAGTTTTATAGTCTACGTTTTACAGTCTACATAAAGAAATGATCAAAATAGTGATACATATTTGATCATATTAGGCATCTTAGATAAATTTCACTTTTTATTCCATTGTGTGAATATTCTTAATAAATAAAAGCTCATTTCATTCCATTATTATGCTACATTGTAATCATTACATCACTGGCACGAATTGTCTTAAAATATATTTTAAAGAATATTATCACAATTTTTTTATGATATAATTTATCATCCAAAAAAACAAACAAATAAACAAACAAATTAAACACATGTTCTGTTATACAGTGATTCAGGGCTGGGACCCACATGCTTTTATTTTCTAATTCAAAATCAAATGAATTGCCTTGTTTTTACAGTCAGATGTCAAAGCTATGTTTTCATTATTTTTAGATTTATTGTTTATTTAGTTTAGTTATTATTTAGATATAATTTAGTGTAACAGTGTCATATTGGCCACCTCTAATCCCATAGACTGACTGTATATTTGGACTGAAGAAGAAGGAAAGAGAAGGAGAAGGTGCTTGTGCAGTTACAGGTTCTTCAGGGCTCCAAAGGTGGTTCTTCTATGCCACTGCTTTTTTTCTTTGAAGGAAAGAGTGAAAGTAACTGAGAAATGTAAAAGCTGGGTTTTTAAGCTAGAAACTGCAGACACTGGAAGAGTGTGTGTTGAAGCAGCACATTTTATTATAGCAACTGTTTCACTCTTTTATATCAAGTAGATTGAAAGCAGAGTTTCCTTCACTGGCTGAGTTTGGTATTTGTCTCTGGAGGCCACGGGCCGGCTGTGTTCGTGACCGTGGTCAGTCACTGAGGCGTTGAAAGAAAGAAGAGCAGGGAAAAAAGACGCCACAAGCAACTGTTGCAGACAGCTGTGGAAACACATCCACACGAATGCTCCAGACACGGCATGGGGGAGAGACACTGGCTGTTACATCAGTGAGTGAGACAGATTATTAACTCTAACACTACTATTACTGTTACTGCTTCGATACCTGGTCCAGCATACAGACGAAAGAGATGGTTGATGGTGCTGCACTTGGATCAGGTCAGTGGAACTGGACCTTCAGTGCTGCAATAAATAAATAAATAAAAAATAAACACACAGAACTAGTAAAAATCAAAAACAAAATGTGAACCTGACAAAATGTCTCTGCATTAAGCTTTACTAATTCATTCCAATGCACTGCTGGTTGGATTTCTTTACTGTGCAAATATCTCCTGAAATGCAGCAGCACGAGACAAAAATTAAAGATACACTATATAGAGGTAAGTATTGGGTTGGATGATCAGAGCTTTGTTTAGGCCAGTCAAGTTGGACTTCCCTTCACCAAAACTCACCCAACCATGCCCTGCACTGGGAAACAGCAGTTTCCACAAATGCCAAAGCTACATTTGTCCAGAATGTCTTCACTGGAACTAATTGGCCGAGGCCAACCCCTGAAAAACAACCCCAGAGCATTATCCCTCCTCCACCAAGCATTACAGCTGGCAGAGTGCAGTCAGGTAAGTAATGTTCCTTGTATTTGCCAAATCCAGGCTTGTCCATCAGACTTCCAGACAGAGACATATAATTGGCACTCTGCAGTGGCCATGGAAACCCATGCCATGAAGCTGCTGACAAATGGTTTTTGTGCATTTTTAAATGCCAGAGGAGAAATCTACAGTTATTGAGTCAGCATCTTTAGAATCCTGTATTAATTTTTCTGGAATGCACTTTATTTTGCCAAAATTGGGAAGTTCTAGACTGTCAAACATGCCAGATATTGTTATTTTCATAACAATATTTGTTATTTCATTTAAGATGTAAATATTCTTATGAATTTGACCATGTTTTGTTCAAAAATGTATTTGCACCTAAACTGTTTTTTTTTGTGTTTTGTTTATAAAGCCTAAAAAAACTTTATATCTTAAAATTCTTTTGGAAATTAACCACAGCATCGTGTGTGTACTGGTAAAACCTCATACAACCAATTATGGAACACTTGGGCCTGATGGAGTATCCCATCATTGTGGGGGTACATGAAGTCCACAAAGGGCTGCAAGTGGTCACCAAGCAGTGAAACATAGCGGGCACTGGTGAATGACACATTTAGGCAGACCACTGGACCCAAATTGTGGACTCTGCTCAAATTCAGAACTGCAATGTTCCATTCATCTGGCATCCACTGCCATGCCTTGCTCAGATTCAGATCTTGTCCAGAGCAGAGCTGGCTGGTGATCCTCCCTCACAAGATAACACCTCAGACCTTATACAGGTACAGGTGTGGGTTTTCCCAAGCCTTCCATGAGGTTTACACACTCCTATCTCATGACTTTTGGCATGTCACTATGTGTGTGTGTGTGTGTGTGTGTGTGTGTGTGTGTGTGTGTGTGTGGTTATTCCGTTGTGTCCATATCTATTTGTGTATTTGAGCTTTAATCTTTTACATATACAAACATAAGTACGATCTCTCTTATTACAGCACTGTGGTTTTTAAACACTCATCATTTTTCTGGTGAGTAAGAAACACACCCAGCATAATGCCTATTCATCAATACCATCACTGATCTAATAACAGTGATACCTGATATCCAGCATCCTGCACACTCTCAGAGAACACTGTGAGAAACAACCACTGTGTGTGCTTCAGCCGCCCAACTGGACAGAAACTGGCCATTAGAATGCCTGCTTAAGGAGTGCTGGGGGCAGTAAAAGAGATGTGGTCAGCAGGTCATTGAATGTGCGTCATTTAATGACACTGTCTCTAAGTGATGGTCAGTGCTGATGAATTGTTACAACGAATAACTTTAAAGCTACATATTATAAAAGACGTGTTGTCTCTGTACCCTCACTACTCATATCCAGAATGAATTTATAATTAAGTTCATATCCAGAATATACAGTAACAATCAAAACTTTGGAGATATTCACAGAATGTACTGGAGATAACAACATTATTATTTTTTTAATATTCATATTAAATCTTGAGCATCAGCCAATAACCATTTATATCATAAGATCAAAAGTATTTTGACACCTGCAAGGTTAAATAAAAGAGTTTATCCCACTTTTGTTCCAGGGAGGGCTTTCTTCTGGACAGACATATTACCTTAAAAGGTTGTCCTGTGAAGGATGAAGAGTGTAGGTGTGTCCAAACCTTTGGTACTGTATCTATATTTATATATTTTATATCCAGAATGAATTTCTAATGACATTTATATCCAGAACGAATTTGTAATAAATTTATAAATAATAATCTGATTTATATCCCGTATGAATTTATAAATAAATTTGTATCCAATATAAATGTATAATGAAATTTATATCCAGAATGAACTTACAATTAAATGTATATTCAGGATGAATTTATTATTACATTTAAATCCAGAATAAAGAGGGTGTGTGCATACACACACACACACACACACACACACACACACACACACACACACACACAGACACACACAGACACACACAGTCCCAGACTACACCCTAAAGCCCAAGGCCATTTCCCAGACTTTTTCAGTGCCTGTCACAGCTACATAATCTGACTACAGACAGTAGCTACAAAACAAAGCGCTGCAAAGACACTCAATAAATCAATCCAAAGTTCCAAAGGCTTTCAGCATGACTGCTGTCCACTGATTCAACTGTCTGGTGTACAATTAGACAGAATAAACCCAAACAAACATAAAATCAAAGGTCCATGAAATTTTCTACCTTTAAAACTTTAAGTAACATTAGAATAAATCCCAAAAATCAATGGTCAGTGAGTGTTTACCTTTACAACTTTATATAACATTAGAATGAACTCAAATAAACATAAGCCAGTGGTAAATGAGAATGTTTACCTTATTTTTTTTTAATACAACATTAGAATTAACACAAATAAATATAAAGTCAATGGTCAGTGAGAATGTATACATGTAAAACTTTATATAATATTGGAATAAACACAATAAACATAAAGTTAATGGTCAGTGAGTGTGTTCACCTATATAGTTTTATATAGCATTAGAATAAACCCAAATAAACATAAAGTCAGTGGTCAGTCAGAATTTGTACCAGTAAATCTTTATACAACAGTAGGATAAACTTAAGTCAAGTTGTCTGTGGCCAGAAATAGCTATTGGTTAGATCACCGAAGAGTGCAGTCAGAAAAGTGCAGTCAGAAGTGCACAGTCAGAAGAGCACAGTCAGCGCACAGTCAGAATAGTGCAGTCAGAAACACACAGTCAGAAGTGCAGTCAGAAGAGCACAGTCAGAGCACAGTCAGAAACACACAGTCAGAAGCGCGCAGTCCGAATAGTGCAGTCGAAGCAGTGTCAGGGAATAGTGCAGTCAGAAAACACAGTCAGAATAGTGCAGTCAGAAACAGTGTCAGAATAGTTGCAGTCAAAACACACAGTCAGAATAGTGCGGTCAGAAGGCACGGTCAGAAGGCACAGTCAGAATCAATTGCCCGATCAGAAACGCACAGTCGAAATAGTGCAGTCAAACTTCCAGTGTCGAATAGTGCAGTCAGAAACACACAGTCAGAATAGTGCAGTCAGAAACACACAGTCAGAATAGTGCAGTCAGAATAGTGCAGTCAGAAACACACAGTCAGAATAGTGCAGTCAGAAACACAGTGTCAGAATAGTGCAGTCAGAATAGTGCAGTCAGAAGAGCACAGTCAGAAGAGCACAGTCAAATAGTGCGATCGAAACACGCAGTCAGAATAGTGCAGTCAGAATAAGTGCAGTCCAGAAACACACGGTCAGAATAGTGCATTTAGGAAATGTTGCCGGTTAGAAACACAGTCAGAATAGTGCAGTCAGAAACACGGTAATAAAATTGAATTGCAGTCGAAGAAGAGCACAGTCAGAATATTACTGATCAGAAGAGTGCAGTCAGAGGAACGCAGTCAAAACACAGTCAGAAGAGTGCAGTCAGAGGAACGCAGTCAAAACACAGTCAGAAGAGCGCAGTCAGAGGAATGCAGTCAAAACACAGTCAGAAGAGTGCAGTCAGAATAATTGCGATCAGAAACACACAGTCAGAATAGATTGCGAGTCAGAATAGTGCAGTCAGAAAACACACAGTCAGAAGAGATAAATTGCAGTCAGAATAGTGCAGTCGAAAACACACCAGTCAGAATAGTGCAGTCAGAAATGCACAGTCAGAAGAGCGCAGTCAGGATAGTGCAGTCAGAAACACACAGTCAGAATAGTGCAGTCTGAAGAGTGCAGTTAGAAACACACAGTCAGAATAGTGCAGTCTGAAGAGTGCAGTTAGAAACACACAGTCAGAAAAGTGCAGTCTGAAGAGTGCAGTTAGAAAACACAGTCAGAATAGTGCAGTCTGAAGAGTGCAGTTAGAAACACACGATTCAGAATAGTGCAGTCAGAAACACAGTGTCAGAATAGTGCAGTCAGAAGAGCACAGTCAGAAGAACGTGGTCAGAATAGTGCAGTCAGAAACACACAGTCAGAATAGTGCAGTCAGAAACACACAGTCAGAATAGTGCAGTCAGAAACACACAGTCAGAATAGTGCAGTCAGACGAGCGCAATTAGAAATGAATGATTAACTTTAATAGAATTGGGGAAAATATATTGCTTATTTGTTGATTTGTATTTTTATGTTATAATTTTTTAACAAATAAATACTGATTTAAAGATTTTCTCCAGACAGTCTTTTCTCCAGAGTTGTTCTTTTTTTACATATTAAAATAATAAACATATTATTAGCGATGTGATGACGATGATGACAATGATGATGTGTGATGATGGCGATATTAATGATGATGGCGATGATGGTGATGATGATGATGATGATGATGATGATTTGTATAAACTAGAACATATTGACGTTTCCAGAAAAATGTCAGCTTTACCATATTGACTGACACATTGAGTTAACACACATATATATTAACACACATATATACTGTATTTCAATAATTGTGTTAACATTCTTTATAATACTATATTAACTTACTATATTTAACTCTGATGGAACTACATTGATTTTGAACATGTAAACTCAACTAAATAACAGCTGTGTGTGTGTGTGTGTGTGTGTGTGTGTGTGTGTGTGTGTGTGTGTGTGTGTGTGTGTGTGTGTGTGTGTGTGTTTGTTATTTTGTGAGTAATGTTTCTTTGCCTTCATTTCAGGGAACAACTGAATATATCAGGTTGCATTGCTCCAACCAACATAACACCACTCACACACACACACACACACTGAAAGTGGGCGGATATTTGTGAAGGTAACAGTTGTTAATTTTCCCTAAAAGATAAGAATAAACATCTCTTCAACATTTCTCTCTCTCTCTCTCTCTCTCTCTCTCTCTCTCTCTCTCTCTCTCTCTCTCTCTCTCTCTCCCTCTCTCTCTCTCTCTCTCTCTCTCTCTCTCTTTCTCTCTCTCTCTCTCTCTCTCTCTCCATTCACATACCCGCCAGATCATTAATTCTCATAATGCTTATTATTTTTTTTTAAATGTCAAAATGTCAAAATCAAGTCGTCTTAACTCTCTGTAGTGATCATGTTGGACTACAGCTAGCAGAGTCTCCATGTCACATTAAATGGGTTTTGTTCAGCAGCGCTCATCGAATTAAACAAACACACAGTACAATGGGAAAATCAGCTCGTGCAGAATCTGAGGAGGATGATCAAAGATTTAAACAAGTCAGGAATGTCTCTTGGAGCCATTAGTAAACAACTGCAGACTCCGAGATCATCAGTTCAAACAACTGTTACAGGACTTGACCTTTACGTGGTCTGAAGAAAAGTGGTTCAGGTGGCCAGGAACAAAACAAGAACACCTTGAGAACAAGCCTGTTGGGAAACTGGAAGCTGCTGGAACACAGTGTCACTGTCTACAGTCAAGCAAGCTTTACATCACCATAGACTGAGAGGCTGCTGTTCAGGAAAGAAGCTTCTGCTCCAAAATTGGACTTCAAGCTCAACTAAAGCTTGCAAATGAAAGAGGAGATCTGTTTGGAGGTGAAGAACTTAAGCCCAAGAACACTGAACTAGATGTTAAGTATGGTGGTGGGAGCATCATGCTCTTGGTCTGTTTTGCTGCCAATAGATCTGGAACCGTGGTGCTTCAAATAGCCTTTAGAAATGTCTGTATTTCTGCATGCATTTGATCTAGAACCTCATCATTTACTCAAGTTCAAATCAAACAAACACGACAAAAACGTTACACTTGTCATTTACTGATGATCCAATAAAACGGCGCTATAGATCCAATATTACTTATCTGTAAGAAAATCTGGCAAAAGTATGAACCTTTAGGTTTAGCAGATCATTTGAAGATGAAATTGGAATCAGGTGTCTTCAATCAAGAGGGTGACAATCAAGGTGTAAATGAACACCCTGTTTAACCACCAGAGATATTTTGAGGGACTCAGAAGAAAGAGTTATTGAAGCCCATGATTGGAAAAGGTTGCAAAACCATCTCTAGGGTTTGGACTCCGCAATCCATAGTCAGAGGAAACTGTTTTATGCATTGGATTAAATTCAGAACAGTATTACCCTCCCAGGGGGTATACCATCAAAGATCATACCTAGCTCACTAAGGAACCCAAGGTAACTTCTAAGCAACTAAAGGCCTTTCTCACAATGGGTAATGTTCACGAGTCCACCATTAGGAGAACACTGAACAAGCAATGATATTGCATAATTAAGCTTGCAACAAGAGATGTGCTACTTACATTTGCAGTTTGATAATGATCACAAAGATGAAAGAATTATTAGAACAATTTATGGGTCAATTTTTTAGTTTAAATCAGAAAATTTTGGAGAAAAGAGCTGCATTCAGTATGGAATCATATGTAATCTGTATATATAAAAACATGGTGGGGTAATTATGATGGGTTGGGCCTGTTTTGCTGCATCTCTGAGGCAGGACTGGCCTTTATTGATGGAAAATTCATTCTCACTGATAGCCTTTAAAATCGAAGGAAAATGTCAGGACATCAGGCTCTGAGCTAACTCTCAAGAGAATGTGAGTCATGCAGCAAGACAGTGATTACACGAGCCCTTCTACCAAAGGATGGATAAGGAAGATTAAATATAGGTGCAGATATTGCAAAATAAAGTACAGAAATGCACAGTTACACCAGTATTTTCCACCACTTGGTAAGCTGCATTATATGGTAGTATGAATCGAGACTGTGAAATACACAGAATTTCACACAAGTACACAAAGACACAGACTGGGATGCATACAATCACACACACACACACACACACACACACACACACACACACACACACACACACACACACACACACAAGCACAGGTTGTTTATGCAGAAGTGTAATACTCACTGATAGCTGTGCAGTAACAGCTGCCATGCAGATGTGAGCAGTTGTCAGAGGAAAGACAACTGGTCTGGCCTGGACACACACACACACACACATACACTCATGAATGCACATGCTCACACACACACACACACACACACACACACACACACACACACACACACACACACACACACACACACACACACACACACACACACACACACACACAGGTGCATTAGCTCCTCAGTAATTCTTATTTACAGATGAATTGTGCTGCACAAGCTGCAGTAAACAGTAATTCATTGATCAGTGAGCTGAGCTCTGCTGACGCCTGCTTGTGTCCTTTTAATGGTCAGTTATTCCTCATCTTTCAGCACAGGAGAACCTGTAAACACAGAACAAACAGAGGTCCCAGACACAGCTCTCAAGGTACCTTTAGCAAGTCTCACACTTTATTGAGCTTGTTGGAAAGAAAAAGAAGCGAAATGAAACGAAACGAAAAGAAAGAAAAGAAAAAAAGAAAAAAGAAAGAAAAAGAAAAGAAAAAAAGAAAAAAAAATTGGAAGTGATTCAAAATCCAAGCCTATAAAAATATAAAAAACTGCTCAAACCTCATCAGTTAGGAGCCACTGACTTCTTAAACAACTGCCTGTATAGCTAATGTCCACAAAACAGGAGAGACTATAGTTTCAGGAAGTGTTTCAGGTTGTAAGTAATGGAATGTTTCAGTAATGTAAGTGAAGGTCAGTTGGAGGTCTGTATGACCAAGTAAACTTTAGAAAGGGGCACTGCTTGGGGGATTGCTAGAACAGCAGACAGAAATCTTTTTAACTGTGAAAGACCTTTAGGAAGCTCGATCAGACTCTGGAGTGGTGGTCCTGTGGACTGATGATGTTCAATCAGAACCTTTGGCTGTTTGAGTAAAGTACCCATGCAATGACCACCTGTCCAGTTAAGCATAGGAAATTGGATGGATCAGTGAATAGATCAACGCCAGTGGCTGAAGACATTTCACTGGAAGAGGGTACAGTGGGTTCAATTAAACACCATCAAATTCTGGAAACAAACATCAAACATTTCACCATCTGAAAAATAACTTTTTGAAAAATTATGAAGCTTTTACAGCAGGAGATCTTCTGAACACCTCCTTGCTGTGGACTGCTACAAGAGGCACAAACTGAAGGTCCACCCAACCTCAACATGAACCTCAAAGAGCAGAGCAACAACAAGAACCAAAGTATCTCCTGGGAATTAAAGACTGGCGCAGGAAAGAATGGTGAAAATCTTAAACAAAAAAAGAGAGAGAGCAAGTTGATCACCCCAGGAAAAACGGATTCTCTTTTCAAGTAAAAGGTAAAGTTGTAGGATGTAAGAGTGTAGGATGTGTGATAATTGATGCAAAGTTTTAATCATTCATACTGAAAACGTCAGCAGGAATGCCACTAACCTTTGTGTGTGTGTGTGTGTGTGTGTGTGTGTGTGTGAGAGAGAGAGAGAGAGAGAGAGAGACAGACGGGCAGGCCTTTTCATGTCAATGAGCATCAAGGAAACTGTGCTGAATAGCTCTCTTCAATGTAGAGGCATATATGGGTACAGCTAGTGTGTGTGTGAGAGTGTGTGTGTGTGTGTGTTTCTCATGGAAATCATGTGACACCATGGGTATCACATTATACAGACTAGCACACTCCTGCACACAAGACCCAGTTAGTCAGTAAAGGTTTTTAGTGTTATGGTGTACTATAGTGAAGGTAAAGGTACTGCATCACAATCTGACTCACTTAACAGAGCAGAAACTGTATATAGTAGTAAAAATTCTTTCGTCACAATCTAACTCACTTAACAGAGCAGAAACTGTACTATAGTGAAGGTAAAGGTACTGCGTCACAATCTAACTCACTTAACAGAGCAGAAACTGTACTATAGTGAAGGTAAAGGTACTGCGTCACAATCTAACTCATAACAGAGCAAACTTTATTACTATAGTGAAGGTAAAGGTGCCTCGCGTCACAATCTAACTCATAACAGAGCAGAAACTGTACCTATAGTGAAAGTAAGGTACCATCCCAATCTGTTTCATTTAACGGAGCAGAAACTGTACTATAGTGAAATTATAGGTACTGCATCACATAATTTAACTCATTAACAGAGCAAGAAACTGTACTATGGTAGAGATGCATAATTACTGCAGCCCAATCTGACTCATTTAACAAATGCAGAAACTATACTATAAAGAGTGAAGGTAAAGTACTGCATCACAATCTGACTCATTTAACAGAGCAGAAACTGTACTATAAGTGAAAGTAAAAATACTGCATCACAATTTAACTAAATTTAACAAACCAGAAACTGTGTACTATAAGTGAAATTATAGGTACTGCATCACCAATTTAACTCATTTAACAAGGCAGAAACTGTGCTATAGTGGAAATTATAGGTACTGCATCACAATTTAACTCATTTTAACAGAGCAGAAACTACTATAGTGAAATTATAGGTACTGCGTCACAATCTAACTCACTTAACAGAGCAGAAACTGTCACTATAGTGAGAAGGTAAAGGTACTGCGTCACAATCAACTCCTTAACAGAGGCAAACTGTACTATAGTGAGGTAAAAGGTACTTTTCGCGTCACAATCTGACTCGTTAGCAGGAGAGAAACTTATGTACTATAGTGAAATTATAGGTGCTGCATCACAATCCTGACTCATTTAACAGAGCAAGCTTCTTCTATAGTGAAATTATCAGTGCATCACAATCTAACTCATTTAACAGAGCAGAAACTGTACTATAGTGAAATTATAGGTACTGCATCCCAATCTGACTCATTTAACAGAGCAGAAACACAACCCACTATAATTGAAATTATAGAGTACTGCATCACAATCTGACTCATTTAACAGAGCAGAAACTGTACTATAGTGAAGGTAAAGGTACTGCATCACAATTTAACTCATTTAACAGAGCAGAAGCTGTACCTATAGTGGTATAGAGTACTGCATCATAATTTAACTCATTTAACAAACTAAGAAACTTTACTATAGTGAAGGTAAAAGTATACTGCATCTTAATTTAACTGTTAACAGAGCAAACTCTACTATAGTGAAAATTAAAAATGCATCACAATCTGACTCATTTAACAGAGCAGAAACTGTACTATAGTGAAATTATGGGTACTGCATCACCAATCACTCATTTAACAGAGCAGAAACATACTATAGTGAAATTATAGGTACCATCCCAATCTGACTCATTTAATAACAGAGCAGAAACTGTATATAGTGAAAATGAAAAATTACTGCATCACAATCTGACTCATTTAACAGAGCAGAAACTGTACTATAGTGAAGAAATAAAAGTACTGCATCCTGTTACTCATTTAACAGAGCAGAAACTGTCACTATAGGTAAGTAAGGTACTGCATCACCAATCTAACTCATTGTAGAGCAGAAACTGTACTATAGTGAAAATTAAAAATTGCTGCATCACAATCTGACTCATTTAACAGGGCAGAAACTGTACTATAGTGAAATTATAGGTACTGCATCACAATTTAACTCATTTAACAGAGCAGAAACTACAGCCACTATAGTGAAATTATAGGTGCTGCATCACAATCTGACTCATTTAACAGAGTAGAAACTGTACTATGAGTAGTAAAATTGCTGCATCACCAATTTTAACTCATTTATAGGCAGAAGCACAGCACTATAGTGAAGGCCAAAAGTACTGCATCACAATCTGACTCATTTAACAGAGCAGAAACGTACTATAGTGAAAGTAAAATTGCTGCATCTAATTTAACTCATTTTAACAGGCAGAAACTGTACTATAATTGAAGTAAGGTACTGCATCACAATCTGACGCTCATTTAACAGAGCAGAAACTGTACTATAGTGAGTAAAGAGTACTGCATCTAATCTGACTCATTTAACAGAGCAGAAACTGTACTATGAATGAAGTATAATTTCCATCACAATCTAACTCACTTAACAGAGCAGAAACTGTACTATAGTGAAGGTAAAGGTACTGCGTCACAATCTGACTCATTTAACAGAGCAGAAACTGTACTATAGTGAAATTATAGGTACTGCATACAATCTAACTCATTTAACAAACAGAAACTGTACTATGGTGAAATTATTAGTGCTGCATCACAATCCTGACTCATTTTAACAGAGCAGAAACACAATACTATAGTGAAATTATAGTACTGCATCACAATCTGACTCATTTAACAGAGCAGAAACTGTACTATAGTGAAATTATAGGTACTGCATCACAATCTAACTCATTTAACAGAGCAGAAACTGTACTATAGTGAAATTATAGGTACTGCATCACAATTGACTCATTTAACAGAGCAGAAACTGTACTATAGTGAAATTATAGAGTACTGCATCACAATCTGACTCATTATTAGAGCAGAAACACAGCACTATAGTGAAAGTAAAAGAATTACTGCATCACAATTTAACTCATTTAACAGAGCAAGCTTTGTATATAATTGAAAGGTAAAAGGTACTTGCATACTTAATCACTCATTCCAACAGAGCAGAAACTGTACTATAGTGAAGGTAAAAGGTACTGCATCACAATCTGACTCATTCCAACAGAGCAGAAACTGTGCTATAATTGAAAGTAAAATTATTGCATCCCAATTAACTCATTTAACGGGCAGAAACACAATATATGGTGGAAATTATAAAATTTTCATCACAATTTAACTCATTTAACAGAGCAGAAACTGTGCTATAGTGAAAGGTAGTGCTGCATCACAATCTGACTCATTTAACAAGAGCAGAAACGTACTATGAGTGAAAGTAAAAGGTACTGCATCTGAATTTAACTCATTTAACAGAGCAGAAACTGTACTATAATTGAGAAAGTAAAGGTACTGCATCACCAATCTAACTCATTTAACAGAGCAGAAACTGTGTACTATAGTGAGAGTAAAGAATTGCATCACAATCTGACTCATTTAGCAGACAGAAACTGTACTATAATAGTGAAATTAGGTACTGCATCACAATTTAACTCATTTAACAGGCAAACTGTACTATAGTGAAATTATGGGTGCCTGCATCACAATCTCCTGACTCATTTAACAGAGCAGAAACTTGTACTATAGTGAAAGTAAGTGCTGCATCTGAATTTAACTCATTTAACAGAGCAGAAACTTTATTGCTATAGTGAAGGTAAAAGGTGCTGCATCACAATCTGACTCGTTAACAGAGCAAAACTGTACTATAGTGAAAGTAAAATTGCTGCATCACAATTTAACTCATTTATGAGGCAAGAAACTGTACTATAGTGAGGTAAAGTACTGCATCACAATCTGACTCATTTAACAAGAGCAGAAACTGTACTATAGTGGTAAAGTACTGCATCCCAATCGAAGCTCATTTAACAGAGCAAGAAACTGTGCTATAATTGAAATTATAGAGTACTGCATCACAATCTAACTCACTTAACAGAGCAGAAACTGTACTATAATTGAATGTAAGGAATTACTGCGTCACCAATCAGCTCATTTAACAGAGCAGAAACTGCTATATAGTATTATAGAGTACTGCATCACAATCTAACTCATTTATGAGCAGAAACATGACTATAGTGAAATTATTGGTACTGCATCACAATCTGACTCATTTAACAGAGCAGAAACTGTACTATAGTGAAATTAAGGTACTGCATCACAATCTGACTCATTTAACAGAGCAGAAACTGTACTATAGTGAAAGTAAAGGTACTGCATCACAATCTGACTCATTTAACAGAGCAGAAACTGTACTATAGTGAAAGTACTGGTGTTGTGTCACAGTCTAACTCAAAAGCAGAAAAAGTGAAACTGTGGATACAGGTTCTTCTGGAAAGAGCAACTTTACTATAGTGAACATGAACATAATATAGACTTGACCTGAAATGAATGTTAACTTAATTTTGGAACTCAGTTTCCTGATTTTTCTGAGTATACAGTTTAGTACCGTTCAGCTGGGCTGGCTAACTGTCACAGTACGTGGCTCAGCTCAATCTGCTGGATTCAGTGTGTTTGCTGGAGCTGTGATGCTCCTGGGCCATTGCTGGGTATCAGGGCGGATCTAAACTTGCCCACTCATGCTGCAGCTTTCGCCAATCCAGACAAAGCTGGAATTTAATGATTCGTTGAGGAAAACAATGCGGTTAAGTGTTTCCAGTGAAGCCTCTCTGAAGTGGCCGAGCATTTTGACAGTGACATGTTCTATTTTGATATATCTGTGCACTTATTATGTACTATTTTTCACTTTGAGAAATTTAAAGCCAATTAATCCAGCATTACCCAAAGGGCGTGAACCGAGGGGCAACATATACTGTACGTAGTGTGATCATTTGGGAAACAAATTCAGATTGAGATCGAATCGATCAGCCGGTGTTCTGTCAGGACTGTCTCTGATGTTTGCTTGTTTGTTTTGTGTAGGAATTAGGAGGCAAGTGTGGCTAAAATGCAATGGAGGCTTTGTTTGCATAAATTCTCACACACTCTCCTCACACCGTTTGGAATTATCTCTTCTAAATGTAGTTTCTGACACTGATGATAACACTCAGGGTAATCTATAAATGTTGACTAATGCACATTAGTATAGAAGCAACAGTTGTTTGCTGGACCCTCTAGTGGGCCGACCCCCTGACTGACCGATACACTGGCTGAGATGTATACCTTGCCACAAGAGATAAGGTGCCCTGGATGAGATATGATCTTAGTTTGGCTAAAGTTGTGTCTCCTTGGGTATAATATATATTATTGCAAAGACACGTCTTACAAAGCCCCGTAATTGATGTTTGTCAACGTCCTCAGTGAGACGTCCTTAATCACTACTGCAGCTTCAGCACACTTAATATGGGCCTCATCCAACATCGCTCGGCATTTACATACTGGCTATCAAGCTCATCCAACAAGGTTACCACACAGGCTACTGGTTTCATCCAAAATTGCTACCCCAGCATTCATACATACATACATCCAACATCAGCACATGGCATTAGCAAGGCCTACAACTTGGCACATAAAACATACTATGCCACGGCACCCTTTTTCAATTTAAGAGCGTATGTTTTGGTGGTCTAGCAAAACTAGGCTTGCTTGGTTACTCTGGGTTTGAACAATCTTCTGCTGGTTTTTAAAATTGTCCAAAAATGTTAAACCATATGAAAAACAGGCCAGTTCCACAACCCCACAAGTGCCCCAATATTTACAAAAAGCCCACATTCATTTTTAGAATTCTTTAGAAACTAAACACAGTCGGTACTTCTGGAGAATAAGCAAACAATGCAAAAATACCAAATTCTAACACTAGGCCAACTGGAGAACAATGTTGCAGCTTGTGGAAGCCTGTGAAGTGTCTGGAAAAGCTCAATGTTTATGTTTTTGTTTATGGCTAAATGTTTACAATAGAAGGAAGAATGTCCGTGTGGGTGTCCGGTGACCGGATTCTAGGCTAAAAGTGAAGCCAGCATAAAGACGGCACATTTTTTATTTAGTTAAACACACACAAATAGACGGCAGCATTACAATCTAGTAAGACTTCAGAACATCTCACAACATCTATTGTTGGTCAGTTCAAGCTATGCTTTTCTGCTGTTAACGGTGACAGAAATAAGCCTATAAAAGCGGTGCTTGGCATTTTGTCATGAGCCAGAAAGGGAAATCAGCATGTTTTTAACACAAAGTAAAATAACAGGGTGTTAAACTGAGTTGTAAATACATAACCAAAGTCACATCATCTACATCAAACATACTCAGCAAATGCCTTGAATGGGACCTTTAAGCTGAATGTATGTATCAAGATATATCTTGATTGCTCAGTTTTTTAAAGGGTGTTTTACAGTTTTTATATATATATATATATATATATATATATATATATATATATATATATATATATATATATATATATATATAGTTTTGATTTCTTTTTTGTTAGTAAAATTAGTACATTGTCTCTGAAAGCCCTGGGAGTTCCCCCCTGCATTCTGGCTTCATAAGCTCAAGGCTTCAATGAGAAACCTATGCAGCAGACTAACCAGTCTTGGCTTGACTGTATCTGGGAAGAACCTGTATCAACTGTGATTGTGATTTTGTGCTCTCCTTTAATTTTACCACTGACAGACTGTTGTTAAGCCATTACACTGAAATGACATGGCTTAAACAAATGGTCATTATGCTGTCCGGTATGAATTACTACTAGAAATCTCCACTGTATTTTACTCTCCATTAAAATTATTAGACTCGTTTTTCAGTTTCACAGTTAAACCCCCTCATTATATGTCCAACACCAGGGCACAGAATGACGCTGGGCGTCTGATTCAGAGAGCTGCTGCTAAATTGCTGTGTGCTGAGGCTCATGAGATTTGAACTGAAATTCCTTCATTGGCCCTGACTTGTCTAAGATCACGGAGCCCAAGGGAGCGTGAATATTGATGTATTTCTAAGGGAACTCTTTCATCACGCAATTTTACTTTTGAACTTCACTTCACAGAACCTGATAAAAATGCTGTTGGAACTTCTTTCCATATCATTCTGTCTGGATTGCTGCAACTCTGGGCATCTATTTCAGTGCCATTTTTAACAACCCCTTGTCCACTTGGCCGTGAAGAGGGATCCCTGACGCCATCATCAATGCTGTTGCATTATTTTATTAGCTCAAGTGAAGTTGATTATCCAGATATCAGTTGATTTTGGGTGAAATATGGATTAATCTGGATTAATCAGGGGACAGAATGAAGCTGGGCATCTGATTAAGGGAGCTGGTGCTAAATTGCTGTGTGCTGAGAGGCCCATGAGATTTGAACTGAAATTCCTTCATTGGCCCTGACTTGTCTGAGATCACGGAGCCCAAGGGAGTGTGAATATTGATGTATTTCATAATTGATCTGGATTAGGGATTAATCTAGTTAGTTACAGCTAATTGCACTTATACTGTGGGCCAAAACTGGTCCAAATAAATCCATTACATTAAAGGTTTGTCACGCCATTTGAGATCTGGCCCACAATGACTGTAAGCCTATTACCACTGCAGCCAGTAGGCCAGACTAAAGTAACAAGTGTGGGTCAGAACTGGGCCAATACTATTTCAAAACGATACTACATTTAGATCACAAAATACTCCATGAGCAATATGATGGTTTATACAACGTCATTATTTTACTGATATATTGCATCAATTAGCAAGCTCAAGGTTACATGGCAAGGTTAAATGGTTGCAGGTACAAGCCAGAGTCTAGGTTTAAGGTGAAAGGGACCTGTATAGGTGTGTTGGACAACTGGTGGTCCGATATCCCACTCATTTTACAGCCAGAGTTTGCCTGTTATTTGCCTACCAATTCTAGCTCATTCAAATGTCTGAATGGTTACATACAGACTGACAGGCACCAATAAAACATTAGGACCACACAAATGAAGAGAGAGTAAGATTATTTGGGAACAGCAGCACATTTCGAGGTCTGGGGCCTCTTTTGGACAGAAGGTCAAAAGTCGGATGTCTCGGACCACCTTCACTAAGCTTGAAGGCAGTATCCCCTGGATTCACCAGTCTATCCACATAGCATTGGTGGGCATTTCAGATCCACAAATCCACCCCAGGATATTGTTCTGCCTGGCTGGCTCTGCTGTGGCTGGTTTGGACTTGCTGGACCTGAAATGCCCACTTCTGCCTGTGTAAGTGTAAAGTTTTGACAGTAACACTGCAGCTCATGTAAGTTCCACTACACGCCATCTACTCCACATTCATGCAGGTGGTGTCTTACAACCAAGGCTGCCAGACACTTCATTCCTAGGTGTAACCCCACATTCTTGTAATACAGCAGAATCACAATTATTAGAACAGGGGATGCTGTTGGAATTACTCTGGAAATGGAAAGACAGTTTAGAGAATAGAAGGAAAATTAGTATTGTCGTTTGAAAATAAGGAAATGGGCAGACCAGAGAAGGATGGGTTCCCCTTTTGAGCATACTGCAATCAGCCCGCAGAGGCACTAGACCTGTGGTAGCCTCACTTTTGAAATATGTTGTTCTGTCTATTTTTTCTATCGATGCATGAGGGCAAAAATTCTGAGCCAAACTGTAAGAAAGGTTACTGTGGCACCGTGACTCTGCTGCATTCTCTTCATTGGCTTCCTGTAGCTGCCCGCATCAGATTCAAAACCACGATGCTGGCCTACAAATCCAAAAATGGACAAGCACCTCCATACATGGCAAAGGTCAAATCTCGAGCTGTAGCAAGAGCCCTTCGAACTTCATGTACAGCTCAGCTTGACCCGCCCTCCCTCAAGACGCAAGGAAAATATGCATCCAGACTCTTTTCTGTTCTGGCACCAAAGTGATGTTATTAACTTCCCTTGAGGGTCCGAACAGAGTTCCTCACTGTGTTCAAACGCAGAGTGAAGACCCATCTGTTTCAAGAGTTTTTCACTACATCAGTCCTACATCAATCTGACATTTCTTTTTGACAGGATCTAAGTGTGAGGAATCTCTGGATTCTAGCCTCGTCTACTAGGTAAGGAAATTTACTGAGTGAACAGCAAAGCACTTTTGTAAGTTGCTCTGGAAAAGGGCATCTGCTAAACGCCGTAAATGTAAACGTAAAAGTAAATTTTTACTACAGTTTATGGAAGGAATTTGTCATAACACACAGGTCAGCGTCCCCGCATATGAAGCTGCATTGTGCCTATGCTGACCCCTGTCCACCACCAAAGTGAATACAATGCACATAAGGTAACCTTTTACTTCAATCTTTCTCCATAACACTGACAGAAACATGGCGTGACAGATGTCATGTGCTTCCATGAATTGTCATGACGGGATTTTCTGTGTGGGTATCAGTTACCGTTACTGACAGCACACGACACCTTCATGACATGGCAATGTAGGTGCTCTCGGCTTGTCGCAGAGTTCAAGTGGAGTGTTACCCAGTATGACTTGGGGCCCTAAGAGTACTACTAGAAAACAGACTGGACTGAATGAATGGACGCAGGGCGGGGGGTTGGGGGCTTTAATAGGCAGCTGCTCTAAGGCTCTGCCAGCATTAACCAAAGCAAGGCTCAGTACAGACAGGGCTGAAATGTTTTCTGGGAAGGTTTCAGCACCAGCACACTCCATTAATCCTGCAGATGCAGTCCTCAACAGCTGGTTCCTTTAACAATTAAAGTATTGAGGTACTAAGAAGCTCCAGTATTGCGGATGGAAAAAGACCGATTCATCTTTGCATCAGGAGATAACAGGAAATCTATTCAGATCCAGCAACAGCAGACGCAGGGTATGCACATAATTCACCAGTCTGTCATTATGGCTTTAAATCAGCAGCTTCAAAAAACACCCCCCTTACCCCCTTTTTCAGTGGAAGAATCGGGAAGCATGTTAGAACGAGGGGAAGAAAGTTGGACAAGAAGGCTGGACAGACACATCTGGATTAGGTGCAGGAGCTGACCTGACAGAGGGCTGCATTAGTGAATTCTTCTGGCTCTAAAACCATATTCTTTAAATTCTTCAGCCTGAGCACATCCTGATCTGCTGTCAGAATCAAAACCAACAACAATTCATACAGAAATCAACAGAAAATTGGGAATTTAATGACAAAACTAAAACACCCATTACAGACAGCACACCACACTCCAGTGAAGTTTGTCTCCGGACGTGTTTCCGTGTGTTCTACGCTGTACTGTACAGATGTACCACCTCTATTAAAATCATGTAGAGGAGGCTTTATTCAGAGCATGGTTATTAAGCTAAAATCAAATGAGCAGAACCTGAGCGCCGGGCTGCTTGACCCTCAGTATTGAAATACAGAAGAGCAGAGAGCTGTTTTTCTTTGTGGCTGTGAGAAAATTTAAGTTTGTCAGTTTTTGGGTCCTTGTCTGAAACTCAATCCAGTAAAACCAACTGAAGTTAACAAATGACGCAACATGATGTTTAACAGTATAGTAACAGTAATTAGTAGTTTTTTTTAACCCACTGTGTTATACACACACACACACACACACACACACACAGTGATACACACATACACACACCAGTGATTTCACACAGCATGAGGCAGTGAGCACACATGCCCAGAGCGGTGGGCAGCCCTATCCTCAGCACCCAGGGAGCAGCTGGGGAGGTCAGTGCCTTGCTCAAGGGCACTTCAGTCATTTCCTGCCAGTTCAGGGATTCGAACCAGTAGGAGTGGCATATTCTCCTGAGTTCCCCGATATCAATATACAACTGCTCTAACTGGCTTGAACACTTCTAGATAAACCAGATGTTTACCAACAGATGTCTGTCAGACACTCTTTTTGTAGTTTTGAGGTTATGATTTGTTGCAACTCTTGTAGGAGATGCCAACTGGCACAACAATACCATGGACATTTACAGGCTTTGCTGTAATGACTTTGTAGCTCTGCAAAGTTACTGATTCATGATGCTACAAATCTGTCAATATCCAAACACTGATTAACAGGAAACAGAAGTAGCATGGTCTTAGAAAAGAGGAGTTTGAATGGAAGACCTGCTCTAACCATGGTTTCAAGGCCCCTAGTCTTAGCAGGAACCTTATGAGGATCTCAACATGAAAAACGTTAACCTCAGACAGTCCTTAAATTGTTCAAAGCCACAGTTGTCAGAGTGCATTAATCACATTTCAAAACAAGATGTCAGGACTGGTGAGCGACAGTTGGCTAAAAAAAACACCAGAAGCTGATAAAGGAAGGTATGGAACATGTGAAGATAAGAAGGTACTGAATGAACGGATGCCATCATTCCTATTAGAGCCAAAGCAACACCTGCTTTCTACATTTACTCCAAGAGTACGTCACTAGAACCGACTGCCAATGAAGAGCATAAAAATAGACGTCCAACACCTTCCTACTACTATCACCTCTGCGCTGCAGGAAGCAAGCTAAAGACATTACGCTTCAGTTCACGCGAGGGTCACTGGGTCATTTAAGAAGGGTCAGATTGCTCATCATCACAATCGAAGCATCCTCTTAAAAAGAGAGTGGTCTGAACTTTGAATTGCTTTGATGCTTGCAGTGGCTGTACAATGGCTGACAGACAGGGATTGCATGTCCCATCAGAGTAGTGGCAGGTGTTGACACAATCTGGATTGATTTTGGTGTCATGTATAAAAGCACCTAATAAAAATGTTTTTTAATCTGAATTGTTTGTGATGCATCTCCACAAAATAGTTGGAGAAGTAAAATGAGAATAAAAATGCTTGTGAAATTAAGTCCAGTGTACAATCTAAGTGTTTCATGCAGAATATACACACTTTTTCTGAAAGGCCCCAGAGGCTGCAACACCATTAAGCAAGAGGCACCACTGACCAAACACCACCGTGAAGACCAAGTGCACCTGGGTTTGGGTTACAAATCTCTGATGATCCCCTGGAGCACCATCAAATCCATTATCATCAAATGGAAAGAACACCATAACAAACCTGCCAAGAGAGGGCTTCCCACCAAAATTCTCAAAATGGGCAAGCAGAGCATTAATCAGTGAGGCAGCACAGAGACCAAACCCTGAAGGATTTCCCAACCAGAGACTGGAGTATCTGTCCGTACGACCATAACAAGCTATACACTCCATAGTGCTGGGCTTTATGGAAGAGTGAACAGAAAAAAGCCTTTACTTACAGAAAAAAATATGAAGGCTTGTTTTGAGTTTGCCCAAAGGAATGCAGGAGACTCCCCAAATGTATGGAGGAAGGTGCTCTGATCAGATGAGACCAAAACTGAAGTTTTCACCCACCAAGCAAAACCAGCACATCTCATCACCCCAAGAACGACCCAAAGCATAAAGTAACACTCGAGTAGTTTAAGGTGAAATGTGAAACTGTATTGGAATGAACTAGTCAAAGTCCAGACCTTAATCCAACTGAGAATCTGGGGTCAGACTTCAGTTAAACCTTGAGGAATGGGCAAAATCCCAGTGGCAAGATGTGGCAAGCTCATAGAGACTTATCCAAAGTGGCTTGCAGCTTTAGCTGCCTTTAGGAGGCTGAAAAGTTATATGCACTGATGTTTTCTGTTATTTTGTCCTATTTGTTATTTGTATCACAATAGAACATATTCAAAGTTGTAGGCATGTTCTGAAATGAACATGAATGAAATGAAATGAAATGATGCAAACCCTCAAATAATCCGTTTTAATTCCAGGTCGTGTGGTAGCAAAATACAAAAACGTCAAGGGGGTCGGATACTTTTGTAAGGCGCTGTATGTGTTAGTCTGTGCTTCTGAGATGTTCTAGTGGGATACATCTCCTACCTGGGAAATGGGTGAGGGTAAAGAGGCCTTCAGAAGATACACAGCTTCTATTACAGCAGGTTAATCTTTCATTTGAAGATGATACACACCATTACTCTCACTGAGGGTGCGGGCACTCGTTCCTCATATCACTCACTGGAGCCTGTCCTTCTTCATGGTGTTTCAGACATTTCTTACACATTGTCAGTGATCAAACAGTGTCTATAAGACAAAACAGAAATCTTCAGGTGTAGGTTCACCCCTAAGCCATGGTGACAAGGAAACTGGAAACTAAACTGTAGAAGTGAAATCTAAATAAATACTGTTTAGTTAGACCTACCCATTCGCAGGACATGTGAAACTACAGATTTCTGAGGGTGTAGGCCTACTTTTCTGTAAATATGTAAATAATAAAAATGCACTGTAGAGTTGCATTGTATTTTATGTTATGGTAGCAGCTCTTAAAAAAGGTAATGCAGTAATTTATTTTTTCTAAAAAGAGCTGAATAATCCTTACAACTCCATTGTTTCCTCAAAAACCTACTGTTTCCAGACAAAAAGCTCATTTATGAATTGACTGCTCTTTATTTAAACTCATCATTAAAAAATATTTTATAAAATTATGACACGAAACAGGACAACAAATACAATAATCTAATAAAATAAAGAACAAAACAAATTCATAAGTGAATGTTAAAGAACTAATTTTGCTACTGCTACGTTTTAGCTAGTATGAGAGCACCTTTGCACCACCTGCTACTTGCAAAGAAGAGAACTATAGGCTTGAAAATTAGGAAGCAACACTCTTGAATGAGAGGCCAACGGCAATTTCACACAAACAGGAGCAAAGCATACTTACTTAAAGCACCCTTTTAGTGGTCTGATTTAAGCAATGTAAGGATGCTAAAAGATAAAATGTATAATTGTTTGAAAAGTCATGCAAAAGAGGTTTCTGGTATATAATCAGGGTGAATAATGTTTTTTTGTTTTGTTTTTATTTATTGTTTATGCATTTTCCAATTTCACCCCTACGAATTTAGACATGCCAATTGCCAATCCCCCTAAGTTGTCTCCCACATCACGTTCCTGCTCCCAGCGCCAGGGGGGGAGAGATTGTGCACATTTACTCCAAGTCATGTGACGGATCCCTACCGCCTCTTTTTGAACTGCCGCCATTTTGCATCGTTGCTGGGCAGCCATCGTGCTTGAAGGAGAACGCCGGATCCCCAGTCCTAACGCAATGGTCGGCAGAGGCCTGCGCCGACCAGCAGCACACTTGTGTGTGATGTGGGAAGAGTGCCATCTACCAACCTCTGAGGGAGAGAAATTGGCTAGCTGGACCCCGGCTGCCGATGGTGAGCAGCATGAACCTGGATTCGAACTCACAATCCCGCTACGCCCTGGGGCCCGTTTTTGTGTTTTTTTTATAGACACTGTGGTCAGATGGTACTTGGTACTTCTAGATATAGTTCAAACAGGCATGGTGGTTCTAGTAAGACATCAAAGAGGTCAAATTACTGGTGATTAAATTATTAGAGTGCAGGCTTGGTTAAGGCTACTTTTTGTTTCAGCCTCAAGACAACAGTTTAAAAAGCAATAGCAGATGCACTCAGTTAATACTAAAATACAATACAGGCCTGATGTTGAATCTGCTAATTAAAAAAGAGAAACACCTACTAACGACACACAAACTGTTTTTATCCAGAGAGACAATCATTTTTATTTATTGCCATCTGTGGTTATTCACTTAAATCTCTGTTATTCCTGTTTGACATGGTAAAGACACAATGTTGGCAACAAGACAAAAAAAATAATTGTTCCCTTCATTTATGAAACTGAGAACAGAAAAAATGAACAAGGCATTTTTCTCCCCCAAATTTCGACAGGGTATTCAAATTTTACTGTTATCCTTTTATTGTTAACATCTTACTGTTCAGATCAAATCAACAATTTAAGACTTTTTTTGAATTAAGGGTTGTAGCATATTTAGTTTGGGGGGGTGTGAACAGCCAAGCTTTACATTCCTTTCAGGATTTTTCAATGAAAATAGTATAAAAGGAATATTCCTGTAAATTGTTTCTTGGAAAAATCAAACATCAATTACAGCAAAATTCTCTCTGAATTTGCAAGAGGAATTGAACAGAAATGTAAAATGTTCTCACATGTTCAGCATCTTCTCTCATCAGCATTTTGCACTGACTGTACACACAAAACAAGCATATTTATACATAAAGGCCATGATAATGAGAGTGCTCCATTGTGTACAGCGCGAGATTGAATTTAGCCCTTGATGTACATAGACACACATTTATAAATGCTGAATTTTTTTAACCAACATAAATAAAAGGAATGACATTATAAAAAGGGAAACTTAACAGAAACAAATAAAAACATAACAGAAATATTAATCATAGAAATATTAATAAAAAACAGTCTTTTAATTTACTAAACTCAAATATACACAGCTATAACTTTTTCTATTTACATATGTACATTTTGTTTCTTTCTTACATAGTATTTCTCTGCAAACAGGTTCTGTGCAGACGTTAAATCAGAAAAGCCAGACTATACTAAAACATTCAGCAACTGACCCGGGACTAAACTCCCACTGAAGGCATTCAAAGTGAAGGCCTAAAAACACAAAGTTGAAAAGTTCTCCTTGAACCAATTGTTATTCAAATAAACCTCAATTTCAAACTGTTATAACGCACAGATCCACAGATTGGACCAGTCCACAAGTTAAAGAGCTTTTCTTGAGGAAAAATATGGAAACTCAAGTGCTAGAATGATGCTTTACAAAAACTTAAGGCATGTCAAAAGCAGACAAAAACAAAATCAAAGCTGCCTTTAGTGGATTTGTCTTCAGCCACGCAGGACAAAACCACGGACACATCCTTTGGGCTTTTTAATTCCATTGTTTTTTCTTTTTAAAAAAGCAAACACAAGTGTAAACAGAAGAAAGTTTCAAAACAAAGGTCATGGACGGCTCCGTTTCCAGACAAACGTTTCAGAATACAAGTCCAATAGTTGTGTTTTCCCCGTTTGTTCATACGTAGTGATCTTTCACCTGTTCGCTATTGTTCACATTCTTACAGCGGTTGTCCTTAGTGCTGTAGAATGTCCTTGAGGGATGTTTCTGGGCTGCAGTACAAATAGTGTACACTACTTCCCCTTTAGTGTACTTCAGGGAAGGGCACTTGTCCACCATTAGCCCTTTCCCAGTTTTCTCTTCTTCGTCTTCATCCTCATTCTCCTTCTCTGCCCCATCTCCAACTCTGTCCAGAGGGTACATTAGGCTTCTGCTTTCTTCTCCAATGTCTATGTTATCTATATGGGGCAACTGAGCAGCCAGTAGCGTCCCCCTCTGGTTATTTACACTCTCCTCTACTGGGGCGCTTGTCCTCTCTCTTGCTTTCCTGCGCTTGCGGAACCAGCAAATACAGACCACCACGCAGGAGATCCACAGCAACGCAAACAACACACACAGCAGCGGAACCAGATAATCTAAAAAGAAAATGTATAGGACGATAAGTGACAGTGTTCATAACAATCGATCAAACGATTGTGAATTACAGAGAGTATGGGGGGAGGGGTCTGATCTCAAAAACCTCGGAAAGACCCTGAAGGAGTGCTAATCTTCAGAAATACACACAGTAAACAATTTTAATAGTAAAAGCTGAAATATGTTTCTAAATACGAGTCACAAAGAAATGTGAAACAGGCTGAAACACCACTTTTTATACTGTCAGACCTGTAACAATAATTATTGTACAGTCATTTTTACTGCCCTTGATAACATGAATGAGCTGATATGCTGATTTTGTTTAAAACAGTGGTTTTATTCTAGTTATGTTTTATTTATTTAGTTCATTTTAATTGTAATACAGTACAAGTTTATGTACTGTGTTTTATAGTGTATTATTTTAGTAAATATCTAGCATTTTTGTGTTGAATTATCTAGTTAATTAGTAAATTGTTCATAAAAGGAGACAAAACTGAATCTAGCCAAAACAGCTAATAAACATCAGAATTCAGATCACTGACGTGACATCACTATTATTACAAAAATGCGATTCCCCATAGATTTACAAGAGAAAAAAATCTCACTTACTTCTGGTGGGGGGCATGACCTGTGCTTCAACTTTAACCTCTCGTATGGCCAGTAGCAGAGTGCTGTTGTGACGTCTGGACAGAACATTAATGATTGAACTGACCACTTCCTGTATCTTTCCTGGCTCCTCAACTGCAGAAGACCATTGATATGACTAGAAAGACAGAGCGTCACAATCAGATTACTTATTAGCTACATAAAGAAGTGTACATACATATATACACACACACACTGTATCCCAGGTTATTTTCAAATCTGACCTAACAGACTAAATATATTAACCACATAAAGTTCATAAAGAAATAAGAGTGAAGAAGCTTCTGCGTAGTTGGACACACATAGAAAACCCATTATTTTGAAAGAGCTGAAAATCGGTTATAAAGTTTTTAATGCAACATATTAAAAGCAATAAACAGGAAAGAATGATACTTGGCTCAACTGGAATGTTAGAATGTTAAGCTCAACATTCACATAAGTGAGCATTATGAGAGCGCAGACCACAAAACAGCACCACTCCTTTTCCGGAAAACTCTGCACGCCGAACACGGCACGCCATTAATCTTAAAAACATTACAGCATGGAAGTGAGGGTCAAGCGCTTATTCTGCCCATTAAGGGCTTAGAGGAGGGAGAGTGGATAGACCTGTCTCTTTGTTTCTATGGTGATAGTCTGGATGGCCAAAGGTGACATCAGACTAAGGGCAGGCGTAGAAGGGGATGAAAATGTAGGGGGAAGTAGGAGAGGTTGTACACGTGCATAAAGGAGGGAAGATTGATTGCTGTAGTGCAGGAGGCACGTCGATTTCTGAGGTAAAAGGTCTGCAGATGTAAAGAAAAAAGCCAAAAGATTGTGGGGGGTTGGGGGTGGGGGGTCCATGATGGCTGGTGTTTCACTTTTACAAATAGTGAGATGGTAAAAAAAGGATTTACGAGTGCTCTCTGGAAACCATCGCAGCTCTGAATTAAGTGCCTGCTTTTTTAATAGAGTGCAAACTTGAAAAGAGAGACGCTATTTCGAGAAAATGGAAAGGGAGAAAGAAAAAGAAAAAGAGAGAGACATGGCAAAAACATGGTGATGTAATGGCCTTTTAAGACTGCTGTCTGAGAGGCTGTCTGCTTGCAAGGTTAGAATTCAGCCTCCAGCAGTTTCACAAACAAAACAAATATTAAAATAGTGAACTAGTTCACTTCCTGTTCCATTAGGCCACCGTGTAGCAAGTTTTTGTTTTATAATGGCCAAACAATAGAAAAGAACAATAAGATAAAAATCATGCAATTCCTGCACTGCACAATATTTAACTGTGAGAGGGCCTAGGAGACACCAGAAATACATTATATTACTCATTTTTTTTGTTTAATCGAGTAATCAAAATGAGTACGTATAAAGTTTCAATCTACCAATGAAAAAAGGTTTCACTTCCAGCAGTTAATGTTTCATATGTCTACTTGGTTAAATTCTGGTGTACTGCTGTGCAATAGCAAAAAAGGTGTTTAATGAATGTTTCTGAGAACAAAACTCACCATAGCGACCTCCACTGCATTGCTGCTAGACGGTGACTGCTCACACAGAATATACAGGGTGTGGTCTTCGGCCAGGACTCGAGTGCTTGGGAGGTATCTTAGTTCTGAACAAATACCTTCTACAGTTGTTCCCTGTGAAACACACAAAATCATGCACAAGATTTAGATGGTCTAAACCAGAGGATTTTTTGGAAAAACTGCCAAAATTGATATGGTCATTTTACCTGGGGCAGACTATTTGTATCAAATATGAGGGTAACCCGAGCACAGCTATTGGCTAAATAACCATTGTTTGGTTTGCAGCTGGTGTCGACTGGTGATGAATCCGGGACAGAACACATGCCCCACTGATGACAGGGTGGACGGAGACAGGCAAGTAGGTGATCATCCGTGCACTCTTGTCCTCCCGGACAAAGCTGGGGCTGTGGTTCACCTGAACTTGTGTGCAACAAGCATAGTTGCCCACCACAATACACCTACAGAAGATGAACCAGTTAACGGCGTATACTATAGTATTGTGTGTCGTTTACTGCTGGATTGATACAATTCATGGACAAAATGCATTATTTGTGCTGACCTTGGTGCACTTTGTGTTTCCATTCATACATTGGCAGGTGTTGCACTCCTCTTCCCAACGGCTTCCATGTAGAACTGGCACCCCATTGTGCTGGCATGCCTTACCCACACCAATAACTACAACAAAAAGGCAAGAAGGAGAGAAACAGAGAGGGATGAAATGTAATTCCATCAGGCAATGATAAAACACTTCAACTGCCAACTAAACAAAGTACTGTTAATTTGAACTGTTCTGGGCACAGTTTCCAAAAAAACACCTTGGCATAAAGAGGATTCTTAAATGGTCGGGCATGAATTACACTCTCTCGATCAGGTAGAGTGATCTTAAAAACGTGGCTTCTGGGAAACTGGGCCCAGAACAGTGTGGAGTTCTTGTCAGAGTCAAATTTCTACCAAGTGTAATGTTAAAGTACTATTATCAGGGATGCACAATACTGACATCTGATCATTTAGATTAGCATCGAATTATCATTAAAGGGAAATATAATATCCATTTGTGGACATGGAACAGGATGCAACCAGCACTGGTTAGAGTGCTTTTTAATAAGGGTACCAACATTCTTGACAGCGAGGTCCAGCTCGGCCCATTGGACACACACAGCGATAGCCATTAATCTCGTCTACACAGGTGGCTCCATAAGAACAGGGAGAGGACTGACATTCATCAACATCTGAGGAGACAGACAGAACAAAAGAAAACGGAGGAAAAATAAGAAGAATATCCATTTTCACTTTCATGTAGTAATCTGGGAAATATCCCTCCATCGTAAGTCATTCCTTCTCGAGAGAACCATATGTTGAGTGAGGAATGAAATTCCTTGAGAATACACATTTAACACAAACACACTGCACCTAATGCAGAGCGGCAGCAAACAAGAGCAAAAGGCAACAACTGCTTGGGTACCAGCAGCCTGTAACAGAATTGTGTTTTCAGTAACCTGAACTATACACCTCTGAGTAAAATCCTGTGCTGAAGTAAACATTTTAAATATACTGCCCTGAAAAAGTATTCGTACCCCGTAACATTTCCATATTATTTTACGCTACATCCACAAACTTATTTTATTGGGAAAGTATGTGATAGAACAACACAAAGCATCAAGTAAAAGAAAATGATGCACGAGTCAATACATTATAGGACCACCTTTCACTGAAATTACAGCTGCACGTTTTTTGGAGTATGTCTCTACCAGCTTTGCACATCTAGAGGCTGAAATCTTTAGCCCTTCTTCTTTGCAAAACAGCTCAAGCACAGTCAGATTGGATGGAGAATGTCTGTGAACAAAAAAATTCAAGTCTTTCCACATATTCTCCGTGGGATTTAGGTCTGGACTTTGACTGGGCCATTCAACTCACAAATATGCTTTGATCTTAACCATTCCATTGTATCTCTGGCTGTATGTTTAGGGTTATTGTCCTGCTCAAGTCTTTTGAAGCTTCTAACAGGTTTTCCTCTGGGATTGCCCTTGATTTTGCTCCATCCATCTTTCCATCAACTCTGACCAGCTTCCCTGTCCTTGCTGAAGAAAAGCATCCCCACAGCATCATGATACCACTACATTTCACAGTGGTGTGTTCAGGGTGATGTGTGGTGTTACTTTCCAGACAAAATGTTCAACTTTGGTCTCATCTGACCAGAGCACCTTCAACCACATGTTGGCTGTGACCCCTAAATGGCTTGTGGAACTCTTATGGCTTGCTTTCAAAAATAGCTTTCTTCTTGCCAAATCTTCCATAAAGACCAGATTTGTGGAGTATGTGACTAATAGTTGTCCTGTGGACAAATTATCCCAACTGTGCTGTGGATCTCTGCAGCTCCTCCAGAGTGACCATGGGACTCCTGGCTGCTTCTATAATTAGTGCTCTCCTTGCCTGTGTTGTCAGTTTAGGTTGCCGGCCATGTCTTGGTACGTTTGTAGTTGTGCCATCATCCTATCTATAATTTTATTTTCATTTCTCAATGAATTTGCAACTTTGCAACTTTGTGTTGGTCTATCACATAAAATCCCAATTAAATATATTTACGTTTATGAGTGTAATGTGAAAAAATGTGGAAAAGAATGCTTTTTCAAAGCACTGTATATGTGAATAGCCGTACTCACTGATGCGACAGTCAGGTCCGGCAAATCCAGGAGCACACTGACAGCGGAACCAGTTCACCCCATCGACACACATACCACCATTGTAACTACAATGCAGAAAAGGTTCAAAAGAGAAAACATACAGGCAATATAACGTCATTTCAGGAATACAAATCACTGTCTACTAATAGATAAATTCACTGGATAAGTGTTGCTGAAACTGACAAGCCTGGCAAGTACAGAGCACTGTGGCATACTGTAAAGTCCTCAAAGCTTGCCAGAGGTGTCTAGGCCGAGGGACCTCGAGATGCTAATCTACAATCTGACAAATGGTATTATGGGGAGGCAATTAGTGAATTGTCAGTTGTCCCACATGATCTAGATTCTATTTTTGATGTTTAAACAAGAATGAGTGTTAGCAGTTTTTTTAAGAGACGAAAAGTATTTTTTGCAGACAAGAAACGTACCAGGGATGAGGATTGCAGTCGTCAACATCTGTAAAACAAGAAATATGGGAAAAAAAGAGTCAGGCTCTCATTCATAAGCCTCCATTACAGGTGAAAATGTCACTCAGATTAAGGGTGGTCTTACTCAGAGTGCAGTCATTGCCTGCCCATCCATCTTTGCAGATGCAGGTGAAAGCTTCACCCCCCACTACACATGTTCCCCCATTGGCACATGGTTGAGTGTCACATGTGCTGTTTGTTGCTAAACAGAGGGAGAAAGTCAGGTACAAAAAGAGGACACATTTCACAGTACCTTCAAATCTTGAGAATAAAATTTTATAGGAAAAGGAAAGTTCTTAAATTAGGTGGAAACCAATGTAAAACATTCTATTCCAAGTCATTCGGAACATTGCTCTTGGTCCGTCCATCAGGAAATTTTGAAATTCTAAAATATTCAAAAATATTTAGATAATATAGAATGGTGCTGGTGGGCTCGAATCCTGTCATGCTGCTTGCTGTCACCAAGTCCAAGAGAGCAAAATTGTCTCTCTGAATGGGTAGATGTCTATTAGCTGTATCAGAGCTGGGGACCTGGCACTTTCTTCATCAGGTTGGATAAATGGCACTTCCAAATTGGTCGGCGTTTTGTCTCTAAAGAATGCTATGCAGTATGCAGTAGTATTTCAAAGTGGGAGGATGTTTTGAGTAACTAGATCTTTCAAACCCAGGTTCTCTTCTGTGGAAGGTGGTGGACATAAGTTAAAATCACTCTTTGGGTTGTGTATGAAACACTGCTGTTCAGGTGAAATTCTCCTCCTTTTCCTATTATTGTGAAACCCTCTAACAGAGCAGATTATACTTTACATGAATATGTATGTTTATTATCCCTGTGGTTGTAATCTATATCAATGGATCCAGTAAAGAACAAACAGACTCATGAAAATGGGCGTGGCATAATAATGTGAATATGCAGATAGAGTAAAACAATACAACTGGACACCTCAACCCATCAGCTCTGCGTGTCATTCAATAATGCAACCTTTGGATCATCACTGAACACTAATTCATTCCTGCAGGATTATATAGTAAAGTGCTGTCTGTGCTGTAGTATTTCTAACGGACACTCAGACAGTTAATGTGCATCTTGGCCCAACCGCTTCAGGTGCCTAATAAATCAAATCCCTCTTCATCTTCAGGCCCCAGCAGTAAATGCTGGACACACAAATATAGACACACACAGCTAAATGCTCACCTAAGTTGCAGGTACTGCCCTCCCAGCCAGGTGGACACACACAATGGTATGAGGCTCCCTGATCATAGCATGTTCCCCCATTAGCGCAAGTAGTAGAGTCACACTGACTGTCTCCTGTTACACGCAAACATGCACATCAAATATAAAACAATCCTATTTATATAAATCAGAAATGATCACAAATATGAAGATCCAAATACTTTAAGATACCTTAAGATAAAACACACACATAAACAGACTTACGTGACTGACAGGTCTTTCCCTTCCAGTTGTCAGTGCACTGACAGTGGAAATCATTGAGCAGGTCCACACAATGGCCACCATTCATACAGGGTCCACACATGCATTCGTTTATATCTGTACAAGGGGAAAGAGGATTAGTGAGGAGAAGAGGAGAGACTGAGACACGCTTTGATAAATAAAAGCATGGAGAATGGGAGAATGTAGACTGACCCTTTTCACAGAGTGTTCCTTCCCAGCCGTCCGGACACAGGCACCGAAAAGAGCTGATTCCATCCAGACATGTTCCACCATTCAAGCACGGGGAGGATGCACAGTCATTAATATCTGTCGGACGGAGCATTGAATCAGGCAGGGCAGAATCTGATAAGCACATGTCTTATCAAAATATTGTCAGAAGTACGTATGAATGTTTAGAAGTAGTGGAGGTGTGTTGTAATTACGAGACTGTTGTGATGAGTCAAGTCAAGACAAGATTTGTGTTCCATCAGTGTACATATCCACTAGGGTTGCAGTATACCATTGTGTATGAATTGACGGACATCATACCGTGTACATTTACAAAGTGAAATAAAATGTAACCAAATAAAGAATCTGAACATTTCATATTGATTTTCAGTGAAAGAAACAAATTAAGACAATAATTAGCAGACTAATCTGTAATAATAAACACGAACAATGAGAGGTAAGGGACAGTCTACCACGTCTGTAAAGGCCAGCAGTGCCAACATTGGTCTTGGAATCACCTTACCTCGTAAATTTTGATGCTTTGATGGGTGATACACCCTTTTCAACTAATCAGATAACCTTAACCTAATCTTACCCAATGTAAAGAGGCCACCTTTAAAGTGATAGTCTGTAATGTTTGGGGTTAGAGACCTCTCTGGTGAGAATGTGTAATTGCATTTAGAGTGTGAGGCGTGATGCAGTCTCCTTTCAGAGCAGATGAACCTGATGATCACAAGTTCAGACAGTCAGTACTCAGAGTGGAGATTCCAGAAAAACTCAGTGAGAGCCCATTCAAACACACAAAGAGAATTAAACCAACCCCTGGGAGACACATTCATTACTTCATTACTATCAGTGTCTGTACCTGATTTGCGCAGGGCAAAATGGCCAAGAAGGTGGACTGAACAGCCATTTGGACAATTCAAACTGATCTTGCTTAACACTTTCAGACCCTATGAAGAGCCAGTGAATGAGGACTGTGGGTGCTCGATAATGCACTTGGTTCTGTATGCCTTATCAGTACCTTTAGCAGCCACACAGAAGATGCCAGATCTTCTTTCGGAGACAGTGCATGTGATATAAGAACGTAAGGTGTGATATTGCAGGGATGAGAATGGGTGTCAGGGCACTGATATGATGTATTAGATTAATTAGATTAATTCCTTCCCCACTCATGAAAACTACGTCTTTAGAAACAGAAATCTGAATGACTGCCGCTTTAACTGATTAAAATCTGCCTCCAGAAAAATGAGTCGCATGTCCACACAGGTCAAAGTGAAATGGAATTGCAAATGGAATTCAAGTTCTTTAACAGTTGAAGCTGAGCCGATGCGAGTAGGGGAAATGCTAAAAGGTGCAAAACATGGGTACTGCAGTATCATGGTTGGGAAACCTGTTTGAGAGATTTTGTTGTTTAAAGTGTGACATAACATGGTTTGTGTTGGTGTTATTGTATGTATTGTAACTCACTCTCGTGGCAGTAAGACCCTGTGAATCCAGGTTGGCATGCACAGGTAAAGTTGCCTCCTGATAGGCTAATGCAGCGACCGTGTGGGCCACACACACTGGACGAGATATGCCACACTCCTTCCTTTGTAGAGTTGGTTGTTACAGCAATAGTACAGCTGTCAATCACTAGAATCAAAAGAAAAAGAAATATGAGTTCTGTGCTTGTGATTTCACACTGTGTAATAGCCCATCTATATATATTTCACAAGTTTGCACATGGTTGCACCCTGGAGTAAGTGTGGGATTTCACTGCTTTGGGAGGGAAAATAAAGGTTAGCAGGAAGAATAGGTTTTAATAATTTAGACTGATATGGGCAATATTTATTAAGCTACAAACACAGAAGTAGTGTCTCTCAGTATGGCATTGGGTATAACGCAACATGCCAGTCGTGTCTCAACCCTGGTACTGGAGGGGTTGTTAATCAGCTGAATGGAAGAATCAAGGTGTGTTGTAAGCTCTAAAATATGTACAGTAGTGGTGCCTCCGAGAACAGGGTTGTGAAACACTGATCTATCCCATGCATCAAATCCAGGATAGGTCTGGCAATGCGACTGTTGGAAAAGTGCACACAGATTTGTTGGTCAACTCCACCAAAGCTAAAACAGAACTTGTCCCTGAAGATGACCCGCTGCCATTCTGAGTGACTCCATGACAGTCTGACACAACGCTGTTGCAGTCTTTGGCGGCATTGACGTGGTGTTAAGGGCAGTCATTGTGACCATCTGTGTGCATTTACTCCTGCATAATGCAGCCACTGGCGCATGACTCACTGCTCACTACTAGCTGAATGTCCACAATCGTGGCTGAGGGGTCGCTCTGTGCATGTCACACCCCACTGGTTCTCCTTCTCCATAGTTAGTGTAGGTCTACCTGGTATAAAGTGTGTGGTGATGCAGTTTAGGAGTGTAGTTTGCACAGTGGTGGGTTTCTGGCTTTTATTCAGGTAAGGGGAGATTGTTTGACAAACAATAAAAAAATAAATAAATAAATAAACAAGTTGTGCTATTGGTAGGGCCGTATTAAGAACGTCTTGTGCATCAAGACATATGAAACATTGTGTCGTGTTTCTCCACAGATATCCTAATCTCCTCAACACATACCTCTTATACACTTACAACAATACCTTACAACAATTTTGCTTCATTCATGGTCTACAAAATATCCAAACTGAATGTTAGATCCTCTGGATCCTGGATCCTCTTAGATCCACTTTGTCAGGTTGTCCAGGTATCCAAAACACAAGGCATCAGCTAAAATCTTCTCATGCACGTTGAATGAGATTATTGGATTATTAGAGACAGACTAGTCTGCTGTGTGAACAGATTTAACAGTAAACAGGTTTAATGGTTAACTGTAAAATATTTCAATATTTTTATTTAGATAATTCAAAAGGTGTTTTTGGGGCCTCTTGATACTAGATGCTCTACAGTGGATTAGGTAGAGAGAACCATGGCTGTTGGTAACGAACTCTGACAAAATATGTACTTTAAATTTAGTTTCAGGCGACATCAAAGCAGTGTGGTGTAAAAACCTTGGCAGGGGCTGGTCTTGCAGTGATCTCGCAGTTGACTGCATGTTTTCCCTTCATATTCGTCGGCACATGCACAGTAGAAATCACCCTGCAGACTGTGACACTGAGCTTTATTCTGGCAGGGGTTTGGGGTGCATGGGTCTACCTGCACCTGAGAGAGAGAGAAATATATTTCAAATAAACATGTGATATAACAGAGGAAGGACAAGTGACAAACTAGGCAACTCCACTGTCACTAGACTGCTATTAAATTCATGGAACCTGTAGTGAAATCAAGGCCCTTTTCCATCAATGTTAATGTTAGGTTTTGTTCAAGTTCAAGAACCATTAATTTTGAACCATTCATCTCATCTCCACCAACAAAAATAGGTTCCGGAACTTGTAAAGTTTGTTTGCAGCAGGAACCAAAGATCAGTAGGCTTTTCAGTACAAACCGCTGTGGGTGTGTCTAGTTGAACAAGCGCAAGGAGCAATGGCAAACCATTTCTATTACATGCTATAGTCTGTATCTTCTTATCTCCAAAAGATGATCTATGTTTGCTTTTCGGACAAAAAGAAAAAGTCTTTGGCAGGTAGTCCGTATGCTCTGGCATCTTGTCATTTCTGTTTACTGACGCTGGGCGATGTCCTCTGTTGATGACGTATTCTGAGACATATTCTCGGTTCCACTTAAACTGGTGTAAATGCAGAGAGTATGCTAAAAAAAACACCAAGGTTCTTAAAAGCCTGAACGGACCAGTTCAAATTAGCTCTTGTGGTGGAAAAGGCCTGTCACCTAAAAGATTTTTTTGTCCGAGTGTAAAATTCTTAGAGAAAAAGTGTTTTAAACTTTAGTTTAAAAGCTATTAAACATTTACTTTGCAAACTCTTTACAAATATGCTCTTCCATAACCACTGCTAGCAGGTTGGAAAAGTTTTAGATCATTTGGCCAAATATTCAAACCAATGAGAAACTGTATTAGTAACTACTGGTGAGCACAACACAGACGACCAGGTTGGCACATGTGCGCCCTGTAGCCCACCTGACAGGTTGTCCCTTTGTATCCATGCAGACACTGGCATTCATAGCTGGTGGGTGTCGTCCGGCACTGACCGCCATTCTGACATGGGGCACTTGCACACCCACTCTGCTGCACCTCACAGTGTGTACCCACGAACCCCGGCTTGCACAGGCACACATAACCATGGCGACCATCCTAACAGGGAGATACACAGGAGTCAAAGCTGGAAAACAGCTTGCAGCTACTGAGTCTTACTAAGACTGAAAGCATAAAACAAGCAGTGGCAAGATTATCACAATGCACCTTGAAATTGGGACGTCCCATTAATATTTTTACCTTTCACTCATTTCAGCCCAACACAAAACCTTCTATTACAGGGTGTCAACAGATAAAACACGTCTAATTTAATGCCAAGATTTTACTTCACTATAGGCTCCACTGGTAGTTGTGGTCACTACAGCAGTAATAGTGGTGGGAGCAGTCATGTCAAAATAACTACATCATGTTGGAATCAAATGTAATGTTTTTATAATGCCATAAAAGTCCTTGATTTTTATAAAATGTAATGATTTTTAAAACCCTGCAGAAAACCTGTATTAGGGGTCTAAGCACTCACTGCTGTGAGTCTATTTGTAAGAATTTCTTTATTGTGAAAAGAATAAAATCAAGAAAGTCTGAAGATAACTTTGTTAGATATACTAGAACATCTTAAAAAATAGAATATTTCCACATAATTTATTTGGAAAAAAACAAACAAAAAACTGTCCTCTATTTTATGTTCACTACATTTAAGCTGATATAGAGCATGCTTTTTAATATTTCCTTTTAATTCTGATCCTCATTTATGATTTAATCAAACCATAATGTGAGATTCTGGACTTCTGATTTTCATGAGCTGTAAGACATCCGGATCAACAGCAAAAAAAGGATTGACGTATGTCACTTTACATGTCACGTAATCAAAAATCTGACTTTTTGCATGAAATCATGAACACAAACTTTTTTCACAATATTTAAATTTTCTGAGATGCACTAGTAAGTGCCAGATCACTAAACGACCCAAGCTACGAACACCCATTTATTAATGGGTTAAAGGTTTTCATCAAAATCTGCTTACCTTGCATGTGCCACCATTCTGGCACTGCCCGTAACAGGTATGGATATCTGCAACAAAAAATCAGAATCATTCCACAACACTAAAATCCAAGGCTAGTGCTCAGCTCACAGTTTAAAGTTACACTCTGTGTTTTAGAAGCTTAGTTTGTAATTCCAGTATATAGATTCTGTAGTAGCTTTTTGGAGTAAAGCACTAATAAAGCCATTCATAATCATATGAAAGGCAAAATCCCTCACATGAGTGGAATGTGGGCCATGTGGGCTCTGAATGGGTTTGTACACGTGCTGTTACAGGGAACCAGTTGGACTTCCCAAATCGTCTCCATATCTTGATGGGTCCTATCTAGGCCCCAATGTATAGTGTGTGTCCAGGTGGCCCATGTTTAACCCTACCATGGTCCCATCACTGACCCAGGTAGCCATCACAGGCAACCCGTGGACAGAACGTTCTGGTCCCTAGTAGAGCTAACCACACAGGTCCCCACAGGCCTGTTAACAGTGTATGCACTGTTGTAAGTTTTAAATAATTGTAAGTTTTATTATTCACTATTCAATCTGAACTACTTATTTAGAATGAAACATAATAAGGGGTAATTACAGCTGCTTTGGTACATAAAATATAAAATGCATGAAACTTAATATACTGAATTGGCAAGGTTTCCTCTTTGCTTGTTGTAAAATCACAGAGTGTTACTTTAACACCTGAAGTGACAGTGATTTGCATATCAGTGCAAAGCAGGAATCCCTAGTCAGTCTAAACATGCATATTTTTGGCTTCAATCAGGAACATGTTAGTTTGGGAATGCACTGGAACAGGAAGAATAGGAGTTGGAGGAAACAAAGCGACTAATCTCTCCTTTCAGCATGAATACGTCCTTATTCAATCTAAAACTGGGTTGGATAGATTACTGACACTTCAGAGGATATAAAGATGTTCAGGAGAGCTGAGCTCTCCAGGGAAAAAAAACCTGCAAAACAGGTATAGACATCCAAAAAGATCCAAAAGATGTTTCTTAGGGATTTAAACTGAAAAACAAAATCATATTTATTCATGTTTTTGTTTTTTTTTTGGTCAGTCAGTACATTTATCATAAGTCTAAGACATTCACAGTATGCCAATAAAATGTTACAAGAGGCTTTAAAGCTGGAAGAGCAGGAGAAAGAGAAGCAGACAGCAGCACTGCTTATTACAATAAATCACTAATGCTCTATCACTGATCTACACTGAGTTGATAGGGGATGATAAAAGACTACCAGTGCTGACCGTGTATTAACGGGGTTGAAGACGACTGTCAGTATTCAGTATAGCAGTAACAGGTAGTGCGACACGGTAGTGCAAGTGTCCCCTGCACCTACCATACCAATGTCACTGCTATGCTGACAGTGGTCTGCATGTTGATCTACTACCCAAATAAAATCAGCGGTCAATGGGCACTCATTCAAGTAGTATATATGCAACTCAGTGTACACAGTGCATTGATAAAGGACAGAGACAGTGATGAGTAGGTTGTAACTGAGCTGATGTACTGACTGATGTTACAGTTCTGTCCCATCCAGCCTAGGTAGCAGGCACAGTGATATCCACCAATCAGATTTTTACAAGGATAAGAGTTTACACAAGGCTTCTTCACACATTCATTCACATCTGTGAGAGAGGAGAGAGAGATTAAGAGAGAGAGAGAGAGAGAGATAAACAAGCTATGAAGTCCCACCACCAAAGAGAATTGCCGTTTTGCTGTTTATCACTTCTTGACATAATTTAAGTGCTAGTTGTTCTTTATATTGTCAATATTAAATGCTAACATTTCCCACTAACTTCCATTCTCTCACAAGATCAGCTACCGTTCTATTACAGGATCCTAAAACCAACCAATTAATACTAGTAATAGGGCAATATGGTATACATATAGTACATAATATTTCATGATTGAACGAAGAAAGCAAAAAGAAATGTTAACTTTCTTTGGAGACTTTAGATCGGCGGTGCCAGAGAGAGCATGGCTGAGCAGCATGACCCAGGATGCAAACCTGCGATTCTCGGATCAAAGTGCTTTCGCATTAGACTAGATTAGAGCGCAAATGTTTTATTTTTCTTAAATCCAGTGTTGTAGTGATATTGTACAAAGCATACTGTGATGTAATGTTGCCGTCATGCAAAAACCCTATTTCTCCATCTTTCACTTTTTGGCATGATGTGAATCTGACAGTTGTTCTTTACATTTTGTCGAGACCAATAGAAATGCTCCAAAATGAACCTTCCACTGAAAGTTACAAAGGCTTTTCTTTCTCCTGTAAAATTGCTCTTGTGATGATATGCTGTTTATTTTTTTTTACACAATGGTTGCATGAAGTTTTCCTGCTTAACAAAAGAAAAGGACTTTTGACAGGCAGTGGAGGTCTAAAAGCATGAAGCTCATAGCAGGGGAGGTGCTTGGGCCCCGTTTATGTGGAAAACTGTGCCCTAGCCAGTCAGCCCTACTCTCTGTGTAAAGGTAACAGGAGTCTGACCTGTGACACTGGAGCAGTCTCTGCTGTTTCGCTTCGACAGTGCTCTTGTTTACAGGTTATTAGGCAGTCCCTCTCTTTCTGAACTAAACATGAAAGCTGGAGTAAAATACCAACCCCCCTCCGAGTCTCTCTCTCTCTCTCTTTCCACCAAAGATAGCCCCCTGTGTAGGTAAATTTAGCCCCCCCAGTTGGCAGTTGCCAGGGATGGAGATAAATTTAGCTTTACTCAAATGGCGAAGCTTGGGTTACTGATAATGTACAGCTTTCTGTAACAGACATGCGGTCTGAACCTTAGACATCCACTAACACACACAAATGAGTCCGTGGACACACGTCTATGGCGACACACACACACTGTAATTGCTGGGTGTAAGATTTAAACACAACATTCGGTTACACACCTCATTAAATTAAACATGCAATCTGCACACTCAGAGAGAGGCTGATATCTGAGAGGAGTTGCCCCCATTTAGTCATGCTCTGCTGCATTAATCCGTCTTTCTGCACACGTTACAGTTTGCCCTCCTACAGTCGATGCAAGAGCCTCCGCATGATCAGATATTTAAACACGAGGCACACATCAGACACATCAGCAAAAAACACACACACACACGCACTGTCCTACCTATCTGGCAGGTCTTCCCCGTCCACTGCGAGGGACACACACATTCGAAGCCGTTCTCCAGATCAATGCAGGTGCCTCCGTGTGCACAGGGACCCGACATACATTCGTCTTTATCTGGAAAGAACACACAGAGTTGTAAATAAACGTGTGCAGATTCAACACTTTCAATCTAGTCTACATTTGTGATTGTGGGTAGAAGAGGAGCTTCACTACACGGACAAAAGTATTGGGACGCCTGCTTAAGCACTGTTTCCTCAAAAGTGAAGTGTATTTAAAGCTTTCCTGCTTTTGTTGGAGTGGCTGGTCTCTACTGGTTAGGGAAGGCTTTCTACTAGATTCTGGAGCACTGCTGTGAGAATTTGATTGCACTCTGCAAGATTAGAATGTTGGATTATCACCACCCCACCTCATCCCCAACTCATCCCAAAACAAGGAGGGGGGTGTTGTACTCTTCTAGCCCACAGCTGGCATCAGGCATGGTGCTGACAGGTTCAGGTTTATCTGCTCCGCAAAACTAATCTTTGCAGAGTGCCATGTTTTGTCAGAACAGTCAAAAGAACAATCCAATGTAAATCACATCATTCATTTTGCAATTCAAGGTGTATGATCGCAATACAAACCAGAAAATTACTGGCAAATATATTAATGTATGCTGTTAAAACAAATGCCTATAATCTAAAATTTCTACAATGAAAATGTATTTGTAAAACAATTAATTACCCTAATTGGCCATCAAAATCAAAATCAGCTCAATGCACCCATAATAAATATGTAAAACATAAGTGGTGTCTGACCTTTTGCACAGGTAGATCCTGACCAACCTGGTGGACACTGACACTCAAACCTTGATGCAACTTCATGACATGTACCACCATTGGCACATGGGTTGGACATGCATGCGTGCTCCACTGCACACAACATAAACATCACAAAATTAGTAATTACTAATTAAATATAATTATTTAAAAATCTGTGCAGTTGAATATCCATAATATCAGCAACGTTACTCCATTTTTAAAAAGCCTATTTAACAGTCATTTTATTCTAGATAAACATGACTGATTATGGTAAAGTTAGGAACGATTCCTCACCTATTTCACAGTTTTTGCCTGAGTAGCCCTCAGGGCAAGCACAGTGGTACTCATCAGGCTCCGTGTTCAAGCATGTCCCTCCATTTACACACGGTCGGTGATTTCCACAGTAATTGAGGTCTGTGAACATAAAAGTAAAATACTGAAACAAGTGAAAAATATAGAAAATACCTACATAAATGAAACATTTGTGAAGTTCTGTACATCTAATGTTCTGTTTGTGCATTTAAAATCGTTATATGCTAAACCTTGATAATGGTCCAGAGTGAGATAATAAATAGAGTGAGTGACAGAGTGAAATAATAGTTAGAGAAAGTGAACGGTGAAATATTGAGATAATAATGAGAGAGGGTGACAGGTGAAGTGAGCTAGAGAGAGAGTGTGATAGGTGACAGACTGAGATAATAGTTAGAGAAAGTGATAGGTGACCGAGATAATGAAAGTGATATTGACAGAGTGAGATAATGAGAGTGATGAGATAATAATGACCCAGGGTGGTGATAGGTGTGTGCTGTTTATCACCTTTATCACAGAGTATCCCGCCCCAGTTCTTCTCACAGATGCAATCCCATTTCTTCACGCAGGTGCCATGAACACACCCTGGATATATCTGGCACTCGTCACACAGAGGACCCTGCCACCCATAACTGCATCTGAAACAAGGAACACACTGTTTGAGTGGCTGTGAGTGTATGAACATGAAACTGATACTGATCATTTAAAATATATAAATAGTTTAATACTGACTGATATGCGGGATACTTTCAGATTGTGGCCAGTATTACAGATTTTCAACTGTGTGATCTTTGTGGAGGTAATGGAAGCAGGTAATGGAGCTCCAAACAAACTAATAAATCAGTCAACACGTTGTTTTCAATGTTGTGTTTTACTTTTCTTATTCTAATTATGATCTGGACATTTGAAATGGTGTAAATGGTCAAACTGTCTGTCTCAGTCTGTCTGTTAGTTTCAAGACAGCAGTTACAAACAGTTTGTTTTTTCATCTGCAGTTGAGCCATCACTCTACCCACACACACACACACACACACACACACACACACACACACACACACACACACACACACACACACACACACAGAGATCAGCATTCCACAGGGTCAAAGGCCATGTACACCATGCAGAGTATTCAAACACACACACACACACACACACACACACACACACACACACACACACACACACACACACACACACACACACACACAGACTGTGTGCACAAGGCATACACGAATGTCCTGCAAACATGTATAAAACTCATACAATTCAATCCATAAATGTAATGTACTGCCATAAAGACTAGCACACATTTCAACATCATCACCTGGTGCAGCAAATATGGCTGGGCAATATATCGATATTTATTTCGATATCAGGATATAAACAGTGGGATATGGGCTGAGGTGATAGTGTTTATATATTGAGTTTTAATGCTTTTTCTGCTTCACCTCCTGCTCTAAATAATAAATGAAAATCAAATTTCAATATGTCTAGAGTTAAAGCGATTTTATTTTTTTATCTGTATTGTATCATATATTGCATATGGCCATTCAGCAGTTTTTGTTATGTCAGGTCATAGAAATGGCCTTTGACCTTAGTGGCAGCACATGTGAATCAGGATGCATATCAGTCTGCATGCTTTACAACTGTCTGACCAGTTTATAAAATATGTGTTTAGCTGTCAAAATGTATCTGAAACCTTCACTGATGTCCCACTCTCAATCGACCCCCACGCACATCAGGGTAAATACTGTGGAACGCATTCATAAGGCATAACCCCCCCCCCTTTACTCTCTCACACACACACACACACACACACACACACACACACACACACACACACACACTGGTGTAGGATTAGCTAATCAGTTGGTTTAGTGCAAGGTGGTGTTATTTCTGTGTCAGTGGCAGCCTTGTTCCAGCTGTCTCCACATTTCATTCAGAACTATTTAAAGCCCCTACACTCCATAATGTACAGCCTAAGAGTCTATGTGTCTCTCTCTCTCTCTCTCTCTCTCTCTCTCTCTCTCTCTCTCTCTCTCTCACACACACACACACACAAACACCTACTACTGGCTAACCTTCTGACAGACAGACAACAACAGACAATGGCCTCACATTAAGCTCTCCCTGACACAAACACACACCTCTGAATCACGCAAAGCTGATTCAGATGATTCTAGCCAGAGGGCGGGCAATATAGTAAAAATGCAATATTGCAATAACACACGTTTGTGGATATGATAATATCCAGTGCATCCAGGACAGTTTTCGCAGCTCTTCACTTTTTGCACATTTTATGTTACAGCCTCATTCCAAAATGGATTCAATTCATTTTCCCCTCAAAATTCTACACACAAACCCCACAATGACAAAGTGAGAAAAGTGTGTTTGAAATCTTTGCAAAAAATATAACTTGAACAGAAGTATTCACAGTCTTTGCTGAAGCATCTTTTACAGCAAGTCCTTTTGAGTATGATGCTACACACTTGGCACACCTCTTTTTGGGAAGTTTCCCATTCTTCTTTGCAGAACCTCTCAAGCTCCATCAGATTGGGAGGGGCACATCAGTGCACAGACATTTTTGGAACTCTCCAGAGATGTTCAGTCAGGTTGAAATCTGGGCTCTGTCTGGGCCACTCAAGGACATTCATAGAGTTGCCCCAAAGCCACTCCTTTGTTATCTTGGCTGTGTGCTTAGAGTTGTTGACCTATTGGAAGATAAACCTTCATCCCAGTCTGAGGTCCAGAGTACGCTGGAGCAGATTATCATCAAGCATGTCTCTGTACATCACTGCAGTCATCTTTCCCTCAGCCCTGACTAGTCTCCCAGTTCCTGCTGCAGAAAACCATCCCCGCAGCATGATGCTCCCACCACCATGCATCACTGTAGGAATGGTATCGGCCAAGTGATGAGGTAATTGCTGGTTTCCGTCTGACCACTCAACCATACAGGTGGATTGGTGGAGTGCTACAGAAATGGTAGTCCCTCTGGAAGGTTCTCCTCTCTCCACAGAGCAACGTTCTCCACAGAATGCAACCACAAAAAAACACTTGACGACATTAATCTTACACATTTTTTCGGCCAGGCACCAGCCTGGTTTTACTTCTCTTCGCAAACAAAACAGCAGGTCATTAGTGGCCTATTCAAAGCACCAAAAGAAAAGGTGGGAAAAGTGGTCTGTCAGTGAGGAAGAATGAGGTGGAGAATATGAATCATGTTATTGTGAGGATTATTTTATTTGAGCTGAGAGCCTCTGCTGAAGCCAACCCTCCTACCACAGATCTGTATCTGAGCAAAGGCATCTCACAAAACACACACATACACACAAACATGCACACAGACAACCCCACAAACCCACACAGACAACAAGCCATAACTAGCCCACTGGTGTATTTATCTGCTGGATAATGTGTGAGGAAGGATCGAGAGAGACACAGCTTCCACACACTGCAGTCAGGTACAATTAAGAAACAGGTTCAAAAAAAGGATAACAGAGAAAACAGAGGTGGTCTTACGTGCACTGTCCTGGGATGGTACAGTTTCCATGCAACTCACTGCAGCCTTGCTTACAGATAGCTGCAAGAGAGAGAACCTTTAGATCAAAACAATGCATTTTACAATACATATTAAGAACACACACTTCACAAATACACTCACATGCCATTTTATCAGAAACATATATCGTACCCACTATACAGGTGCAGACTGTAGCACGCCTCTTTCTGCTCAATTCATCAGTACTCATTTGTTATTGGCCGGATTCAGATTGCATGATCCCTGTTCTCAGCACATCACGGACGCTGACATGACAGAATGTGTGGTGTTGGAATGTGTGTATCAGGCACAGTGGTGTTGTTAGGGATTTCATACACGCCAGTGTATCACCTTGTCTGGATTGCTGCCATATGCTGATTTCCCCCTAATGCACTCAGTGGGGGTTAGCTGCTGATATTCTGATCAACAGCAGGTCTCATTCAGTGTTCTAACAACGTGCAACAAAACATAAAAAAGAAAATCTAAAAATGGCTGTGCACTGACACTCTCCATCCAATCTGATGGAGCTTAAGAGGTTCTGCAAAGAAGAATGGGAGAAACTTCTCCAAACCAGGTGCCAAGCTTGAGGCTGCCAAATGTGCTTCAACAAAGTTGAATTTGCAAAGAGTTCAAAAAACCTCTCACTTTGGCATTGTGGGGTATTGTGTGCAGACCTTTGAGGGACAATTTTATGTAATCCATTTTGGAATAAGGCTGTAACAACAAAATGTGCAAAAAGAAAGTGTTGTGAATCCTTTCCGGATGCACTGCACACTACTCAGCTCTGCTCTCTTTTTGATCCCTGGTATCTGGTTCCACTACCATGGCTCTACCCAGAAAGCTAGCGATTTACATCACAAAATACTAAAGCATTGGTTTGTTTAGGTTTATAGATTCTAAAACCTTAATTGACGAGGAATCTAAATTTTAAATGATTTTGTTTAAAGCAACAATTAAGAAATTCAATATTGAGTAAATAAATTGCATGTGTTATGCAAACTTGTTAGCTTGTTACTTTTAGCTTGTAAAAGGCTCACAAATGACATATACTGCCTTCTATGTCTTGTATTTTAGACAAGGCTTTATTTAAAGTCCTAAACTGGAAGTGTTTTATTATTGTAGCCAGTTACTTAATCAGCATATATCACAGCAATAGTGCTGAATGTCTGTGTTGTTCTGGCCAATCAGTGCAAGGTTTTTTACATAATGTTTCAGTCCCTGCTCGGCTCACTTGGGTACAAAAAAAGTACCCAATCCCAGGAACTAGATTCCAAATTCCCAAAATTCCAAAAACCTATAACCATCAAACATTTAACTACTTCAACTGTTAACTATTTTATTTTGAGGAGTGTTTATCTCGTATTTAATTAAAAGAAAGTTCATTCACATGGTGGCTTTAAAAAGAGAAAAGTGAAACAAAACCCATGCTTTTAATAAAGTACGGACACAAATGTACACGTTTATTCTTCCCACAGCCAGTTCTAAACCCATATAGCTCATATGATCCCACACTGTGACCATTATTAAAAGCAGTAATGTCAAGGCCCCACTATTAAACTCCTTACTTTTAAAAGCTTCTGTTTAATTTTTAAAACTTACAAAAAAATATTTAAAATGACAAAACGAAATATTGTTAACATCTGAATTGTAATCACACTTGTAATTTGACTTGATATTCAATTGTTGACATAAAATGTTGACCAAACTACTAGACTACTTCAATATACAGACTGTGGCACTGAATCATAATGCAAGTTAGACTTTTATGATGTTCTGGACCTTGCCTTCAGGACGTTTTCTCTAACTGGATTATTGGTTAATGAATTTTAATGAAATATATATGTGGGCTGTAGGATGACCAACACAAACACATCAGCAGTTCCATTATAATCTGACAGCAGGGTTCCAATAACTCCAATATCTACCTAGCAGAGTTCAGCAGTCTCGCGGTAATACAGTATACTGTGTTGTACAACAACTGTACCTCCAAATGTTCTTATGTCATTAAAACAGAGTTTAGTGAAAATTGCAGCGGAACTGAGTGGTAATCTGTGGTTCTGTGGATGAGCTAGTTAAACAAAGGTGAGCTTAGAGAGAGCTACAGATCCACCACCATGGGAGAAACTTGTGTTCCACCAAGCAGACTTCAATGTGCTTGAACATGAGTTGGATAGAATGTCATCCTGCTTACTAAAGTAATGGTAACTTACTAGAATTGCTATGCATTAGTGCTCAGACTGATGATGATTTAACATTTACTGCACTACCTGCACCATTTCCACTAAACGCAGAGTGACAGAGTGTACTGCAGTAACATCTGAAAGTGGTAGGACAGTATAAAAGTGGATACCACCCAACATGCCATAGTATGAAGCCTTCTCAGAAGATAAGAGGCTGTTAGTGTAGCAAAGTGGGACCTGCTTCATATTAATAGCCGTCATTTTAGAAGAAACACTGCATGTGTCTACAATAGTATGCATATGAAAATCGTGTGCACAGTTTATATCTAAAGCTTTTAAAGCCCCTTTCACACATTCACCATAACCCAGAACTATTCTGGACATTAAGTGGAGGAGATGTACATGTGCATCCAAGTAGTATTCAACCCTCTGCAGGTTTTGCAGGTTTACACATTTAGAGCAAATTAGCATTTTGAAATTTGGACTGTAGATGGGCCTGGACACGTGAAATGCACTGCAGCAGTTATTTCTGTTTATTAATTTTTAATAACCTTTTACAAGAGAATCAATTATTATTCAACCCCTCAAACCACCAGAATTCTGTTTTGTTCCCTCAAGTATTAAGATGTGATTGAGGTATTGAGAACAATGCTTCACACTCTTGGATTAATTATGTGTTTTTTCCTGCCTATTAAAGCCCCTCTCCAAACAAGTGAACAGTACTCATACATGGTCCATATGGGAAAGACTAAGGGGCATTCCAAGACCATCAGAGACAAAATCGCGAGGGGTACAAGGCCGGCAAGGGGTACAAAACCCTTTCCAATGATTTTGGACTACCTGTCTCCACTGTTGGGAGCATCATCCAGAAGTGAAAGGCGTATGGGACTAATTAACCGTCCAGGCCTGCAATTTTCCAGAGAATTCGCAATTCAATTGCCGAGCCTCCTGCACTCTCTACACAGGCACCATCCTTTGATTAAACCACAGAAAACTTCCTGTGGTGAGAATGCATCTGACACGGAAAATCCCTGGCTGTTTGCTACATGTGTGCAAGGGCAAATCCACACCTGATTCTCCAGACATTTTCTGAAGTTAATATGAGAAAATGTCTCAACACACACCTTTCTTGCAATCATGTCCAGTCCAACCCTCCAAGCACTGCTTATTGCCGAGGTGATCACACTCGTAGTGGCCAAAGTAGTCATCCCTTGGACGGCAATTCTTGTTGCACTTGTTGCCATAATAATGGCGTTCACAGCGTATGCGTACACTGTACTGGAAGCTGGCAATCATGCCATTGTGCTGGATCACCTGCCACTCATCTCCAGGGTTCATCTCCCCACGATATATATCCCGCTCAATCAGCAAATCCTTCTCTGTAGAAACACACATACAAGCAGAATGTTAGACACCTTGGTTCAGTCCAGAACGGTCAGGAACAATTAAAAAGAAAACAGATATACTCTGGTTTATTCAGAGATGAAGCTGTGAAATCGTGACATTTTTCCCATTAGCCCATATCAGAACAGCATTCAACAAAACACGTAGAAACTGAAACAGAGCAATGATTTATTATTAAAGTGATAAAGTTACATAAAGAGAAAAGTACAGCAGTGCAGCTTGAAACGTTGCCTTTCATATCTAAACATCTGTTCAAGAGTAACCATTTTTAAGCACCTACTGATCGTATGATTCTGATATCATGCATTCTTACTTTAAAGTGCAACTACTGTTTTCAGTTTTTTATTGCTTTAGTAATGTGCCCCTTTTATTTATTTATTTTTACGTAATAGTGGTCTTACACAACGATCAGTCACAGCATTAACACCACCTCTGTTTTTACCCTCCCTGCCCATTTTATCAGCTCCCTTTCCACACAGGAGCACTTTGTAGTTCTATAATTACAGACTGTAGTCCATCTGTTCCTCCACATACTTTGTTATCCTACTTTCACCCTGATCTTCACTGTTCAGGACCCCACAGGACCACCACAGAGCAGGTATTATGTGGGTGGTGGGTCATTTTCAGTACTACAACAACACTGACATGGTGACGTTTTATAATGTGTTGTTCTGTTACGCAGTGCGGCTGAATTGTTTAAACACTGTGTCCACTCACTGTCCACTCAGACACTCCTACCTAGAAGATTTAAAGTCAGAGACAGAAGTTACTTTGTTTCTGCACAGTTTGGGTTGGTCGTCCTCTAGTCCTTCATCAGTGCCCACAGGAGGCTGTTGGCTGGATATTTCTGGTTGGTGGACTCAGTGACACTGAGGGGTTTAAACACTCCAGCAGCACAGCTGTGTCTGATCCATTCGTCCCAGTGCAGAGAAGTTTGCAGAGAAAACTACCAAAGGCTCTTACATGGTAAATGGACTGTGATAGTAAAAACAAAGACGTGGTCATAATGTTATGGCTGATCAATGTTTTTCGTATTTTGAATACTTGTTAGAACCAAGAAGGAACCCAAAGTTGTTCATTTTAGATATGTATTTTTTTCTCTGATTGGAAGACAGTATACCTGAGTGCAGAAGCGATCTAGTTGGTTGTTTTATAAGGAGCGTCCTGATTTTTGTATATTAAAACCACAACGCAATCACAGTTCTCTGCCAGTCTGAGAAGCCCAACAAGCTGAAACGTGCTGGTTATAAATACAGTGTGGAAATCTCCAGTCATCAATCGTTGGTTTTTCTACAGTTTTGTTTTTGCCAAACCTCTTGATTGACAGCAAAATCCCAAGCCATGTAACATAGAGCATAAAATGCAAGCAATTTCTGATTATTTTAATATATAATAAAGTATAAAACCGTGTCAGCAATTAAGTGTATTTAGATTAATGTTGCTGCTCCACTGCAGAAATATCAGACTCTAAACACGCCTAGTCGAACGGATTATATCTGAATGATTTTAATACATTATAGCTGCATATAATTGTAAACATGTGCTTGTTTATGACATTCACCAACATTGTTCCATGTTATCAGGTCTGTCTCATGGAGCACAGTAGCCTGTCCCTATTCCCGTGAGAGGGTGCTGGTGTGTTTGTAAGGCTGCTATTAATGCCCCTCCCAATCACTTGTGAATATTTGTATGGTTGGACGCTGGCCAGCTCTACACCCATCCACAACAACAGAGCCTTCGAGGAAATGCTTCGATCGTTCCTAAGTGTTTATGGCTTCCCTTTGAGAGCACCGAGGGCGACTCGAGGTCAAACGAGCGCCAAGGTCCCGGAGTAAGGAACAGCAGAGAATAGACATGTAAAAGAACACAGACGGCGGGCTGCAAAAGCTCGATAACAGCGCAGTCCTGAATGTTTTCCTGCCTTACTCAAACCAACTCACTCAATCTCTCTCTCTCTATCTCTCTCTCTCGCTCTCTCTCTCAGGAAGCAAAGTCTCAGACAGTTTGGGAGCCAGAGAGGAAATAATAGGGGGAACTGATGAGGAAGGGCAACTTAAGAAAGCTCACTCTCGCTCTTCCATTCTCTCATTCTTTTCTACTTACATTCATTCAGTCTCTCTCACTCACTCAATCCCTTCCCCTCACAATCACTCTTCCACTCACCCTTGTTTACAGTGTGAGGATTATACATGTATGGGATGATCCATATATACACATATACATGTTATATTAGTTTATATTTATACATATACAGTTTATATTTATAATGGATGGATGGATGAACAGATGGATGGATGGACGTATGGATGGACAGATGGATGGATGGATGGATGGACAGAGGGATGGATTGTGTGGATTTTATGAATTTTATTATAGCTTCACATGGACATCACCAGACAGCTGAAAATACTTGGAGGAGAACACTAACTGCTAGTTCTGTAATAGCTAACAGATGCCCGTGTTGGTTAACACTGTGCAAAGAGAGCAAGGCCAGCTGGGACATATCACTGCTGTCCACTAAAAACATGCATCCACATTTTTGTCCACTTTTTTATCTATAGTTTTAACCCTGTAGCTGCTCTGCACACCAAATAAAAATGCTGATGAATAGACCAATAAAATGTTTAAAAATTCAGATTTTTTCACATCAACTTCCATTCAAAGTTAAGAACATTTTTGCCTTCCACTGCAAATTCACAAAACCATGTTTTTCATTGGACAGCAACAATATGCTTTGCTCTCCCTGGCAACAGATGGCATTACTGAGAAAATGAGGAAAAAGGGTGACTCTGCTCATTTTATATCTACTAACCATCATATCTTAATCTAACTAACTGCAGATGAATGTGCAAATGAATTCCAATCGAGGTTTAATCAAAAAAAAAAAAAAAAACATGAATGCTGTCTGTCACTCATTAAAATTCAATTAATCACAATATTGATTTGAGGTCAAATCACCCAGCAGTACTCAGCACTGTTCACATAAGACCAGGCTCCAACCTCTATGAAGTCAAAAACATTTAAATTACTGATAAAATCTGAAAAAACACACCATCAGCATTTGGCTAATTATGTCATTACTTAAGCTGTCTGCTATACAAATTTCAACTGGACGTACTGGAAGAACCAATCCCGAGGCCCAATCAATGAAACCCGCCATCCTCGTTTCCCATTACCCGTTACCCATTATCACATGAAACGTCCAGGTGGTCACAGGGTTTCTCTCTACCACTTGCACACTCACACTCTAATCATTCTCATTCCCTCTCACGCTCTCTCCTCCTCTTACACACTTACTCTTCCTTTGCCACTCACTCTCTCACCCTCCACCCAGAACCTATTAACACCACAGCCATGTTCATCTGGGGCGTTTAATAAAAAATTCAAAGAATGAAATAAACCAGTTGTGACGCTCAGTATGGTGCATTTACTCGACCTAAAGCTCAAGTAAGCACAGTGAGTTTGATATGGCCCATATTTTGCTACAGAATGGTTAGCATTATGACATTTTAATTCCAGGTTCATTACTGATCACAACTATTAATCAAACAACTTCTTATTTAACAACAGCCATCAATTCTAAAATTCCCGCTACAAAAATAATGCCCACATTGTGAAGCAGGACTGAAGAACTAAAAAGTGGCCCCACATACAGACCCTTGTGGAGAATCTGGTACACCCTCCAGTTATTGAGATGTTATTTGAATTAGGGACGTGACCATTTCTGGTCAAAGTGTTCCTTTAAAGGAAGATTCAACCCACTCTATTAATCTGTCAAAACAGCTGAACCTCTTAAAAACTGCAGGGGAACGAGCTCCGATACCCTTCTGAAGGGGTGCAGGCTATTTGACCGTTAGCCAAGGTGCTCTAAAAATCTCCCCCCTCCAGATTTGCTCCCTGAATACTCCATCAGGCCCCACACCCTTCAGCCTTCTCCATACATGGACATGGGATTCGAGAAATAGAACAAAATGCTTTGACATACTGTCCTAATTTCTGCCTAAAAAAGAAGTTAACGCTGTGGTTCACATCAAAATGTGTCATCCCCGTTTTTCCTCCCTCTCTCCCTCATCCTCTACTTGAAGTAGCACTCATCGCCTAATTCACTTCCAGCAATTAGTTATAAAAATACAGACCAATCATTCTCCCTCTCTAGACTGAAGGAGACAATTACAGACTGTTACTGGGGAGAGTGGCCGGGTGGGGTGCGCACTTACATATGAGTGTATTTTTGAAAGTGTAGCACTTTGTGTGTGTGTGTGTGTGTGTGTGTATTAGATACTTACACACACAATAAAAAGACATGACCACACATCTTGACATGTGCTTTTCTGTGCATTTTCAGGTCAGGTAATCTAATAGACAAACAGACAGGAGCTGCTATAATCAGGCAGGTACACAGGTCAAGAGCTGCTTAAAAGCTGGAGGTGTAATTAACACTCCCTTTGTCCAGAGAGATGGAGGCTTCATTACAGACATACACACACACAGACACTATATGGGGTGTCTGCACTTTCATTGTTTCTTCTGAAATCAGGGTATTAAAAGAGTTTTTCCTGCTTTTGTTTTTAGTACCTGTCTCTACTGTCCAGGGAAGGCTTTGTAGCATTGCTGTGAGGATATGACTGCATTCATTGCACTAGTGAGGTCAGGATGTTGGATGGTCAACACCACATCCACTCCCCAGCTCATTAACTCAAAGTACTGGATGGCGCACCATCATTCCAGAGAAGACAGCCCAATGCCAGGGGGGTTTATATCCCTCTGTCCCATGCCTGGCATTAGTCACAGTGCCAATAGGTTGTTGTTCAAGAGGGTCCTGTTCTATTGGCAGTACATCTCTACAGTGACTAGACAAGCTGTCTGTGCATTTGTATGAATGTATTGAGAAGAAAGGGTGTCCACTTTTTGAATTATAGTGTAAAATAATAAAACATTTCCTGACACATAGGACTAAACATGCAGTTAGTTGAATGTGCTTGAGCCTACCACAAACATAATAATCTATTAAATCTATAAAATCATCATAATCATCTATTAAGGTTGGTAAATCATCCTTCTTGCTCCCAGCTGTTGTCACGAACAGATGACTTGAGTCCATTTAAACAAACATCACACACTGTTGCTTTTAAAATGTTGTTTTTCGCAAAACCCACAGAGTGTCTCAGTAAAGGTTTCTTTTATTTACATGCATTTCCCTCAGACTACCGGATGAAACTGTCTGTATACTGAGACATAAACACTGGATTGTGAGATCAAATGACAGTGGAAAACAACAGAGCAACACCAGTGGGATTTTAACGGCACCTCCTTTCTCTGCGCTCTTTGGGGTTCTGGAGGAGGGCCTGCTGATTGTCGTGATGTAATGGGTGGGGAATTTACAGAAAACGGCTACCAAAATACCAAAATACTGCTACTGTGGAGTTTGCCGGCTATAACCCTGATCCAGAATAACTAGTGAGGCATAAACATACTGGCTACCATCCACCTACAACATCACAAGTGATACATAAGCATGCCCACTATAAACCTCGTCCAAAATCACCACCACAATGTTCATATACTGGTTACGGTCCTCATTATAGTGGTTTTAAGCTGGCCCCCTTAGATCCACTCCCATCAAATCACATGACACTTTCGTCAAGACTCCTATACTACATCCTCCTACCTCTGTAAAGACTAGTTCACACTTACTGCAGCACAAACATGTAATGTGTTAAGGCTCATCAAAAAATTTAACATTTATTATTGCATTTTGCACTGCATTTTAAACACGTTTAAGGACATTGAAAAGCTGTAAATCATGGAAAAATTCTTCAATCTTTATATACAAAACAAATACTTGTGTAGAATGTGTAAGCTCCTTGTAACTCCACATCAACCAGTTATATATGCAATCCCCAAATCTCTTTGCATACAAAGACTGGGGTGTGTTGTGCAACATGAACAAAAAATAGCAAGATATACGTATATACATATGCACTTGTGAGATGATGATGCTGTTATGCTACTCTTTTAACTGATATGTTTCTATGGCATAATTTGCACAACACTCACACACGACACTATTTGTTCTTTTTTGAATGAAATCATTCATGTATACCTGGTGCAATATGACAAATACAGTCTTAAAAAATAGTTTCAAATATATTGATATTTATATTCTATTGCCCAGCCCTAGTGGAAAAGACCAGCTTCCAGCTAGTGTTATAGTGCTACTCTAGCTCTGCTGTTAAAGTATCTGGTGACCAGGGACGGTGGCACAAGAGGTATGAAGCTTGAGCAATGCAGACGGTCTGGAACGACAGTACTCTTGATAAAAGCCTCAGACAAATGATGTAAATGTAATGTGTCCTAACAGGAGGTGTCGCTGATCATGTTTACTGTATGCTGTAATCTAGGCAGGTAGGCCAATTTAACACATCTTAAATGCAGAATGTGTGTGCAGGATGAACGTGGAGTTTTTTTTATACAATGATAGGTTAGAAAAATGAGTGACATTATAAAAAAAGGAGGAGACAGCTGACTGGTTGAAATCTAAAGAGGATGGCTTGTAACACTCAACACAGCAGCTGTTTAACAGGTCCTGCCCTTTAATAAAGAGTGGCCTCTGGTAGTGAATAAATTCTCTTTTGTGGACACGTGTCGACAAAAAAGATCTACAGAAATATATCCTGAATATGTCATACAAAATCCTTTCTCCAAAATGGCAACTGTACAGGAGGGACCCTCTTAATGTTTAATGGAAGTCAATGTAAAAGACTTGCTGGTGAATTCAGCCTGAACGTTTGACACAACATAAAGAACTGCTAGATTCAGATTAAGTTAAAGTGAAATGTTGTAAAATGTAGACAAGGTTCACTGTGTGCCAGCAATGATACATTTACTGGACTGTATCCTGTCCAGGGCTGTTGCTAAGATGGCACAGAGTGAACAGACCATCCAATCAAAACTGTAATTAAATGTTACTTGGCCCATGCTTTAACTTACAACATTATGATTTCTTCATACCGTCTTGCTGACTGCTCTCTAGCCTTTAAAATGAATCTTAAAATCTCTAAATGCACTCTTGCACAATGTTTCCTTTCCACAGACTAATAAAAGGTTACATTAGGTTTGCAGTACACAGCTCCAAGAGCTACAGTTCAGTCCACATTAACCGCTGCAGACAGCAGACAGCTCCAGTGGAACGAGCTCATTTCTGCTTTTAACAAGCTAACTAGCTCATGTCAGAGCCTCATTGGCTGATAATGAAGTAGACGATGTGTGTACAGACACACACTGGGCTGTAGGCTAGTATTTTAGAGTGTGTGTGTGTGTGTGGCATGCAGTAGCATTGCAGCTGTCCGTGGAGTAATGAGCATACACACATCAGTGGAAAATAACGAGAAGCCGACAGTAATTAATGGCTTAACAAGGCAATGCTCTCGTGGCTTTATATAGACATACATACACACACACACACACACACACACACACACACACACACACACACACACAATCTCCCCAAGGAGTTGCAGTTCCACAAAAAAAATTGTCTGGCTAGATCTCCTCAGTGCCTGTTAAGGGCACTACTTTAGAGTTCTAGAGGAAACCCAATATTGAACCAAGAATACACTTGTTGTAATGTGTCTAATAAAGCTGTTATAAGAATGTAATAAAGATGCTTACAACAAATGGTTTCATTTCATTAACCCTTAAAAGCGGCTACTTGCGACTGGCCTCTCTGTACTGAGATTCTCGAGTGGCGTAGTTTTATCCCAGGTGATGCCACAGCCAACCAGTGTAGTTGGGAGTCACAGAGATCCTCACTAGCCTAGATATTAATGTCACAATAAGAGTTATTCTGTTGGGACAATAAAAGAACTGCTATTAAAAAGGGTTTAATGGAGAGTGTATTCATACTGAGCACTCACGGTATGGGGTCAAGCTTTGGTGCATGCAGTCATACAGAAAACATGGTATTAACAATTCAGTTAAATACAGTAGTTTCACAAGCCTCCCAGAAAATTTAAACTGTAAGTCACTGGATTTTAGAGCCACTAATGATATATCTGATATATGATATATTTTTAATCAATCAATCTATTGACTATTTGATCAACTACTCATGTCATTTTCCTTGTTTTCCTTCATATTCCTTTTATTTTGTCAACAACTCTCTGAATGTCACCATATGATGCAGCACATCAACATGTAAACAATGAAATAAGACAATGAGTGGTTTAGGACTTAACATTTTGTAAACAGCTGCACCAGGTAACTACAACTAAGCACTACAATAAACATAATGCAATGTGTTTCAAAACCATAACCCTTTCAGGCCTGAATTATGTTGAATTTATGCCCAATAATAGAAAACTATAAGAATGCTGTTTTCTGTCCATAATGCACTCAAAAAACAAACTCAAAATCTAACAATATTCTTATCGTTATTTTTTCAAATTTTATTTTCAATGCAATTTATTTAATACATCGAAAAAAGTGCAGTGTTTACATAAAAATGACAGTGCTGCTAATTGTTTGTGTTTAAAATCAAACTACACAGTGCTGCTAATTGTGTTGTGTAATATAAAACTACACAGTGCTGCTAATTGTGTTGTGTAATATAAAACTACACAGTGCTGCTAATTGTGTTGTGTAATATAAAAATACACAGTGCTGCTAATTGTGTTGTGTAATATAAAAATACACAGTGCTGCTAATTGTTTGTGTTTAAAAACTACACAGTGCTGCTAATTGTGTTGTGTAATACAAAAACTACACAGTGCTGCTAATTGTTTGTGTTTAAAATCAAACTACACAGTGCTGCTAATTGTGTTGTGTAATACAAAAACTACACAGTGCTGCTAATTGTTTGTGTTTAATACAAAAACTACACAGTGCTGCTAATTGTGTTGTGTAATATAAAAACTACACAGTGCTGCTAATTGTTTGTGTTTAATATAAAAACTACATTCTGCTGCTAACTGTTTGTGATGTTTCATTTAAAAACTTTCATTACAAATGTATTAAATAATTTCTTAGAAATATTTTATCAGAATTAATCAAGTTATTTTTTACTTTTCAGCAAAATGTATCAATACCATGATCATATTAATGACCATGATAATTTTGGCCAAGATAATCCTGAAATTTAAATTTCATACAGTTTCATCTCTATATATAGCACTAAACTGGCAGAATAAACACTATAAATCTAACAATTAATATTGAGTCTGAATTTCCATATCATTGCATCCTTAGTGAGCAAACATCAACCACACACTCACCTACGACATTGGTCAAACTTGGATCCCACCTGAGGTTCAAGGTTTGGTCAGTTTTTAAGCCAAATAAAATGTACAAAAAACACCCAATAAACACATCTCGAGTGTGGAACAAACCGACATCATTCGCATAGACCAAATTCCTCAATTAACCTCACTTCCTGCTGGAGAAGAACACGTAACACAGCAAAAGCCCTACAGGATTTGGGGAAAACAGGATACAGCTGGCTTGACCTCGACCAAGAAAACACACAAACATCAAGCTACCTGTAATTACAACAACAATCCAGAGAGCCACACTCTCCAAAGACATCACACCAAGGCTTCAGAAAAGAGGTGGCCATTGTGTCTACAGAGGGAGGAAAATCTGAAAACTGAGAAAATTACAACTATTACAACAACACCTCTGATCAAACACAAAGCCTGGAATCTCCTTTCTCCTTTAAGTCCCACTTTTTGTCCCAGAATCTACAGTGAAATTTTATTAATGGAACAATATTAAGGGCCTGTATGATATACTTTAATAAATACAGGTATTAAAATTAAGATGTGTGCATGTGTGTAACCTAAATCCTAAACATGTTTCAGAATTTATGAAAAGCCAGTACAGCCACATTAAGATGTGGAAGTGGGCGCTATGGGAACTGTAGTGGATTTAGGAGTACTGTTATGGTAACAGTAGCTGTTTTACCCTGAACATGTACTGAACTTGTGTATCATTACAGCTCACCATAACCACACCACGTCATAAGATGTTTTACGTAGTATAACTGACATTTCATTAAATATGTTACTTACGGTCATCACTGACTGTGCTGTTGTCCCAGTGCCACGCCTCCACAATCAGAGTGTATGCCCGCTGGGGGGAGAGAAAAAAAACAGAATAAAAATACATATAACCTCAAAACTGGCATATTCACGTTCATCACACAAACATGGCTGAAAAGACCGTGTTTGGTTTAAAGATTTGTTAAAAAAATCCCCCCAAAACCTGCACTTAATAACCCATAATGAGTGAAATCAGAATTTTACTACTTAATTAAAAATGAGAAACTAAACCCTTGCTCACTTGGATCTGGAGGTCTCTCATTTCCTTTGGAGACCTTCTCGGATCTTTTGGAATGTTTCTACACCTAGAATGGAGTCCATCTGTGCTATAATCAGTTGATTGGACATGATATTGAAAGACATACACCTGTATATAAGGATGCAACTAACAATGCTCATCAGAAATAAACCAAACCATGAGGAGCCAAGAGCTGCCTGTAGAGCTCAGAGACAGGACTGTGTGGTGGAGCAGATCTGGAGATGGCTACAAAACATATCTACTGCACTGAAAGTTCCCAGAATCACAGTGGCCTCTCCATAGTTATTAAACGGAAGAAGTTCAGAAGAACCAGCACTCTTCCCAGAGCTAACCACCCAACAAATTACATAGTTGGAGGAGAAGGTCCTTAGTAAGTGAGGTGACCAACAACCTAGTGGTCCCTCTGGCTAAACGCCAAAAGATCTAGTGTGCAGATCAGAGAAGCTACCAGAAGGTCAGCGATTACTGTATCACTACACCAATCAGGGCTTTATGGCAGCGCTTAATCTTGATTTCATCAAAGCAGAGAATCTTATTTCTCACACTCTGAGAGTCCTTTGGGTGCTTTTCTGCAAACTTCAGATTGGCTTTCATGTGTCTTTTACTGAGGAGAAACATCTGTCTGGCCACAAAGCAGGTTGGTGAAGTGCTGTCTAGTCCCTGTAGACTACTGACAATGGAACAGGACTGGAACAGTTGAGCACCATGGCACCATGCCTAATGCCAGACATGGGCCAGAGGGGCATAAAGCCCAAAGCATTGAGCTGTGGAGCAGTGGAACTATGTTTTCTGGAATGATGGTGCTCCCTCCAGTCCTTTTGAGATGGTTTGGGGAGTTAGGATTGAGGTGGGGTGTTGACCACCATCCAACAAAAGCAGGACAAACTCAAATCAAAGATATTAAAAAGAGAAGAAACAATGAATGAGGAGGTGTCCCAATACTTTTGTCCATTCACCATTCACCATCACTATGAAAAAAGTTCTAGAACTTGGTGTTTCACAACAAATTTACCCAAACATTTTAGTAAACTGGTCAATACTGAGTTGTGTGCGACAGTTTATCATTTGGATAAACTGGAAAGTTCTGAAAAGCCTGTCAGCTGCTCAAATTTGTGAGAAAATCAAGCAGCTGTGGGCTGAGCACGCAGGTGATGCACATTTGCAACTCACTATTTTCCTTCAAATATGTGTTTCATCTAATAAAGCTAGACACAAGGTGCTCCCTGACCCACACACACGCTGTCCATATAAGTGGATCACTGACTTGGATGGATTTAAAAGGTTGAGTTCACGTGTTTGTGTGGAGTAATGTTTGTCAGCTGGTGAATGTGTGTATCTGTGCGTGACAGAGACTGTGAGAGTGAGAATGACTATGAGTGTGTGTGTGTGTACAAACCTGTGTGTGTGTGTGTGTGTGTGTGTGTGTGTGTGTGTGTGTGTGTGTGTGTGTGTGTGTGTGTGTGTGTCATAACAGTGTGAATATGTGAATAACCTGGTTCCCACGCTGTGGTGACTTATTAGCTCATAATAAACTAGATGAAGAGTGGTAAAAGACAAGGGTGGGTGTGTGTGTGCATGTGTGTGTGCACCAGGGAGAGACTGAGGCATCAACTGTGTGTGTGTGTGTGTGTGTGTGTGTGTGTGTGTGTGTGTGTGTGTGTGTGTGTGTGTGTGTGAGGACAAGTGTGAGGTCAAGATCACAATCATAATCATTTCTGTCCAGCAAATCAGAAGAACCACAGAAAGGTCGCCCAAATGAACTAATGGGTGAATTTTAGGTTCAGTGTCATTCTTGATTTTTTACGAATTGCACAAACAGTAAAAGCATTTTATTTTCCGGAGGGAATTCTGCCTACTTGTTTCCCCATCATTAGTCATCACCAATTCCCACCCGTTATCTGAATCATATGCCACCAGCCGCTCTTAGTGTGTGTCTTGCAAACACATAATTTCCCACCATTTGCCCTGACAAAAGAATCCCCTCCACACATTTCACTTGTGAGTCTGTTCCTCGCTGGTACGTGCAGCTGACTCCGAATTATGTCTGCTATGTCTATTGTAGTTGATATGATGTAATGATAACTCTTTAAAATCAACACATGTCCAAGTGTTTAATGAAAGCATTTCGCTACTTTATACCCCTCTAGGTATGCCTGGCATTAGATTTTGCGCCGATAGGTTCATGTTTATGTGTTCTAAAGAGTCCTATTCTATTGGCAGTACTTCTATACAGGGACTAGACAAGCAGTGCCAGCAATGGGTGCTTAAGCCCCCCAGCACTGAGTTGTGGACCAATGGAAATGTGTGCAATCCAATGCTTTCTGAATGAATGGGGAGTTGGGGATGGAGTGGTGATCCTCTATCATCTATAAATGCAAACACATCTTCACAACAATGCTCCTTCCTGGAGAGTAGAAATTGTTACTCCAACAAAAGCAGAATTCACTTATTAATCCTTGATTCCAGAAAAAAATAATAATAAAGTAGCTATTTGTACTACCAATACTACTGCCCCTATTGTATATGTGCTGTCTGCAAAACTGGAATGATCTACTCAGAGTCATGTCTTTTAGGACATGCGCAGCTGCAGGGACTGCATCAGCTGCACATCATCTGCAGAATCGAGGGAACACTGATGGATTTGGTCATATTTCTTTCTCAGTACTGTTATTTGAAGGGAAAACTGTATTCATGTTGGTATTGTTGAGTTCAGTGTGTGAAGTTTAGATAAACACAGTCTGCTAGTGAAACCCTTTCAAGTCTAAATGCACGAGAACATGAAAGAGGGCGACAAAGTCTAAAATCTATGCTGACTGGAGAGTAAGAGCAAGTAGCACTGTGGGTATCTGCAAAAGGAAGCAGAGGGGCTAAGGGACCGTCTCACTAAGGGTTCATGGTGCAAGTAAGCTGGAAATGCAACACAATAAAGGATGAATGTTAACCCAGCAAAAGAAGACATCTACAGTACTTGTTATAATTTGGGAATAATTACAAAAAACATTCTTTTTTGTTCTTCAAACCCCAACCAAAGTCACAAGCTATACATCAAACGACGAAGCAGTGGCACTGAGGGGTTTAAACACTCCAGCCGCACAGCTGTGTCTGATCCACTCATATCAGCACAACATACACTAATACCTCACCACCATGTCAGTGTCACTGCAGTGCTGTGTGAATGACCCACCACACAAATAGCACCTGTTCTGTGGTGGTCCTGTGGGTTCCTGATAATTGAATAACAGGGTGAAAGGAGGATAACAAAGTAAGAGGAAGGGGTGAAGCCTTGTACCAAGACACGACTGGAATGAAACTGTGAAATGAAAGACTTACACATACCCATACTGCACCTTGTTTACAGGTATAGCAAAATAAAAAAAGTGCCTCCAGCAGAGAAAAGCCGCTCACTCAATTACTCTAAAACGCTGGTGCTGCCATTGAATCAGCATTGGTCTGTAGCACAGCCTAACCTTTACTGAGATACCAGACACCAGCAATGTGTCTACTGGAAGGGGGGGTTAGTTTTCATTAGTGAGAGAGAAATGAGACACCCTACACATACAGACACGCCAACATATGCTCACAAATACGAGCACATGTGTACACTCACACACGCAAACCAGCTATTCAATGAATAAATTAGCCTCCATCACTGCTGCTTTCTGCCCTTGACAACATTAAACATGCAAAAACGAGAGGGTCTCTGATCAGCCATCTAGACTCATAACAGTCATATACAATCAGACTAACCTGGCTGCACAGTGTCAACAGTCGCACGTAAAGACACTCTGGGTGGATGATATGACCATATGAAATAATAAAGACTGAATATATACACTGAATATATTTTATATACCTAAAACAAAACAAACAAACAAACTCGGCCCCATTTCATATTTGACCAAGACCATCTGGATGTTCCACGGTGCTTCTAGAAAAATCCTTTATGGATAGATGACAATTTGTGAACTTGTTAGCACAAATGCACAGCACAGCATAATGTTTGGTTGAAAAAGAACCAACACCAAAACCTCATACCAACTCTAAAGCATGGTGGAGGATGCTTTAAGGTTTAGGACTACTTTGCTGCCTCAGAGCGTGGATGTCTTGTCGTCATTAAGGGAACAATGAATTTTGCAGGAGAATGTAAAAATCTAAGCAGTCCATGACCTTAAGCTGAAGAGCTGTTGGATGATGCAATGATACAATGTCCCAAAGCACACAAGTACATCAAAGAAAAAAAAATCCCTGGCTCCAAAATGCTGCAGCATGGCCTAAATGAGAGTGATGTCTATTTATGGATAAAGTCCCGCCCTTCAATAAACTACTGCTAATGAACTAATTTGCAATTATGGAGACAATAAACTCACCACTACTATAAAATACCTTGAGATTACAGCCCATAATATCTTTCTCTCTCTCTCACTCACTCACCAGCACAACTGAGCAGCTTTAACCAAAGAAAAAAGTTGTCAAAATTCTTAATCTATCATTATCAAGGAAAAACATTCAATGCAATCATAAAATAGAACTGAATCGTTAGATATTATTATCTTATCAAGTTCTTTTATCTAACTTTCAGTCTTCATTTCCAAACTGTGTTAGATGATTGGACACATCGTATGCTGTCACTCCTTACAGGCTTTTCCATGTTGTTCCCTGCTGTGAACTATTCCACTGTTCAGACATTATTTCAACTGCATCCCAGACAGTGGACATAATTAGCGGCCTACTGCACTGATGCAACACCCAACCATGAGTTTAGTAACAGGAAAGACTGAGATTTGAGATACCCACACAAATAGCATGCATGCACACGTTCAAACTGCACTAAAATATTTTTACTGCATAAAAAATATATACTCTGTAATAATGATCAAAATGGTCATCATCAATATCATGATTAACATGATTTTGGCATTAGCACATAATTCTCTACTTAATATTCGTTATTTAGAGTTTACACAGTACAACACCACTTCCATTTATTCTGTGGGTTTAAACACTAAAGCCAACACTAAACACTTGCACAAACACTCATAATATGAATCTTCATCCCCATTTATTTTCAATGGGTAGTAGCACCTATTAGCCAGCTTCAACTTTGAGCAAATTACATGCAGCCACCATACGATGCCTACCAATCAGTTAACAGCGACATTTCACTGCCTACACAGTTCTGTCTGAATGACATGGATGGAAAAGAGAAGAACAGTTCTGTCTGCATCCCCAATGTTATATGTCAGTGTTCCTGGTGAGATAAAACAGAAATATTTTATCAAATTATTTAACTTGATTATTATGATTATAATGAAATGATTTATTTAGAACCACATTTGCAAGAGTAATCTATATGAGAAGATAACTCATTTGAAATTCATGGTTTCAGGATTCATACATTCCTTCGTGTCCTGCCCTGCAGACAGACATGGCCCTCAAACAATCGAAGTGCTGGCATTTGAAGTGGACGGTGAATTCGGCACTGCTGCAGTAGAGGCATACTGTAAGGTTAAATGGAGGAGACTAAGTTAAATGGCCTTTCTCGGTGGAGTACTGAAGCCACAACCCTGTGATCAATAAATCACGGTTCTAAACACTGAGCTTTGGTTTGCAGGTTTGAACACTGAGGTTTTGCACTAAACAAAAACAACACATTTCTGCACCTAGTTCTAATCCACGTTCCAGTAATTAAGAGTGAGCACGCTGTACAGGCCTGCACTGTGAACACACCTGCACTAAAGAAGTACTCCATTTGAGTTATAGGGTATGTGATTTCATTGTCTGTGATCAGTTTTCTTCTCTCAACAATGGCTTCAGTATGTATATGCTTACTTTTCATAAGCCACAAAGAGGAGCGCTCTGTCCAAAAGAGATATTTAAGAAGCATTTTTGCAAAAGGCGCTTCAGCGGCACAACTGACTAAGACAGTCAAAAGTATTCATTTCCAGATTTGTTTCAGCAAAAATGTATATTGTCTCTTTGCTTTTGAAATTCAAAACACTTGAGATAATGATTTAAATACTTCTGCACTTGTATATCAGAATGTAATAAAAAGAAGTTTAATATTTTGCATATTTTTGCAGTATCTTCTCACAATGATATTAAATCTTAAAAGTATGAAGCAAAGTTGAGGTGGACAATCAGGAACCTTAACGCCAAGCGATTCTGGGATGATTGTAACTGGGTCACTGATATAACTGAACAAAAACAGCTCTGCTACATCAATGCATGGACTCCACAAAGACCTCTGAAGGTGTCCCAGGATATCTAGCACCAAGACATTACAACAGATCCTTGTCACTGGACCAACAGTTGTCCTTCCTTGGAGCACTTTTGATAGATACTGTCCACTGCATACTGGGAACGCCACACAGAACTTGCCTGTTTAGGATATGTTCTGATCCAGGCATGAAGCCATCACTGTTTGGTTCTCATCAAAGTTCTCAGATTCTTATGCCTCACCATTTTTTTGCTTATCAACCCACGACTTGTCCCAGCTGGTCCATGCCTTTTTTGTTAGATTCACCACACGTGTTGCACACCTGTAAATGTTCTGATGGAATCAAACACAGGCCATAAAGGAACGTCATATTCCCGATCTCATGCAGTTCAGAAGCATTTTCACTGTAACAGTTTTTTTTCCAACAACATTAAGTGATGTGGTTCAGAATTACTATGGTTAACATTTATGTTACATACAAACTTTTGCAGTATGCGTTAAAAAAGACAGCTATTAGATACACATGATTACACAGCAGGAAAAGTAAAATCTATCAAACTTTCAAATATTCAAAGCCTCCTGCATCTTACTGTGATCTCATTTTAGACACTGCAGCAGTAAAATCAATACAAATGTAAGTGTAAGTTGAGTTCACCGTGCTCCATTCATGTTCTCTATGTAAACAGAGAAAAAACAACTGGAAAAAACATACTGGCTATAAAAGGGCTAGTGCTTTATATACAATCTAAGGGTGGGATTCTACCATATCAAAGATCTTGCATCAACAAGACGTCACACACAGCAGGCTTCTCCATTTCCATAAACATTGTTTTCCTAAACGGTGCCCCTCTTCCTCAGGCGCACCCACATCAGTGAGACACAATAGACAATGGCAGCCCTGGCAGATTTCTTTTTAATTTGCTTGATGTCATTAAGCAGAAACACTGCCATCACATGTGAATACAAAGTTATCACATTGTGTAGTCTATCCTCAAGCTCTGAAGATACGCATCTTGAGTTCCTGGTGATTGTATTCCCACAAAAATACAGTCTTGTGCAGAAAGATGTTCATCAAAGATCATATCAAGAATAAGAATAAGAATTATTATGACTGTAAACGGTCTTTTTCCATTACTACTTTAGTAACGGACTTGGAAGTGGGTCTCTTCAAGGTTTCCTGTTTCTAACTTACAATTTATATTTAAGATTTTAGGAAAAGCTGTGGCCCAACAACTTTGCACCTACCTGTGAAAAAAAATCACATATAAAATATATATAAATAAATCAAATCTGGATTCAGGCCTTATCATAGCACTGACACAGTTCTAATTAAGATTATGTCTAGAACTAGTGAACTGAAAATCTGGGGTCAATGTGGTTGATGTGGGTGGACATGTTAATCAGCAAGTGAACAGTCTGGGTCAAAACATCTCCAAACCTCAAGAGGTCTTGTGTGGCTGTTAAGCAGCGGCAGGACCTACTAAATGTGCTCCAGCTGGTAAGCTGACAAGAGGGTCGTGTTCACTTAAGGCTTATGTGATTCATGGAGGTCCCACCTCACAACTTACAGGACTTACAAGATCTGTACTGTCTTGGTCCTAGATACCACAGAATACGTTCAGATGGTTTGAGGAGTTTGTGCCTTAAGTGGTCAGATCTGTTGTAAAGACACAGGAAGACTTTTGCAATATTAGAAAGGTGGTACTAATGTCATGGTTGATCATTGTTGGAAAAAAAGACAAGGAAACAACGATGAGATTCATCTTATGTCCCCTGGCCATCACATTCAAATGAATGACCTTCAAGAGACTGCACTCCATACCATTTAGAAAAACCACCATACAGTTACAGTGAGTTGAAGACACCTTTTCTGCATCTGTGAACTGGCCTTTGAAACAAGAGGTTTGGACAGCAGCCCTGCCATAAATTTCAATAAGACTCAACACAGAGTTCAGACCACTTCAGAGAGCTGCTGATTCAGTTCTGTGGAATTTGTCAGGATGCAACCTTTTGGTAACTATCCTAAATGTCTGTTAATCCCTTTATGCACATACGGGCAGGTAATATGACAATTGATTATGATATATATCACCCAGTGCTTTTCTGATTAAACAACACAGTAAGTAGCTGATTGGATGCCAGCTAATGTCAAATTATATAATTACTACTGCATCTAAAAAATAGAATATTGTGAAAAAAGCTCATTTGTGCTCATAATTATATTCAAATTCTACATCCATTACATGTAAATTTAAATAATTCAAGCCATTTTCGTTTTACTGTTGATCAGTGTGATGTATAGTTGATGAAAATCTGAAATCCAGAATCGCAAATTATTCAGTATATCAAATTATTTGAATATTTCTTTTTGAATAAATTAGAGAGTATCAACATGTACAAAGTTATAGCTATTAATAAATATATTTGTATGTATTGAGTGATAATATCCAGCCTAAAAACAAGTACTACTCTTCTTCTGCACTGTGCGGTTTGTGCATGTTTGGCCTTCACTGATCAGGCCATCCCTACTGTGCATCACAATAACAAAATATATCACAACATGATAGAATATCATATATTTCCCATCCCGATTCCAAACTCCTAACACCAAACCCAGAGTTACCATTAGACTGGTTTATATTGCACACTGATTTACCAGCTGCTTGAGTGTTATATCAGATTTTGTCCCGTCACTGATTAGCAGAGAGAGAAAGAAAGAAAGTCTCTTTACGTGATATACTCATGAAACATGCTGAGTCATGAAACATCATTGCATGTGTTCACGGCCTGCCAGAAAACTGGAGTTGAGAACATTCCAATCATTAATCATCAATCATTTTCACCATAAAAGCTAAAGGTCCTCAGCACACCTGAAGCAAGCTTTTGGCCCGACCACCTAAGCCTATAATCACCGTTTGTGGATAAAATCCAGCACACTCATACAGCGTGAGTCACTTTTTCCTGAGACACACTCAACAGACGTACATCAGTGAAAAATGCTTGCAGTTCCTCGTTTCAACAAAAGGAATGTCTCTAATCTTACGATCTGTCCTGGTTATTTGACCACAGTGCATCAATTTGAAATGTGATCACAGCGGCAACTCCCTCTGCCCCCCATCTCTCTCTTTCTTTCTCTCTTTCTCTCTGCTTGTCCCATATCTCATATCACTCTCTGAGCATGCCAGGTCTAGTCTGAATCTCTTATGTAAACCATGGCTGTCTTACAGCTCAGGCTGCAAAACAAACCTTCACTTTCAGCGATGTACCATCACAGACATGTGTGCAGCTTCCACACTGACATAAGTTGCTCATGCATGACTTGTTATTGACGGTGCTTCAAATAAGCTTCACAGGACTGTATCACACCACAGTTTGTGTATTAGGCTTAGATCTGCTCCCAGTTGGTTGTGCATGACGTATTGCAATTACAATGGTATACAGTTCTATATCAGGGCTGGGTGATATATTGATATTTATATCGATATTGTGATATAAACAGTGAGATATGGACAGAGGAAATATCATTTTTATGCAGTTTTGAAGTTTTTATATAACATTCTGTTTCAATCTTGCACAAAAACTTTTTTCCTGCCCCTTCACTCTGCTCCACCCCTGCTCTCAACTCCTCCTCCACTTTGCTACCCTCCACTCATGTACTATTGTAAACACCATGGAATGGGCCAATAAAGTTAAAAAGATAAGGACTGCATGGGGTATCCTCATTTTTTCACATAAAATATATCAGGATATGACATTCTTAAGCATATCACCGAGCCCTACTCCAAATTAAGGTTACTTTTAATCTGCACAGACTAATGTAATATAACAAACATAATCAATTTCAGAACTAAAAAAGCCGGATTTAAACACAATTTCATTTTGCATTTAAATTGTAAAAATGAAAAAAATATTTTTATGATCGATGAAACGCTGCGTTGAGACAATGGTTTCACAATGCTGACACATCATGTAAAACACCTTATATAAAACTATACAGCGCCATCAGTTAAAGATGTAAGCTTACACCATCCTCTTCATGCTTAGCTGATGCCTGGAACACACACCATAGACCTGTCAGCACAAACTCTACAGCCTCTAACAGCCCCCCAGTGCAGTGATTTATCTCTGTCGGACTCTTAGGGCCTCAAAGGTGCTTTAAGAATACTTCAACATAGACCACAATATTAAAACTAAATGTTCATATGATAAAGAACATTGTGGAGTGTAGACACAGCACTGGTATGAGCACTGGGCTGAAAAAAAATGTAAAAGGTTGGAATTTCGCTTATGTTAGCTGTCTTTTTCCTGCAGGGTACAAGAGCAAAAAATGTAGGGTACTGGAAAAAACTAATGGCCATCTCTAACAGCATACTTTGTTTTCATGTAATGTTTAATCTTACAAACACTAGCCAACTTGAGCCGACTGACAACAGTGGAGAGAATCATCACTGGATTTCTATCTCTTGCAATGCAATCATGTTAGGTAATGGCAGTGAAATCAATAGCAGTGAAGTCAATGGCAGAATTTATTAAATGCTATAACTAACACTCATAAACAGCCTCGTAAAAAGCTACTGTATTTAATGACTGCTACAGTCAGTGTCTTAAAAAAGTATTCATAGAGCTTGAACTTTTCCACAGGATTTTGTGTGATAGACCAACATAAAATAGTAAGCATTGGTGAAGTGAAAAGAAAATAATAAAAATAAACAAAAATCTGAAAAGAGTGGTGTTAATTTGTATTCCCCCTGTACTCTGATACCCCTAAATAAAATCCAGTGGGACCAATTGCCTTGAGAAGTCAAGAAAACCAGGAAACACACCAGATATGTCACTGTTGTGGGGAAGTGTTACGCAGGGGTCGGTTATTATAAACATCTTACGGAGCACTGTTCAAGCTATCGTCCAAAAATGGAAGGGGTATTGCACAACTGCAAACCGATCATGGCATGGTCTTCCACCTAAACTGACAGGAGAGCACTAATTAGAAAAGCAGCCAATAGGCCCATGGTCACTCTGGAGGAGCTGCAGAGATCCACAACTCAGGTAGTAGAACCTGTCCACAGGACAACTATTAGTCACGGACTCCACAAATCTGGCCTTTATGAAAGAGTGGCAAGCAGAAAGCCATTTTTGGGAACAAGACATAAGAGTTCCCTTTGTCACAAGATATGTAGGGGTCATAGCCAACATGTGGATGAATGTGCTCAGGTCAGATGATACCAAAGTTGAACTTTTTGGTCAAAATTCAAAACTTTAAACTTTAAATTTTAAAAAACATGTAACTTTTCATTTTGCAATTACTTGGTACTTTGGTCTATCACATGATAACTCAATAAAATACATGTTAAAATTATTGCAATTTTTAGACATTGTGATTAAGAATTTGTTGCACTCTCTGGCTCAAATGGAAATTGTCATGAACTTTAAAACAACAGATTTTTTGAATACAAATTTATACAATTATTTATTTACAAATGTATTTAAACTTTTATTGTTTGTTCATTTTTTAGCAACCATATCATTAGCTAGAGATACACTGCTAAACTTTACAATGTAAAAATGTATTGTAAATTGTAAGAATACAATGCATATGGCATAAGATATAATTTGTACTGTTCAGTGTAAAAAAAACTATTTATTGAATAGAGGAAGAACACAGAGCTTAGAGTGCATTGCTATAATAGATTTTATGTTGCTAGAATGTAGTTCAAACTGTATAGTGTCAGAATTTTGTGCACAATATAGTGTAACATTTAAAGAGTGTATAGTGTAAGATTTTAGTGCACAGTATAGTGAAAGTAGAATTTAATGCAGAGTGTTTAGTGTAAGAATTTAGTGCAGAGTGTTTTGAGTAAGAATTTAGTGCAAAATGTAAAGTGTAAGAATTCATTGCAGTGTTTAGTGTAAGAATTTAGATAGAGTGTAGTGTACGGATTTAGTGCCGAGTGTATGGTGTACAAATTTAGTTCAGAGTGTATAGTGTAAAAATTTATTGCAGAATGTTTGCTGAATGAATTTAGTACATAGTGTATAGTGTAAGAATTGAAGGTATTTTCTGGTAGAATACAGTGTATAATGAAAGAATATAAGGTATGTACTAGTAGAATAGAGTGTATAATGAGATAATATAGGGTATATAGTGGCAGAAAATAGTGTATAATTAGAGAATATAGGGTATATACAGGAAGAAATTACAATTTATAATGAGAGAAAATGGGTATACTGTGGTAGAATATAGTGTATAATTAGTAAATATGGGGCATATAGTGGTAAAATACAGTGTATAATGAGAGACCATAGGGTATAAAGGAGGTAAATGTCATTAAGAGAATATAGGTATACAGTGGTAGAACACAGTGTATAGTGAGAGAATATAGGGTATAAAGTGGTAGAATACCATGTACAATGAGAGAATATAGGGTATATACTGATAGAATACAGTGTATTATGAGAGAAAATTTGGTATATACTGGTGGAATAGTGTATAATGAGAGAATATAGAGAATTTACTGGTAGAATCCAGTGTATAATGAGAGAATATGTGGTATATAGTGGTAGAAAACAGTTGTATAGTGAGAGAGGGTATAGAGTATAATGGAAGAGATACAGTGCATAATGAGAGAATATAGGGTATATAGTGGCAGAATACAGTGTACTTCAGAGAAGACAAGGTATATAGTGGTAGAATACAATGTATAATCAAGAATGGGTATATAATTAGTAGAAAACAGTGTATATTAAAGGAGAATATAGGCTATATACGTGGTAGAATACAGTGTATAATGAGAATATAGGATATATAGTGGTAGAAAACAGTGTATAATGAGAATACAGGGTATATAATGGTAGAACACAGTGTATAATGGGAGAATATGGGGTGTTATATAATTACAGTAGAACACATTGTATACTGAGAGAATACAGGGTATATAGTGGTAGAAAACAGTGTATAATATGAGAATATAGGGTATATGGTGGTGAGACACGGTGTATATTGAGAATGCAGGTTATGTAGTGAGTAGAACACAGTGTATATTATTGAGAGAATACTTGAATATATAGGGTGGAGTAAGTGTGTTGTGTATTAAGTAGTGTTTGTGTATTTTATTTGTGCAGTGGTAGAAAACAGTGTATAATATGACAATATGGGAGGGTATATAGTGGTAGAAAACATTATAATATGAAATATGGGTATAGTGGTAGAACACAGTGTATAATGAGAATAGAAGCTATATAGTGGTAGAAGACAATGCATAATGTGAGAGTGCAGGGTATATGGTGGTAGAACACAGTGTAATGTGAGGAATGCAGGGTATATGGTGGTAGAACACATGTATAATGTGAGAATACAGGGTATATAGTGGTAGAACACAGTGTATAATGAGAGAATACAGGGTATATAGTGGTAGAACACAGTGTATAATGTGAGAATACAGGGTATATAGTGGTAGAACACAGTGTATACTGAGAGAATACAGGGTATATAGTGGCAGAACTCACCGGCCAGGCGAATTCAAACGGGATGATCATGGTTCCGGTATCGGGATGTTTATCTCGGTTGTTCTCGAGCTGGAAGGAGTTGCCCCCGAGCACGCCGGTGCTCCCGCTGCCGAAGATGCACGAGCCTCCCAGGCTCACCTGCACCTGATACTCCTTGGCGCACGCGCGGAAATACGTGCGGCACGCGCACACGCCCCCTCCTCCGCAGCAGCGGCCGCTCGCGAGCTGCCCGGCAGTGTTCTCCACGCGCGCCAGCCGGAGCTCCAGATATCCATACGACCGGCAGACCTGCCAGCAAGCAACAACACAGTTACCCTTCAGAGAGGCCGCTGGTGGTGGAGGCACGTGCGCTTAACGGGGGACTCTTGGGTTACTTGGTGCGAGTGAGCCGTTACAGAGCTGCACCTGCCTTAGAGTAACACTAACACAGCGCCTCCTGTTAGGGGTTACAGTCATGTGCAGGTTAGTGTAGCAGGGGGCACTGAAGTTTATCTGCCAGCAGCTCTCAGCATTCACACACTGATACAGGAGGGGTTGTTTTAGACATAGGACACATCTAAACATAATGCATAATCAAAGTGTCGAGTTTTTACATTTTACATAAAGTGCACTTTATCCACAGCTATATATATAAATAAATAACAACATAATAAATTACATAAATAATATAATAAATGTTGTCAATAAATAATAGCATAATAAATAACTTTATAAATAATAGCATAATAACATAATAAATAACCTAATGAATTCTAACATAATAAATAATAACATTGTAAATGATAAATAATAACTTTATAAATAATAGCATGATAAATAAAAACATAATAAATAATCATATAGTAAGTAATAAAACAGTTCTGTAGTAATGTTTTGGGGAAAACGTTGAAGCTGGTGATAAACTGTCCCCGCGCGCGTGCGACTCTGAACAGCTTTCACGGATCACATGGTTTCAGGAGGTAAATGTCATTAAGGGTGGAATTTGAAAAAAAGGATGAATTAACGGATTAAAATAGATCAATCCAAACCCAAAACGCGATTAAAGATGGGGGATCACGGACGCTCATGAGGAAAAGTGTGAGAATGTGGGGAAACTTTGCTCACCTCCGTCCAAAACGACAAGATCAGACAAGCTATCGAGAAGCAGCTGCCCAGGTGTGTCCGCATGACTCCGGTCAGGTTAAGGGAATTTCACCTGGAATAAAAGACGATTATCCATCATAAGATCCTGCTCTGAAGGTTCCGTTATCCTCAGGAGCGTCCACACCTCCACTCCTCCTCCGTCTGGTTTCTGAGGAGCACAAGTTCAGCGGCTCCCTGCAACAGCTGAAAGTACAAGTGGGCAGAGTTTGGGTTGTTCCAGCTCCACCCACACTGCACGCTCATTGGCCAGCACTAACCAGGGGTGGTGCCGGAGCCGGTTCGGCCACACCCCCTTTCCTCACACGTTATTTTAACTATTGATGAATGTAAAGTTAATTCAGTGGAATAAAATCCAAGGACACTTCAGAGTTCCCCAGAAGGGGCCCAGTATTCACTTCATTACACAACTGCAGCACAAAACACATAACATGGGCTGCGTCTCAAATCACTCCCTATGTAGGGCACACAGTTCTGAAGACATGGATATAATGTGCAGTTCAAAGCTATTCATAGTCAAATACATGTTTAAAGACTCGCTTTAATAACTGTTTTGCTGCAAAAGCTGTATCAGTGCACTTAATTCGCTAGGATTTATGCAAGTTTAGATGCGGCCATAATAAAGTTGATTCTGGTAAATGTCAGACAAACATTGTTTGTCTATCAGTGAAATGTTGTACAAAAGAAAGATACATAAAGTGTCCACTTGTGAAAAGTCCAATTTAACATAAAACGCCCTTTATACTAAAAGTGTTTACGTTATACTTTCAAATGAGCTAGTTTTGCATATTTTAGTTTAGTAAATCATCAGCAGTTTAGGTTTAAGCCTAATTTCTCCTAATGTTACTAAACATAATGTCTGTGAAATGATGGAATTAGATGGAGAACCTTGGTTCTGATGCTGTCAAGCCATTTGAGACTGAGCCCTAGACCAGGGTTTCTCCCCCTGTGGGCCGAGGACCACCAGTGGACACTCTCTAGTGGTCTGCAGGTCCATCCTTAGTGGAAGGCGGTAGTCCATAGTGGGCCACTAACATCATTTTAAATCATGAAAATGTACATGAGAAAACTGAACATGGATTTTTACTTACATTAAACTAAACAAGCATTAGTAGAAATGCACAAATAATAACATAATGAAGAAGTAAATGTTATTAGCTTGAAATAACAGCCTGATGCAAACAACGAGATGTAGAATTTGGAAACAAATATAGAATGGTGGCACTGTTCCTCATTAAAGGTAGAAATAAATAAATAAATAAAATACAACTCATATTCCATCAAACAAGACATGACATCATAAGTAGATCGACATGGGGACTGACAGCACATTGTGTAACCAGACATATCATCTGATGTTAGCAGCACATCTTCACTGCTTGTTTTTGTGAGGGACATTTAGGACGTGTTGTTTTTATGCTTTTTTTAAGTATTGTTCCAGCTTTCTCACACGTTCGGTGTCAGTGTGAGAAAACTGTGGGCTTTTCTTGTGGACTGTCTAGTTATAAACGGTTATAAACAGGTGGGCCATGAAGTGGAAAAGGTTGAGAACCTCTTCCCAAGACAAGCAGTAGCTGAGCTCTTAGGATTGAAATGATCTTTGTCTAATCATTGTTTGTAGTGATGTAATCTGCGGTCCTTAGCCAGTCAGACTATGGGAAACTAATTAGATTTAATACACTTTTGACTGGAGATATGATGTGTTAGATCTCATATAAATGATGTGCCAAATATTTCATTTGTGCCATTATGTGCCAAATGTTCATTTTTAATTTGTTTCAGTACATTTTCCCATGTAGTAAATGAAAAGCTAATAGGGAAGATATTGGAGATGGAGGTCTATATATTTGCGCCCTCTACTGATGCTTCTTAATCCTAAAACGTTGCAGAACTGAACCCCCGATGTCTTTCCTCCAAACCTGTGCAATGATGCTAAATGCTGTGTAAAAGGAGATTTTGTATACATCTGCCAGCATGCATTAAAAGATCGCGTGACCACAGAACATTTGAGCTGTTTAGCTTCACAACTTTCTATGTCAACATGAAAGAGGGAAAGGGTGTTTCAGTGGGATGATGGTGGGATGAAAGAAAGGAGAGCAGGGTTGGCTAAGTGTTATCAGAATGAAGTGCCGTTATGCAAGACAGTATGCAGTTATGCTTTTGCTTAACAGCTGCAGATTTCCAGCCTGTTTGCAAGCTGTGGCCTGAAAATTCAGTGGATATCTGGATGACTGAGAGATGAAGAAAGAAGGGAGGAAAAACAAATGGGTTTAAAGTACATTAGGAAAGCATCACTCTGTATATTAACGTGGGTTATTCTAGCTTATGAACTGTAGAATCAAGAAGGCATTGAAATATGAATGTCTGATATGTGAAAAACAAGAGGCATAAACTTTCGGCCCTCAGCCCTCACTGTGAGGGCAGAATCACGCCTTGTGTTCTCAGCTTTGTAAGTCAGGAATTCCTTGACAGACCAGTACAAATCACATATGGTTAGAAACTGCAGAACCTACTATTTCTAACAGCAGTGGTTATCTTGTAGTGCAGTGAAGCATCTGAGGGTAATTCATTGTGGAAAATCATACTTTTATCAAATTTATAACTGTTTTTAGAAGCTCCTGTTATTAAAATCTGATGTAATAAAGCAGTTTTTATTACCTGAGATGTTGGTCAAGTTGGCCCTGAACAAATAAGTTTTGTTTTAGAGATTGGCATGGATCCAAGAGGCATAATCAGACAAAAAATTAAGACAGCCTGAATTTTTGAATACATTTTGTCACAGTAATAAGCTATATTATACAATGTCATTTTTTTTATTCTCAACTTATAGACACCAATCTGCAACTTTTTTGTTCAGAAATCTAGTCTAAATCGTGAATGTGAAGTCTCCACATTCAAAAATAAGTAAAAAAAAAATCATTTGGCAATTTTTGATAACAACTTCATCAAGATATTAAACTTCTGATAGTATGGACACGTCGAGTAATTACATATTTAAGAAGCCAAAGGCCTTCCATAAAGATATCATCATATGCCATGTGACTACTCGTGTAATTACTCTTATTACAAAAAAAAAAGAGGCAATGACAAAAACACAACTTGTGTAGCTACGGCTCAAAGGTTACAGGGAAATTCCAATGATTTTTCAAAATTCAAAATCGAGTTCAGTGGTTGAAATGCAAACTGTTATTCAGAATGGGTTTGCTGTGAAATGGTTCTTTGTAAATTTCTTTACAGTGGTGGAGAACAGAAGCAGGCTTTTGTCACCATGACAACACATAGTCTTTTTAATTAGCATCCAAACCCACCAGTGAACCAACCACAAACTTTGATGATAGTAAAATAGTGGAAAATGAATGAATGAAGTTAAACATAAATAGTGCCTTTCTAGCTACCCAAGGACACGTCACAATCAGCACTCATACACCGCATTCTGGCAGCCAAGCACACACAGAATACAACACAGGAAACAAACACATACCTACAGGACTGCATTGAGCACTGGGGAGTACACTCATAGGCCTTTTACACCAAAAGAACTCTAGAACATCTGAGGGTGCTGTACAGCATCAGTAAATGGAAGTGAAAAGATGGCAGAGTGCATAGACTTCCTGTGGGCATTTATATTGTTACAGACGTTTGTTTTTCACCAAAAAGCAAACATCAAACTTGGATCAACTTTTGGCAATAAGAAGACATAGTAGACTACAATGTGCGAGATGCTCCTTGCTCCTGTACAACTAGACAACTATACCCACAATGGTTCGCACAGACAAGCATACTAATCTTTGGTTCCCACTGTGAATGAACTTTTCAGGTTCCGGAAAACTCATAGAACAATGACTCAGATATCAGGCAGTGTTTTCATAACCATTTCATGTAATAATTTGCAATGGCACAGATTTAAGGGGCATTAAACTCTGCAGACTAGTTCCATTCATTACCACTGTGAATAATTCTTTGGATAAGTTTCTCTAGAAGAGAGCATTTCAAACCCATTCTATACGACTTTGTTCAATCTTAAAAATGTGAAGAACTGGTAGGAGAAGTACAGTTTAAGAACACCCCAGTTTGCCATGCAGTGCAAGATCCATAGTTATTTAAACCACCAGTTATAACACAGTATTATGCACTTATTTAATATTTACACAATAAAACATGAGAATGAGTGCTGTATGTGAGATAGTGGCCCAGGAACGCTGGGAAAGGCAATGTAGATAAGCACACCAATGCCTTCAATATCTCAATACCTCATGACCTTGAGTGCAGTATTGTGAATATCATGCAATGGTTTAAATGCTGATATTTATTAGATTTGGAGACAATGACCGAGAACTGAGGAAGGGTCATACAGCATAATGTTCTCTACCTTATGCATCAGTGAATCCTTGTCTGATTTCAACTGGGTTTGGATGAAATGTCATCAGCATCCAGCAAAAACAGCGTTCTGCTGCTGGGGTAAAGAGCTCTGTTATCTTTAATGGGAAAGTTTTGGTTTTGTCATTGACATTCACTGGTGTTGCTTGATGTCAGGACACAATGTTATCTGGTCAGAGTTCTTTAAGGCCAGCTCTTCAATCGTCATTTTATGCTTGTGGTCATTGCTAGTTTACAGGTGGACAGATACCAAGATTTGTTCAAAGTGACTTTATTGGGAAGAAAGCAGGCACATTGAAAATTGTGTAAGGTCAAACAGCTCCAGTTTTGTTACAAATACAGTTGCAATAATTGTGCAATATAATTATAGTTCATAAATACAATTTGGCCAGGGTTGTGTGTTTTATCCTCATTCTTGTCTCCTCATGTGGCGTTGACGCAGGTTTCCTCTCACCTCCCAAAAACACATTCTGATTCTGTATTCTGGATACACACTGCAACCCTGAGGAGAAACAAGCTGATATGAAGATAAATGATTACAATTACTACTTCAGTTACTGATTTCGATTACAAACCACCGATGTCCGAGGCTTTTAAGATTCAAACTGTATTAATAAAATATTTACCATCATGTTTATGTTCTGCAGTAACTCAGCTTTATAAACTCAATTTAAAATTTCTCCCTCTAAAATAAATATTAATTATCCTCTGAATTCATTTGATCTTTATCGTAGGTGTCTTTGTTGTTAGTTTGTTTATGAATTTCTTTTAGTTAACCTGAATAATGAAAAATTTCCCCACAAATTCCTTAAAGCTGTAAATTCTCAGCTGGATTGAAAGTCAGGGTCACTCTCAATGTATTTCAGACAGAAAATAAAGGGTGGCCAAACTTAATAAGGATCTGCTCGAGTGACCAACTGGAGAGAAAAAGAGAGCAAATGCAAAAAGGTCAGAAATATGGGTTCTCCTCTCTGTACTGCCGTATCATTCTCTTTATGACTGGCAGAACATTATCAGCACTGATAAAAGAGCGTGGGAACGTTTGGGCAAGTGGTGTGTTCGCATCCGAAAAATCCCCTCAGCTCAGACTCTCTCAGTCAAACAGCGACCCACTGCTCCTATCACACACACATTAAGTGATTAAGGCCGATAAAAGGGAGATATTTGGTGTGTGACTGTAATTTGCACTGTTATCTTTCTCTCTGTCTAAATAAATGCAACCCCCCCCCCTCACCCCCACCTCCCCTCCCTGCCACTGACGTTTCCAATCTAATCTGGCTCTCTGATTCAGTCCTTCAGTCATCTCATTCTGTTTCAATACCTAAAGAATAAAGAGAGGAAATTTCCTTATTCATATCTATTGTGACTCACCCAGATCTCCACATACAGAGAATGAGCTGCAGCACAATCCAAGGAAACAGAGCAAGTGGGCTTAACCTTGAACATTCTGGAGTGTAATGAAAGCAGTATGATGGAGTGAGAGGACTGTACATAAACTGCTTTAGTCATATTGTTCCTGTATGATTTCCACTGTATGTGGAAGTGCACACACACTCATTACTCAGCCAGAGGTGAGACAGATGTGGAAAAATGAGTAGAAACACTTTGGTTTAACACTAACAGACGGACAAGCCTGTGGAGAGATTACAGTTAAAATGTGTTCTCTTCTTTTATATGGACCATAAACTTTAAACGTCTTCAAATTCAAACACACCACTCCCAGACCTCTGCGCGCACACACACACACATACTCATTTCCAACATCTAAAAACATTTTTCCACTGTTTCACGTTCTTTTCTCCTGTCAGTCACATGTGGGAGCCCATTCTTGCCAGATGTTCCTGTTTCTGCCAGCTGTGTGTAAATACTCACTTAATGTCTTGAATGTGTGTGTGTGTGTGTGTGTGTGTGTGTGTGTGAGTGTGTGTGTTTACTTACTATATATATATATATATATATATTTATTTTTTTTATTTTTTTTATTTAAAATACGAAGCAGAAAGTTTTAGGCATAAAGCCACAATTTACGATACTAAGAAACAATATGAAGAAAAGAAGTGAGAATTTAAGAGACTAAGAAAATAAGACTGACACTAACTCACGTGACTATTTCTACAGAATAATAATTTGAGATGAATAAATTCAAAAGAATTTAATGGAAATTAAATCACACTAACTGGTGGCACTAGGTCATACTCCTTGTGTTCACAGTGGCATGTTTGGTCAAACCACTCCTCCACGCTTATTTCTTTCTCTCTGCTGAGAGGCATCCTTTCAGCTGAGGGTGCTGAAGGTGTTAGATCCTTTATTTTGGGTGACCAGTGTGACTGATGGAGTGCAACAGAGTGCTTAACCTTTGACCCAGGTCAGTCTTCTTCTCTAACTGCTGTCTGATCCGTTCCACAGAGGTGAGAAGCTTTAAGATGTGTTTAACTGAGAGCAGAAGGGCAGCTGAGCCTTGACGGGCTGAATGAGGATCAAACAGGACATGCTTTTAAAAGTGCTGAGATTAAGGAGTTGAAAAGGTGCTTTTCTTTGAGTCTTAATGAACCTCTCACTGAGACCTGGAGACTCGATCAGTACCATCAGCGAGAGGCTTCAACCACTTCACCTGCTGAGCACTTTATGAGAGTCTCTCAGACAAATCAGAAATAGCTGTAATAGACCTACCAACAAGGACATTATTTTGTATCTGGGTTAAAATTTAATCTAGTACAGGGGAGGTGGTTCTAAGTGGCCAGGGAGTGGAAGCACAGGGTGGGTGTTTCTAATAAAGTGGCCAGTGAGTGGAAGCACAGGGTGGGTGTTTCTAATAAAGTGGCCAGTGAGTGGAAGCACAGGGTGGGTGTTTCTAATAAAGTGGCCAGTTAGTGTGTCTAGTGGTGATTTTTATCAGCTTCACCAGCTGTTCCAATCATTCACTGCTTCAGAGTGCTGTACAAGAGGGCAGATTCTCCTTCTCTCTCTCGCTCTCTCTCTCTCTCTCTCTCTCTCTCTCTCTCACACACACACACACACACATACAAAAATACACACATTCACATAATATGCACAATCATACACACTCACAAAGACATTGTGTTGATCATATGTAGCACAGGGCAGGAGGAGACAGGCAGGGCTGGGAGTGCATTGTGTTTTCAAAGAGATCCCTAAGGGACGTCTGTGTTTATGACCATGACCTTACACTGCCAAGCCAGGACTGAGTGCATGCGTGCATGTCTATTAATGGGAACATATGACTATGTTTAAAACCTTTTGAAACATTCTTTCTTCTGTGCGAAGTTTGTGGGAATAATGAGAATTAAATACTCGTCATCACAAATAGCACCCAGAAGGAAGTGTGGGATTGCAATACATTGGGAAGAGAAAGGTTAACAGGAACAATGAAAAATCCAAATAAAATAGACTGATATGAGTAACATTTATTAAGAGACACATAGAAGTAGAGTCTATCAGTATGGCAATGGTTATATTATCCAATCCCATGCAACTTGAACAGATTTTGCATCTGGGGTGGAGTGTTGATAGCACATCAAGTTACATCCCACTCATTTTCAATCGTGGATAGGTAAGTTGTGTGCCAATGGTATTAGCAGGATGGCATTAACAGGATGAACCATGGAAGGCATCACTGCTAGCCGAATGCCCAAAATCATGGCTGCTGGGTCATTCCACACATCAGACAATCCATTGGTTCTCCCTCTCCATGGTTCATGTAGGTCTTCCAGATGCTTTGTGTTACTGGTGCATACCTAGTTCTACCTATTGCCAGCATGCTATGGTATTAAACGCATGGCCGATATGGGGTGCAATCTGTTGACCAGACCATCCCGCTTCCTGTTCGAATTGCTTTCAAACTCTTCTCCAAGACATACTTCACTTGCAAAGGATGCTACCATCACAGCAGCATGAGTCAGAAAGGAAAGAACATGCAACAAATTCCAAAGAAACCTTATAGAGTCAGTCAGGTCCAGTTGGGCCCATCTTTGCTTACATCACATGCACATCTGAGCATGAAAGATGAATCATTCTTACATCTCATAATGTCGAACATACCCACCATGTTTCCTGTTTCTGTTCCTGTTGGATTCCTTCTGATTCCTTCTGGATGCAACTTTTTTTTTTTTTATTACAATGAGTATAATTAGTCTCAAATATAATCAAATGTCTACATTGGTGGTGGCTCCATACTACTGTATATTCTCACCACATTAATTAAAGGTGCCCTCTATGTTTCCCTGCTTAGTGACCATTTGCAGTCCTTAATGGACTTGATGTACCCCCACAATGACTGGATATTCCTGCAGGTTAATGCACCGTGCCACTGGGCCCAAGTGGTCCAGAATTGATTATATCATTCCCTTTGAACTATAAGGTTCTATCTGCAATCTGAGCAGTTCGAAGAAATTGGGCCTTAACATTTTTAGAGTGACATTAACTTATAAAGAGAGAGAAATTGTTTTCTAGATCAACATCTTCAACATAATGTTAAGAATATGAATATGTAAATAACTACAGATAAGATAAAAAATGTCAGATAGAAGCTTATGGCTCCAAGGGGATGAGATGCACATCAGCAAAACACAGACAGGACTAAAATGTGGTGGGAACAGTTCGAATTCAAGTTTCAAGCTCAGCCACACATGTGACATTAGCAAGGATGGGCCTTATCACTGCACCTGACTGATTATATAAGGTCATCCTATTGCACATACCTTTCAGTTCTGCCTTGTGTTTTTGTGTTAGTAGCATCCTTTGCAAGTGAAATATGCATTGGAGAAGAGCTCAAAAGAAATTAGCTTTATTATATTTTATTTTGTTTTATTTTTTTGGAAGAAATTAGGGTTTGCATTGTAGGGCTCTAGGAAATGGGATGGTCTTATCAACATATTGCGCACCATACTGGTAGTACGGATATTCCCATAGAACTCTGTTAGTGGCAGTGGCTAGAACAAGGCATAAACCAGCAACGTACAGGATCTGGGAGACCTATTCAAACCACAGAGGAGAACTAACTATGATCTGCCATGATCTGCAACTGGATGTGGTATCAAATCTGCAGGAACTGAATGAGAATATTCAGGCTGCATGGGATGGATTAAAGACATCCGGCATGTTGTGTTATACGTGACGCCATACTAAGAGACATTACTTTTGTATGTGTAGCTCAATAAATATTGCCCATATCAGTCCCAAGTTCCCAATAATATTGCAATCCACACTTACTTCTGGGGGAGTGTATTATTCTCATACTTCTTCACAGATGTTACATAGAAGAAGGAAAATTTAAAGTGGTTTTATTAATGGTTATCTGCTCTGTTATTGCCATTTTCACAGAACAGCATAGAACAGAGCTTTAAAAGAAGGGTTAAGCTCCAGAGGCCTGATAAACCCTCGATGGTCTAACTGCCTTGTTTACACCATGACTGTAATAAACAGGAAAGCTATAAAGAAACCACAGAGACAATGCACTGGTTCATGACGTGGCTAGAACGTTTCTAAAGGCAATCCTGTTCAGGCGTAATGTTTGCATGCAGTGGGATGAACTGAAGGCAGTTCCAATAAATCAAAGTAATTTGTTTCCTTACACTGTGTAAACAGGAGGACAGAAATGATTCAGTGTTTGTGGAATGAATGAAACAACGATTACAAGACTGAGGTTTTCATTGTGTAAAAATGCAAGGAATAATTGGAATGTCCTCCAGACTGATTTTTTCCCCCTTAGAGTACTTCAGCAGTTTTTTTAGCACAATATTAGAATAATGAAAACATGTTGTCAGTTTGAGTGTTTCTTGTTGATGTTAGCTTTGAAGAGGTGATCATTCTGATAAAAGAGTCCTACCCTGAATGCTGACTTGATTTATCTGCATTATGAGAAGTGGTCTCTGGAGAGGAGCATTGCTATTCAGTGAGCTATACCATTAAATCAGAAATGTTTAAATCCCCATACTAGAGGAAAACGTTCCCAGCTGCCACTGATGACAATAAATGTTGATATCTGGTTGAATGTGTCAGGACAACATCAAACGTCAACCTCAATTTGATGTAGAACAGTGATGACAGCAGACATTGATATTGTGTTTAAGTGGAATTGTTAAGAAACCAACATCTAGCATCTTCCAAACATCAAGATTCACCATCATATTGACATAAAATATCACTGTCGTGTTGGCGGTGATCTAAACCCAACGTCTGCTAAACTTCAAAATGTTGTTTTCCTCACAACATGAAATTCTTGTGTGGTTAGATGTAGACATTGTGATGGTTTGAAGACGTGGTCATGTTAAGTAACTAACAACCAATATCCTTCTAATGTTCTAATGTTCCAAAATTCAACATCTGAACAATGTTGGGCTTTGATATCAACCTATTTTCAACTAAAACTTAACATCTGTCCGATGTTGGAGTCCAACTTCTTCCTACCATCAAACTGAGAGTGATGCCAAAAAAAATTAATATTAGGTTCAAACAGTCAATGACAGTAGGCCTAACTGTATGACCCAAGCTGACATGTATTCAACTTGAACTCATATTGGTTGTTAGTTTCATTTGAGACCTCAAGCAGAGATATGCTGCCTTGAAGACAGTGAATGTTCTACATGGGCTACATGGGGGCTCTGCTGAGTAGTGACAGGTGGAGATTTTAAACAGTAAATAGTAAAAATAGCCTCTCAGTCAGTAAATACAGGAATAAAAGCAGGATGTGTGTGCACTACTGTGTGCTTTGGGGTTGGTTCATATAGAAATAGGGGTTTTATTGTGGACTTCATTGAGGCAGTGCTTAGGTCAGATATACTCTGCTGAAACATCCTCACCTTGATTCTGCTGATCTGGTAGCCACGTGGACCCATCAGCTCGTCAGCTCTGCTTGAATACTGTTTACCGAGGCCATGAGATACAGATCCGCAGAGGAGAGCAGCCAGGAGAGGAAGGGTCACTAAAGACAAGATCTGCAGGTGATTTAAAAGTGGGAGCAACAATAAGTAGTGTGCCTCCTACTGATATCTCTATTTATATTCTATTTCACATACAGACATCTTGTGATGTTAGTACTGCAGTTTGATTTCAGTTGATATGACAAAAACTGATGTGGCTGAATGAGATTTATTTCACTGCATAAAACTTGGTCAATACAGCAATAGTAGCTTTTGTGGGAGGAGCATTAAAGTTTTAACTATAGTGTCCAAAAACATGCATGCCCTCAAACTGCTTTCATCACATCAGAACTGAGCTTCTGGTCATGCATTCTTCAGTACTCAGCGTTCCAACACTCAGCCAACACTTCCGAGCAGGAATAAAGGCAGAGGGGAAAATTTTCTTAGGCACCGGTAGAGTTCCTGTGCAATTGTTTCACACGTTGGGACATTTTTCAGAATGAGGGAACATTTCCTGCCATTTAGATAGGCAGGGAAGAGGGGGGGTGGACTGGATGAGATGACGGGGGGAGAGAGAGAGAGAGAGAGAGAGAGAGAGAGAGAGAGAGAGAGAGAGCAGTGAGGCCAACAGGGGAATTCCACAATCTGTTCTGATCTGCTCTGAGAAACTACACACTGCAACCCAGAAAAAAACACATTCACAACACATGTCAACAGCATGGCCCATCTCCAGCAATGCACTGTTTGATCTGTGCTTGCACATAGCTGTCATGGGCTGCATATTCTCTGCTATAATGTATAATAATAATAATAAAAAATAAAAAAAACTGGAGCAACTTTACAGGAGAAGGAGAAAACTTAACATTCAGTGGAAGTCAATGTAAAAAGATGCAATTCCAAGTCATTTCAATTGGTTCATTCCTCATGTGTTTAGATCATATCAAACAGTGAAAATAATTACATAAATGGAGATAAATGGAGAATGGAGAATGATGCTGGGGTCTTTCAGCATCCTGACCTGACTAATGCTCGTCAGTGAATGCAATCAGACCCTCACAGCAATGTCTTCCCTGGACACCTATTCCAACAAAAGCAATATATACAGCAATCAAACAGCAATATTCTTGTCCATAGAGTGTATTGTATAAAATAAAGGTAACTTAAACTGTGTGATTTCTCTTTAATGAAGAGTGAGTTGACAAGAAAGACCCAATTGGTCTGGAATCCAATCAGCTTTATGATGAAACCCATTACTATACACTGTTATTGTTATTGCTGTTGTTTAGCAGCTATAAGTGGCCAAAATTTAATCGATTATATTTATGCTGGTGTATTTTAGTATGTATAAGTGTGGATAATACACACATTATGCCACAATTGTTTTACTGTGACATAATTGATCACCATATCTGTGACATACGTCCCATACGACATATATGACCATAATTTTTTGTGCAAAAACAAATGAAGCTAGGAAGCCATGGTTTGGTACAAGTATGTGTCAGAAGCTGTCAGTCGCTTTCATTTTGGACAAAATGAAAAAAAAAAGCACAAAGCTGCATTCAATTTTGTGTACAGCTTGCTGATTTCCTAGTGGAACCGAACCGCAAATAGCCAGACCTGTGGGCAGTGGGCAGTTGGCAGCCCCATCATGATAATGCACCCGTAGTTTCTTGGCCAAAAGCACACCTGTGCTTCATCAGGCTCCCTACTGTCCCGATATGGCTCTGTGTGACTTCTGGCTTTTCCCTAAGCTAAATGTCCTGAAAGGGACACCAGATATCAGTCCAGAGAAGATATCATGCAGAATGTGATGGACCAGCTGCATGCCATCTAAAAAAAAGAGGTGTTCCAGCGCTGCTTCCAACAGCAGCAGAACTGTTGGGAGATGTGTGGCAGCCCAAGGGGACTATTTTGAAGGGGATTAGTATAAGATTTTTGTATCAGAATCCAAGTATTTTTTTTCTAAATAAAGGACACATATTTTTTTAACACACCTCATACTGTCATATTGCTCAACTTTAGGACAACAAACACCATTGTTCACTTGTTCACTAAGTAGTTGTAGATATTTGGACACTTCTTCAGCAACAACATGAATCAGTACCATCACATAGATATTATACACCAGTGTCTGAGCTGACATGAGCTCCCTAAACTTAAAAAACTGAATGAGATCAATGAGCTGGACATGGAATAATCACTGTCCTTTATGTTGTTTAGAAACATAAGCTGCCCCCTAACAAACTTGAGAGAACATCATCAGCTACATAGCTTTCCATCAACATCTGTTGCGTAGTAACAAAGAGGCCATTAATGCATTAAACATTCGGATCATTCACACATAGTGAGCTACGATGTTTACTATAAATTATGGGCGTGATGTTGGCGGTTACAGTGTTTATAAAATCACATATGAATCCCACTTAATGACAGACATATTCACTAGTGGACTAAACCATAAATATGGAGCCATTTCAGTCACAGCCCAAGAAAACACTAATAATCCTGGTTTTGGTTTTGATAATGCATTTGCATCTTTATTGTATCCTGATTTTAATAAGCTTTTTTCACTGCAGTCTGTTTACACTGAAGATGAATTTTCCTGTCCATGTTAACACATCCATAATGTCTTACAGGAAACACTCTTCCTTACAATAATAGGAAAGAAGGTTTAGTCTGTACATGTTCTGCTCTCTCTCTCTCTCTCTCTCTCTCTCTCTCTCTCTGACTGCCAAAAGTAGTACACAGGCAGATCTTATCAATCAAAGGAGAAGAGAGAAGACGAGTAAGAAAAACTAACTAAACAAAAGCAGTCTAACAATTCCTCTCCTCCTTGTTTACTAGCAACAATGAGAAACCTCCCCCCCAGCCCACCTTTGGGAAGCCTCAGAAGGCAGAAATCTCAGCATTACCTTCAGACAGAGCCACCAGTCCGCAACTGGGCTGATCTGTTTGTCTTGGCTTAGCGTCCTTGATCTTGCTGACTTCATGGTGGTTTGGATTTCAGAAGCTCTGGGTGCGTCCCAAAAGGAGAACATGTTTGTCGTTGATTGATTATATTCTAATTGCGCCCACGTGAACCACACATCTGCTCCACACCAGTGGATGTCATCATGGGGTCTGATTTTTCTTTACTGCAAAAAGCCACTTTAACAAAATCACAAAATCAGAGCTTCTTAAACATGATCAGTGTCTGAGGGTAGCTTCTTAAGTCCTGCGGTGGAGCTACAAGGCTCATGTAACTAACAAGTATAACCATAACTCTGCACAAAACATTTTACAAACATTCCCACAAAGAATAGAAAGAACTGTAGAGGGGAAGAAAGAAAATGATTCAGGGGGATGGTGGCCACTGGCCTTCACAGAATATCAAGGATGATGGTAACCCATCACCATAGCTCAGTCACCTTACAAAGATCAGCCATAACATTTAAAACAACTGACATCTGAAAAGAATCACTGTGTCTGTTCCAGTGCCAGGGGATAGACAGCAAATGAACTGTCCGTTTTTGAAGATTATGTGTAGAAGCAGAAAAAAATGGACATGCATGAGAATCCAAGACAAAGAAAGATATGAACCCAAATGAAATGTTCTAGACAACTGGGTCAGAACATTTCCAAAACACCAGGGAGGTCTTGTGGGGTGTTGCCAGTATGCAGTGGTCAGTACACATCAAAAGTTGTCCAAGAAAGGATTGGAGAGAGGTTAATGGGCAGCCAAAGCTAGTTAAAGGCTAGTAAAAGTCGCCCCACCCCAACAGAAGTTCTGTAGCTCAAAATGCTGAAAAGATAGCAAAACAGACCTCACAGGTTAAGAACCTGATTAAAGACAGAGTAATTTCTTCTGTATTAATAGAATATTTCCAGTCTGGTGGACTTTTTTGTTTGTTTGTTTTACCTTATCTGACCCAAACTGTATGTCTGTATGGTTTATAAAATAACCAGCAGAATAAGGATTTTTGACTCCATTAACTGGATACCCCTGTCAAGAATCCATCACTCAGCCCAGTGGATGTGTGTGAACTTGTGTGAAAATCTGATGAAGTTTTGGTTCAGATTTCTGCAGAAATATAGAAACTTTTAAACTTTCTAGCAGCAATATATGTATAGTATGTGCAAATAGATTATATAAATAGAGGTTTAATGGCAACAAAACAGACTAGAACATTCACGAACTGTGTCACAGTGTAATCTTCCTGTGTCATCATAAACCACCTAAACCATAATGCCAAGGAAAAGACACACCAACCTCCCACAAGCACACAATGCTGTCTGCTCTGTTGATTTTCCCTCCTTCTCACATCGCAGGCTTGGCCAGGTTAATTAAGGAGCCACTGTAAATACAATCATACATGCCTATGCATTCACACACAGACTTGGTTTTATACAATATGTACAGACCTATATGTACAATATTTACATGCATAAAACTGTACCACATTTTCACACAAATCAAACAAATGAGACAAAAATACATTTAATCATTTATTTCCTGAGGAAGATTATTCAATATTACATAGCTGTGAGTAGAAAAAGCATGTGAGTCTTTGTTTTCAGTATCAGGTGTGATTCCCTTTTGCAATTAAATATTTCCAGTAGCTGTTGATCAGTCCTGTATTCATTTTAGCCTATTACAAAAAAACTTCAATTCTATTACATTGGTGGCTTTCTGCCCATGAACTGCTTGCTTCATGTTCTTCCATAACATTTCTATAGGATTAAGGTCAGGACTTGGCTGATTGAGCCACTCCAAAACATTAACATGAATTGTTTGTGTATTTAGGGTCATTGTCTTGCTGTATGACCCACTTTATTTTAACATTCAGCTCAAGGACCGTACATTTTCCTATAGTATATGCTGGAATAACTGAATTCATCGTTCCATCATTGCTGGCAAGCTTTCTTGCAACAAAACAGTTTCACAAATTCTCATTTAAACCAAAAAGATCTACTGGTCTCATTTGTCCAGAAAACATTGGCTTGTCTATGTGATACTTAGCAAACTGTAGATGGTCAGTGATGTTCTTTTAGGAGAGCAGCAGCTTTCACCACCATGTCATGCTCACCGTTGTTATTCAGTGTTCTCCTGATGGTGGACTCATGAACATTAACATTAGTCAATGCGAGAAAGACCTTTATGTGCTAAGAGGTTTTGGTTCCTTGGTGAGCTTGTGAAATATTACAAACTTGCTCTTTGCATGGTCTTGAATTTTTTCCATTTAAAAACAATCTGAGTGTGGATTGGTGAACTCCAGACTCTTTAGAAATGGTTTTGTAACCTTTTCCAGGCTGATGAACATCAACAACTCTTCTTCTGAGAACTTTCACAAATGTTTAATCAAGATCAGACTTTGATAGATGCCTGTTTAAAAAAAAAACTGGTTGCCCACTCACACCTGTCTGTGTCCCATTGATTGGAAAACACCTGACTCTAATTTCACCTTCAGATTATCTGCTAACCCTAAAGGTTCCCATATTTCTGCCACTCACAGATATGCAATATTTGATCATTTTCCTTAATAAATAAATTAACCATTTTATTTATATATATATATATATATATATATATATATATATATATATATATATATACACCAAATCAGAGATTAGATTAGATCAGATCAGATCAGAGACTAAAAAGATTCAGTATAAATCTAAATCTTTAATGAATTAAATACTATTGAATGGTCTTCAGTCAGTGTTTGAAGGCAGCAAGTGACTGTTCAGACCCCCAGGGGAAGTTTTTCCATCATTTTGGTGTCAGGACATAAACAGTCGGGATGCTTGTCTTGCAGGGGGACATTGGCTCAAGACTAGTTGTACTTGATGCTCAAAGGGCTCTTGGTACAGCTCAAGGTTTGGCCATTGCCATCATGTATGGAGGCGTTGGCTTTGTAGGCCAGTATCAAGGTTTTGAATCTGATGCGGGCAGCCAATGAAGGGAACGCAGCTGAGGAGTTACGTGACTGAACTTGGGAACATTGAAGACGAGTCGAGCCACTGCATTTTGGATGAGTTGCAATGGCCTGATGATCTGCATAGGAAGGAGTTGCAGTAGTCTAGTCTTGAAAGAGTCTGAACAAGCACCTGAGTGGCCTCTCTAGATGGAAAAGTTTGAAAACACACAACAGAATGTTTAAACACTGTATAAACTCACTGTCCACTATATTAAGACACTCCACTACCTAGTTGCTCTACCTTGTAGATGTAAGGTCAGAGACAAAGCTCATCTGTTTCTGCACAGTTTGCGTTGGTTATCCTCTATTCCTTCATCAGCGCTCACAGGATGCTGGCCACAGGACACTGTTGGCTTGAAAATTCTGGTTTCTGGTCTATGTTAGTGTTTCATACTTCTGTCATTTGCACTCGGAAGAAAGCACTGGGTCCCCAGCTCTGATGCAATGGCTGACAGACACCTGTGCCGACCAGCATCACTTTGAGTATGTGATGTGGGGAGAGAGCACCATCTACCCACCCAGACATGGAGATCAGGCCAATTTCAGTCTTACTCTTAACTTGAGGGTTATATATAATATATAACTACAGATTTTGTTTTCTCAGAAATGCTCCAAACATAAAATACAAAATCAAAGCTAAATCAAATGTTTTGAGACCTTACATGAGTCTTTCCATTCTTATACTTCAATTTCTGAAATACTCTTGAGTCGCCTTGCTGCTTGATTAAGGTTTATCCATATATGTTCTACGATTTTTAGGTCCAGGGACTGTGAGGACCATTCTAAAAGGTTCAGTTTGTGTGTGCTTAGGTAGTTCCTGTTGATTTTGAGGATCATTACGCTGCTTTAGAAGCTGCCCTATTTTCAGCTTCAGTCTTTTAACAGATTGATATGTGTATCCAGGATATGCTGGTACTTCGTTTTCTTAGTCAAAACTCAACACTGTCTCAATTTCTCTAGCTTTACACCAATGTCAGAACATTTTAGTGCTGAGACTGCCCAACACACTCCCAGACAGATCCACAGAACTCTTATTGGCCCCTGTTGACAGCCAGCTTTGTGATGGAGGGGTTGAGATAGGAGAGATACTCTTCATCAAGTCCTTCTGTTTTCTTTTGCTCTAACAAGTGCAGACTAAACAATACGACCACCAAAACAATCCACCCCTCTTACTCACACGCTGCAAAGAACAGGGATAGGTCCAGAGAAACACTACAAAACAGATAAGGAATAAGATATAGGGGTGTCCTGAACAGCATGATATGAGACCCTTTCAGAAATTAGGGTAGAGCAGCTCAAAACAAACAATATACATTTCATAGAGATTACACTGCTGCATATCAGGATTACAGTATGGACTGTTATAGTTATGTGTTTTATAAACATGTTTAAAAAGGTCTTTTTTTAAACATATAAACATCTGATCTTCATTTGAAGATGGAAATGCAAGTTGGAGGTAATGCAACTAAACACAACTCAAAAAATGTGGCGGAGGGGACGGCGGACGTATGTGCTGGGTTTTTGGATTATTTAATAAAGCAGACAACAAACCATGGATACAAACACAAAGACTAGGACTTTGGAATAAAATACAAACTAACAGACTGACCTGAACTCAAGAGACACTGATAAGCAAACAAACCACATGGAAACAAACAGACAAACATAGAATTTGATATCAATAAAAAACATAATCACAAAACAAAGGGTCTGAAATACACTGACAACATTACACACACCTGGAACTGGATAACCAGTGGGCAGAGTAACAAATGAGACACAGGTGGGAATGGGCGGGGCAAGGGCGGAGACACGACCAAATAAAAACAAAACACATGCGCTCCAAAGCACATAAGAAAATCATGAATCATGAAGACCAGAGAAGAGTTGAACAGGACTGATAAGTGACAATCAGGTTTGCACAGATGCACAGATGATTAGAGCATGGTAAGAAAGGATCTTGGAGGAGAAACCTGAGACATTAGTTTGATTTGTTCTTGATTGTTGAAGTAAGTGGTATCACCATTGCCAGATCCAAAACTGAAGCCTTTGGAAGGAAGGTTTTAGATGCAGATGTGTCTGTGAAAGGGTTTAAAAAGAGCAAACAGAAATCAGCCATGTCCCCTAAATCATTTACAATTGACAATGAAATACAACATTTACCATCAGAAAGTCCAGGACTTCTGGAACAATGTGCCTGTTAGAAAAACGGGTATACAGGCTCCTGTGATTGCAAACTGAAATCAGCCGATTTCACAATAATCAATTTAGCAAACCATATATTGTGCGTCCCTGTTCTGCGGAAAGGCATGACTCTGTCCTGCCACACATTCCTCTGGTGCTGGTCTTGTCTGAGCACAATCAAACAAATCAGATAAACCATTTTCTGCTCCAGAGGTTTGTACACGAGGAATGTGTGAAGAACAACAATCACACTATGAGTGGGAAGTTTCTGCCCTGCTGAAGGCTTATTAGTGCAAGTGGGTAGAGTTAGGGAAACACAAATTGAAACTAGGTGTTCAGACACACACCAAGAGAAAACCACCCCAGACAATGTATGTGCAACATTAGGGACTTTCGATTGTAACACACGCACGCACACACACACACACACACACACACAAACATAAACACAGTCTAGCAGGTCTATTTCCACACCATAATTCATTCTGTAATTTCAACATCACTGTATGTGAACTGTAAGTGGCTAGCACACATTAATGCTAACAATGAGTTCAGTGTGTGTGTGTGTGTGTGTGTGTGATTTACCAGCTGGATCTGTTGTGTATTGTACACTATTAAAAGATCCTTGAGGAAACTTTTGAGGTTCTTCAGTTTGAAACTGTGGAGTAACCTCATTGAACCTTTGTTGAAGGTTCCTTGAAGCACTTCAAGAGGTTCCTGCACAGTTTCAAACTGAAGAACCTCCAAACGTTACTCAAGGATCTTGTACTTTTAACAGTGTATGTACTTGTCTATTAAGAACATCAGAAGATCAAACTAATTGTCTGTTTGTTTATATCAAAACAGCACCCATTAGACAGGAAGTGACTTGTCAGACATTACGTTGTTAATTCTGTGAGAGCATGAGAACGGCTTAGGCCTGGCTCACAAAAAGATATGGGCTCCTCTGTTCTCAAACTGATCCCAGTCCTTTAATGACCAATCCAGACTACTGACGAGGGTGTGTCTTCTCAGCAGAAGCAAAGATTCTCAGATAATTATTTTGCTATATCAAAATTTTGTGCACAGCTCCTTTTCAACAAAGAAATTCCTGCATAGCAGGCCTGTAATGACTAACATAATTCATAATTGGAAAAACCAAACACAGTAGTGCCTCAAGTGTTTTAATTTGATTAGCTTTCAGCATTACAGTGGCATGTAAAACTACTATAAAGAACCACTTACTTTACTAAAGAGCCATTGAAGGACTCCTTGTAGGTGTATAGCTCTATAAATACATTTCATATAAATGCACCACATATAATTTCATAAAGGATATGTGGAATTATAAATTTTGATCTCAAACAGGCTTGAACTTAAAATCGGTCTTGACAGTTTGACTTATCTTCTAATTTTTTCAACTGACTAGTTTTTTACTAAGCCTTCACTCTGTCTTGCTCTTAACTGAATTCAAACTGGACTCTGCTCAACTTTGACTTGGTCTCAGACTCAGCTGGATTTGGCCTTGACTATGTCTCACTCTCAACTGGACTCAGCCTTGTATCTCTGTCTGATCGTTTTCACTCTCAAATGGAGTTGAACTTGACTTGTTTTCATTCTCAATTTAACTGGATCTTGATTCTATCTTTGGATTCTTGTTTTGACAAAATTTTGCTATTAATCAGCATCAGACTTGGCCTTGACTCATTTTTACTCTCAAATGGAATTGGTTTTGACCCAATTTGGACTTGATTCAGCTTCATTCTCAACAGGACTAGACATTGAACTAACTTCATTCTCAAATTAGCTTTGAATTGGTTTCACTCTCAACTCGACTGTCTTGACTCTGCCTCAATTTGTCCTCACCCTCAACTGAACTTTGACTCACTCTCAACTTGACTTGGACTCATTTTTGCTCTCAATTTAGCCTCACTATAGACTTGGACTTGGCCTTGATTTGACCTCCTTCTGAACAACTCTCAACCGGATTTGGCCTTGACTAGATGAGTTACAGTCTTTACTGTCTTTATTTACATAGGGCTATGATAAATGAAAGATTAAAGGCAGTGCTCATGTTTGCTTTTCTAATGTGTGTGTGTGTGTGTGTGTGTGTGTGTGTGTGTGTGTGTGTGTGTGTGTGTGTGTGTGTGTGTGTGTAAAATCTGCTCATGCAGAGGACAGGTGGGTCGCAGGAGAGATTAAACCAAACTGAACATCAGACACATCCATCCACCTACAGACACCCTGTCTCCAGGTTGTATTAACACACACACACACACTGTTTGAACAGGTAAACAGGAGTGTGCATGTCACTCTCCCAGACCAGCTGTTCTGTGTGTGTGTGTGTGTGTGTGTGTGTGTGTGTGTGTGTGTGTGTGTGTGTGTGTGTGTGTGTGTGTTGTAATTGCAATAGTTATTATGCTATGTATTTATGAAGCATTTCAAATATGTCAATTTTGAACTTGTTTTAGGTCATAGTTCTGTTGTTACTCACTGGAGGTAAGAAATAAAAAGTGACATTTATGGATGCACTTAAGAATTCTTAAAGGTTCTCTCTTAGAACCTCTTGAGTTTGTGTTCTTGAGTTTGTGGAATACAAACATCAGTAGTACCATTTATCTCCAGTAGATGGCACCCAATGACTGCATGTGGTTTAGTTAAACTCAGACGCAAAGTTGAGGGAACCCTTATTGGGAGATAATGGCAATGGCAAGCTCAACATACTCCATAAAAAGTTCTGAATGGAATGACAAACATTATTATGCATATTAACAAACACTTTGAAGTGATGAAACACTTGTTTCCTTAAATAATAAATCCTCAATGGATACTTGAAGGTTTGTTTTTTTAAAGCTATTAAAACTTTCAAGAAACTCCAAAAAAGGTGACCTTTCTTACAAATTAAAGCTGTTCCCAGACATATACATTGTAACACTGAAAAGGGGTTCTCTAACAATACTGAACAGTAGTGGAACCACAAGCAACACAAGCTCAAATCATGAACGTTCCACCTCCATACCAGGAGAGGTGTCCTTTTCATGAAATTCTGCACCCTTCTTTCTCCAAGCATACCTTTACTCCACTGAACTTGTTTCCAAAATGCTTTAAGCTTGAAATTGCTTTGGAAATTTCTGATGTTGAATTTTGTGGTGAGGACCCAGGAAAGGCATTCTTCTGATGAGTCTGTGTAAAGTAGAACAGTGCACCACCACTCCAGAGCCTGATCAATCTTCCTGAAGCTCTTTTACAAACAGAGGTTCTGATTTGCATTTCTAGCAACCCCATAATCCTTTATCTCTGACACTTTAACTTGACCTGACATAATCTTAAACCTTCTCATGCTGCGAATAAATCAGTTATTAATAGTGATAGGCAGCTGATTGGAGGAGCTGCTGAATGTTGTGGATCTACTGAACTACACTGGGCCAAACTGATGAGGGATGACAGTTGACACTGGAAAACCGACATGGATTTTCTGTGCCCTGCAGGCAGACGTCACTGCTTCCTTCTATTTCTGAAGTAGGAATTTGTCGTCTGTCTGGTTTGGTGAGTCACTGAAGTGCACTCTCAAGAGAAAACAAATCTCAGAGACACACTTGGGTCACATATCAGATCATACACATGCTTGTCATTCTTCTCATCCAAAACAACTCTTCAGTGGTGCTCAGTGGTCATGTTGCTGTGCAATAGGGGGACTTCTGGAATTTTACAAGGAAGTTGATCTGGGACACAGACTACAACTACATTACTGGACATGCTCTACAGCCACCCATATGGGGTGATGACAGAAGAAAATAATAATTAAAACATACAAAACAAAATTCAGTTTTGAACTGTTTTAACCTCAAGGCCAATTTAACTGAATATTTTTGTAGTTTAACATACATGTCTTCACTATTTTCTTTATTTAGTAGTTATATGAGACAATCACGTAGGATGTTATCTCAAACTACTCAAATATGTCTTCCTTTGAAATATAAACATTGAAAGAATTTATTTTTTAAAAATTATATATTTTTTTGCTTGTAAGGGCAATAAAGTCAGTTCACATCTCAGACATTTATAACAATAAGTTCTTCGTTATACTTTACAGTAGTCTGTGTCAATTATTCCTTCTCAGGACTTTTATTCTGAAATTTGAAAACTGTGTGAACAAAGAAACAGCCCCTTCCTTCACATTTTCTTTTAGCACTGCCCCCTTTACTGATCAGTCAGAGTCTGCATACAGGTTGAGATGTGGAAAGAGCAGTAAACATGCACTGGAGCTCCATTGGCATCTAATCTGGGATTTATTTCAGTTGGAAATGAGAGAATTATGTCACATGTGGAAGTAACTGACATGGTTTGTTAGGGTAAGTATACTTGTTAAGGTAAGTATATTTGTTGTAAGTTTATGACACCTGTAGGTTACTCTGATCCTGAGTTATGAAGCCCAGAAATAAGCATGTAACTGCCCACGAAATGCAGATCTGAATGCAATAAAAGCATCATGTTTATATCAAGTCACTACATTTAACAGACTGTACAGACAAGAGTACTGGGACACACTTTCAATGTTTCTTCTGAAATGGCTATTAAAAAAGAGTAATTGTGTCTACTGTCCAGGGAAGACATTTTGGAGCATTGCTGTGAGGATTTGAATGCATTCAGCCACAAAAGCTTTTGGTGAGGTCAGAATGTTGAATGCTGCAGCCCAGCTTGTTTTCAGTGTTCCAAAGTTCAGCCATGCAACCCCTCTTCACTGGCTTCCTGTAGCTGAACATCAGATTTGGTCTTGATTCTGGCCTACAAAGCCAAAAATTGACCTGTCCCTCGATTTTTTTACCAAGAGCTCTTTGAGCATTAAGCATAGCTCGGCTTGACCCACTATCCCTCAAGATGCATGGAAGACAAGCATCCAGACTCTTTTCTGTTCTGGCACCAAAGTGGTGGAACAAACATCTAACTCATTAAAGAACAAACTTCTAACTCATTTGGCAGCATCTAAGCTTCAGGTATCTATGGATTCTAGACTCTACTAAATAGCTAACAATATTTTTTGAGTGAACAGCAAAGCACTTTTGTAAGTTGCTCTGGATATGAGTGTCTGCCAAATTTACACAACAGCAAGATTTCAGTATACTTTGTTATTTTTTTCAAACAAAGTGGGATTTCCAATGATTATGGTAAAACAACTTTCAGTTAGAGACAGAGGTGTCAGACTTACAGTGAAGCTCTGATTGGGGAGTTGATTATGCAGCACACACGCACACGCACACACACACATGCACACACTCACTGACTGTGAGATTGTACTCATTTCCTTCACTCGTTGTTCTATCTCAAGCTTTCTCCACAGGAATGAAGCTGTACGTGTTTATTCTCACTTTGGCATTTGGGGTCTGTGCAGACGATGACAGTAAGTAACTTCTCCAAATATCAGACCAATGTTGACTGAAATGCAAAGAATATTACTGTAATAGGTCAAATCCAACAGCACATACACAATTCATAATGGTACAGGCAGAGCTGAGGTTTCTCCATGGGCTAAATCTGAAATGCTTTCTTTAGCATCCTACTTATATGCCTCCACCATGAATAGATTTTTGGAGTCTTTCTACCCAAAACCTTCTCAGAACTCGTAACACAATATTATAGTATTCCTAACTAATTGCACACAATTAGTTTATTTTCTAAACTATAATACGCCAATAAACACTGTTAATGACCGTTAATACTTACAGAATTGTTACATAAACATTCATAACATTTAACTAACTATTAACCTTTAAAAGCCATGAAATATGCTGTTTATTGGTGCCTGTTATGACAAAGTGTAAAAGAAGTTTTTCCTGCAATATATCATTATATCTTTATATCTTGTCCAGCTTTTCATGAGACAGACATCTACACCGGGTGCTCTAATGAAGAGGCTGACAATGTGTGGTTGACTGATGGAGACGCAGAGTATCATACAGACTACAAACAAAAACTAGGATTGGTGACGCTGCCAGAGTTCGCAACTTTCATTCAATTCCTTCCTGACATTTATGATTGGGCTGTAAATGAGCTTAATATCTGCATGTATAATTTAATTGGCTTTACCCATTGGTACAACTTCCCAGTTGAGGACTTGGGTAAGATTTTTCACATTTTCCAACCATATATGCCTACAACTGCACCCCTTTGTTACCTGGCTATGCTCTTTCTGAGATGGCCCTCAGTTGATATTGACATGATTTTGAAAGACACACACCTGTTTATATAAGTATCTATATATAACTAAAATGACATATCAGTAAAACCAAGCCATGAGGAGGAAAGATATGCCTGTAGAGCTCAGAGACAGGACTGAAGATTGCTATAAAACATATATGCAGCTCTAAATGTTCCCAACATCACAGTGGCCTCCATCATTCTTACATGGACGAGGTTTGGAAGAACCAAGACTCTTCCTAAAACTAGCCACCCACCGAAATTAGTAATCAGGGGAGAAGGGCCAAGAACCCACTCTGGGCTTCCAGAAGATCAGCCATTACTATAGCATTCCAATCTGGGCTTTATGGCCAGACAGAAGCCTCTTCCCAGTGAAAGACACATGAAAGCACCTAAATGACCCTCAGAATTTCATCATACTGCCCTTCTCCCCCTGTGGATTGTCCATTTGTAATCCTGGTTTTTCCAAACGTCTTCCATTTAACAATTAAGGAGGCCACTGTGATCTTGGGAACTTTTAGTGAAGCAGATATGTTTTGTAGCCATCTGAAGATCTGTCCCTCTACACAGTCTCGTCTCTAAGCATGGTGTCACTACTGCTGAGTTCAGAAGGCAAATTTTACCTACTGTATTTACTATATGCACCTCCATTGAGTATTAAAGTTCTTTTTTCTATATGGCTTTTCTTCTTATTTTCTAATGGCTGAATTCTTAGAAGCTCCTCAGACCTCAATTTACCCCAAGAATGACGTGCAACTGGGTGTCGTGAATGAACTCATCTGCCTTGTGACTGGATTCTTCCCTCCACCTGTCAGAGTGTCATGGACCAAGAATAATGAAAATGTCACCAAGGACATGTTTGTAAGCACATATTACCCAAGCAGCGAGTACACCTTCACTCTCTTCTCATCCATAAGCATCGTTCCAGAGCAGGGGGACATCTACAGCTGTAGCGTGGACCACATGGCCCTCCAGCAGCCTCATACCAGAATCTGGGGTGAGACATAAGTTTCATGTGGAGTCAGTGTTTGCATGGAATGATTTAGTGGTGAACAGTGAATGAGAATGTATTTGTTTGGGAATATTTAAATGTTAAAAAGAAAGAATTATAGTTTCCATGCTTCCAAACTACATTTCCAGCTAAAAAGGTCATCCAGTAAGGGTTCTTGCTGTGGGTCTGAAACCACGTGAAGCTGATCAAGAAGGCAGATGTTTGTGCTTGTCATATGTAAGTGTGTGCAGCAAATGAAGCAAAAGTTCATTTTATGGAAGTAGAGGAAGGACATATTTTATTTTAATTTAATGCCATTGTATATGTTATTTTAGTTCTGGAAATCCTGATGCTGCCATGATCAGCTTGTCCTGGCTGTTAGAAAGGTGATTGTTCTGTGTCTGATGTTATGACTTACCAACCTACTTTAGCCCAATTGGTTAGATGCAGTACGGAATCCATATTCATTCATCGAAGGGCAAAGTTTCTCTTGCTGCAACACAACATGTGAGGTCAGGTCCAGTGGACTTTTGAGCTGAGAAACAAATCCCCCAACATTTCAACACTCCCTCCACCGTCGAACAGATGAAGAGGTGCATTTTGGATCTTGGCCAGGATTTTGCCAGTTTCTACAGAAACACTGAAAATGAGTTTCCTGAAATTCAAATCCGTAATAAATACATAGAGTAGATAACAAACAGGCAAACAAACAATTGTGGTTGTGTTTCACGCTGTTGAAAATTCTGTGGAATTTTCTGTTTAAAATAGTTTCAACCTGTTTTTCAACCTGATTCTGTAAAATGCAGCCACACTTAATTAATAATAAATCAATAAAGTGTGTTCAGACGTTTGCACAGTTCTATATTTCAAACTTCGTTGGCTTTTATTGTTACTTTGAAAACAGATCATTTTCACAGCCACATGAATGTGTGCACCAAAAATAAAGACAACAGGAGCTTCTTTTATACAGTAATAGAAACCTGCTTGCTCCAATTCCACCCACTGTTCCATTCTGTTGTGACAAATATGAACATGCATGTGTGTGTAGAGAATGTACTGCGTATGATACATTCAGTAAGACAGGAATAGTTCAATTGGGGGCCTCACACAGAACACATAGACTAAAATATTTTAGTAATGGTGTGTGTGTGTGTGTGTGTGTGTGTGTGTGTGTGTGTGTGTGTGTGTGTGTGTTTTCACAGAAGTTGATGTCGATCTGCCAGAAAATGGGCCAATGGTGTTCTGTGGAGTTGGAGTAACCATAGGAATGTTGGGAATCGCTACTGGAACTTTCTTCTTCATTAAAGGAAGCACCAGCAGCTGACTGGTTGTGCTTTAACAAGATAAATGTCATTGTAAATGTACAACAGTGCATCTCAAAAACATAAAAAGGACCACTGTGAAAAATGATTTTGATCATTTAATTCAAAGATTAAATGGTCATATTTTATATTCATTACATTTAAAGTTATATATTTCAAGCTTTTTGCTTTAAGTTGATACTTGTCTAATATTTTGAGATTCTGGATTTCTGGTTTTCATGAGCTATAAGCCAAACTGATCAACAACGAAACGAAAAAAAAAAACGGCTTGAAATGTCACTTTACATGTAATGAACATAAAATATGACAATTTAACTTTATGAGCTTTTAATATTGAATTATATTCTAATATTGAGATGCATTAGTATAGTGAGCTGCTGGATTATTTTCATTTCTTATGTCACTAACATGTAGAAAAGTGGTACAAGCTATGTGCCTCGGTCAGTGCAATTTATTTTAAAATGCACTACTTTGTTTCCCCAAATTTCTTAATCTATTGAAAATAAAATGTTGTTGAAAACTTTCTAAACACCACCATTTGTAGCCATGGTTACCTGAAAATCTAAACTAAGATTTATCCCTTTCAAGAGTCATCAACTTGCATTGCTGGAACATGACACCTCCCTTGTTTCATTTACGGCTTTGTGTTTCTGGTAGCTTCAGTAAACCAAACCAACTAGTAGAGCATATAGTGAAAATAGAAGCAAATATGATTGCATAGATTATTTTAACCATCTGCAGCCAAACAGCAACCTAATCCAAATAAAACAAAGGTATTATACTCATAAACTTTGGAAGTGCTTTGAATTCAGAATTATTCATTCAAAAACTAATTTTTGGTAAAACTGATTTCCTTTGAGTTGTATCTCTGTTTATAATTTTGAAGGTGAGTTGAAACTGGGACTCTTTATTTAACAGTAATTTATTAACATAAAATATCAGCAAACACTAGTGAAGCAGTTGCTAAATTAATCACTATAATTCCCATACAATTATTATGGTTTTAAAATTGTTTATTATTATTATTATTATTATTATTATTATTATTATTATTATTATTATTATTATTATACCTTCTAGTTTGTTCCTCTCAGTTCATATGTAGCATCATAAACTGTGCATTTCAGGAAATTTACACCTGTATGAAAGAAAAGGTTTATATATAAACACAATCAGAGTGAAACTGCTCTGTGTCTTTTACTAGGTAGTGAAATATCTTGTAAAAAAATGTTTTTGTTATAAAATTGCTATAAAAATGGTAACTAAATTGGAATGGATGAAATTATATCAGTATAGCTTAGGCCATGCAACAGTACACATATCCGAACACAACACACGTTTTGATCCATCCATGATCTCATCATTGTATGATGATGTTTCAGTGACTAATAAAGCTAAGAAAACATCTAAATTTCACCCAATCTTCTAGAGCCTCTAGTGCATGTTTACTGCCCCGTCCACATGTACATGCTCAACATGCATGCTGACTCTGACTGATCAGAGAGGGGGTGTCATCAATGGCTCAAATTTGGGGTAAATGACATCACTGACTCAGATATTGGGTTATAGAGGAAAATAAGAAGGCAGGGGCTGTTTGATCTCTTTTTTTTTTTTTTTTTTTTTTTTTTTTTTTTTTTTTTTTTTTTGTCCCACATAATGAGACATTCAGGTTGTCTAGCTAATGTCTAGCTAATGATTTTCCTTCATGAGTTCTCAGATATAAAGTGTTTTTAGTTTTTACTCACAAAAAAAGTACATTTTGGCCAAAACATGGTCAAATTCATCAAAGTTATTTTATCTTCTGAAAATAATTTCTGTCATGTGTGACAGTCTCTTTTCTAATTTATGGTGAATAAACCTTTGTCAAACTTTGAAAATATATCACAAAATTGGCTTAGGCTAAGGGTTAAAAAGAACAACAAGCAACCACTATTTTTACTGTAGCATATGTAAAATAGGCCTAAGAGAGTGGTTTAAACTTCACTATTCTGACTAAAGTCACAAGAGAGGTGCAAAGGCTGCATTGTTTTCTAGGAGGAACTTTGATAAGCAAGTGGTTATAGGTCAAGTCATGTGGCAGACAATTTGCAAATGGAATCAACCATTGTGATACATGACTGCAATGGTGTTGTGCCAGACTGTCATGGAGTCATTCAGAATGGCAGTGGATCATCTGCAGTGGGTCCATGTATGGAGGCCCCATGGTTAGTGCCAAGATCAAGGGTATGTTGTCACACAGCTCAAGTCCAGAAGGTCTGCTGCCATGGTGTGGATTTCCAGATCCCCTTTGGTCTTCATTACAGACACTTTGACACCCCAATGTTACATTAAAGAGCTCCTGCAACCAGTGGTCCAACATTTTCTGAACACACACTCCGGTGCTCTATTCCAACAGGATATCGCTCGTATAGCTGCCATCAATAACTCGGCTTGAAGATGCAGATGCAATGCCATGGCCAATCGCATCGCAAGACCAATCTCCACTTGAATATGTGTGAGAGGCTAGTGGACACTATCAACACTTCACCCCTACTGCACAATGTTCAGGAACTGAGTGAAAATATTCAAGCTGCATGGGATGGATTATCAAAAGACAGCATGGATTATCATAACTCCCAACACTTTTATCTAACACCATACTAAGAGACACTACTTCTGTATGTATAGTTCAGTAAATATTGCCCATATCAGTCTACATGTTTAATCATTTACTGTTCTTGGTAGCCTTCTTCCTTCTCAAAATCACTGCAATCCCACAATATTACAAATAAAAAGAAGTCTATATTCACCTCAGATACATTCAGAAATTATTTTACTCACAAACTCCTACATTATGCATGCATAATATATTTATATATAAGATATAATATATTTATAAATTCAAAATACTTGACAGTGGTCCAAATAAAATAAAAAAACAACCCCAACGTCCTTTATTATTTTGTGATTTATGTATCTATGAGCATGTGTTCCATCTCAGACTTCTATTTTGAAATTTGAACCACGTGTCAGTTAAAAAAGAGCACAAACAGCCCCTTTCTTCTCATTTTCCTCTATGACCCAACATCTGGGTCAGTGACATCTTTAGCCACACCCCCTCTTCCTGATCAGTCAGAGTCTGTATGCAGGTTCAACAAGTACACTTGGGTAGTGATGAAATCGCCATAGTTCGATGGGGAAATCTTGTTATGATATGTGTATCCTGTCTGTTGGTCACTTTGATCTGGAGTTATGAAGCTGAGAATAATGGCATGTAACGCCCACAAAGAGCAGATCTCTGGTTCTAAGAGTTAAATGGGTAAACAATGTGCAATGTCCAGCCAGGACCCTATACAGCATTAAACACTGTCTTTAAAAGTGGGAAATAATGTTCAACTCAAGACTCTCTGACTTCCCCCTCTGCACCTGACATCTATCTTCCTGTAGCAGCTGATTCGCCAGTTTGGCTGAGTATCAAAACAAAAACTGAACCTACCAGTCTGTGGATTTTCAGTTGAGCGACGATGTTTCCACCAGGTTTCTTGAGTTGTCTTCACATACTGGTACTGTCTGCTGCAATCGGAACAGGTGAGCAATAGACTGTATTATAGTTTCATCCTGATTCCTGTGCATTTCATTCTAGATAAGTCTCTTCTACTAATAGACTTTACCAAAAGATCAAACCTCTAAAGGATGAAAACATTCATTCTAATGTATATTACGACATATGTATGTTATGGCTTTAAGTAAGCTGCCAATGTGTTCATGTTTATCTGATCCAGAGAGTCCTATTATACTGGCAATACTTCTCTCCAGGGACTACACAAGCTGTGTGTGTGCAACTTAAAGCAGCTCCATTTATTATGAGGGGTGTCCACAAACATTTGGACATTCAATAATATACTACGTTTCTTTCCAGATGGATATTATAATTCACGGATGATCAGATGCAGATTCAACTCTAATCTCAGCGATGTGGTGTTCACTGACTCAAACATCTTTGGTAGAAGAGTAGAATTTGAGTATAAAAGCACTCTGGGAAAGTACATTGGCTACACAAGTATAGGAATACAAACGGCAATGGCTTATAACAAAAATGACGCCAGACTGCAGCAAATGAAGGATATGCTGGACGTCTGCAAAGGAATTGCTACCTTGAGAATCTCCAATATTCTGAGTAAAACAGGTTTGTGAGGAATCAGAATTCAGTGTTGCATTTGTAATGGATCCTCTGACAGTATATCAAATTCAAGTGTAAATCTGAAAATGTTATTTCTTTTAAACTGCATCTCCCAAGTGAGTGTCAAATACAAATGCAAGATGTATTTTTACATTTTGCACCATTTTTAAAGACTACTTTTGAGATTTCATTTTAACTGTATTAACAGTCTGACCGACACCTCACAGAATAACAATGGCCCGACTGCAATTACACTCCAGCTCTGCCAAAATGAAAAGGAATTTGCAGCCCGTTTTGCAACTGCATTTTAAGAGTCAACAAGTTACTGTCTAATGGGACACTGTGCAAAAGTTTTAGTCCCAGTGAGAATACAATTAAAGCTCATTTGTCTGGGAAGAAAACACTATTAGAATAAATATAAACAACATTCCCTCAAAAACGTATGTTCCCTCAAATGAAATTACATTGGGAGAGCTGGAGGTAGAGTTGAACTTGTTCACAAGATCTCAACAAATTTTCTCAAAATTAGAAATCCTTGTTCTTTTTACTGTGTTTATGTTCACCTGCATCTGTTCTAATGTGATCTGGAGATTTTACACTAAAATCTTATTTCTGAGAGAAATACTTTTAATAATTTGATTAGGGGATTAAAACCTGTGCACAGAACTGTAAATGTGAACCTTACAGAATTTTCTATATTATTATATTCTAAATTTGACCAAAACCTCATCAGATTTTAATTAGACCTTAATTTTTCTTTAAGCATTATTTTGTATAATGATGTGTACTTAGGGCCGTTGTCTTGCTGCATGATCCATATTCTCTTGAGATTCAATTTACGGACATTTTTTCATTAGAATTTGCTGGAGAACTCTGAATTCATCCACCAATGATCGCAAGCCATCCTGGCTCAAGTACAGCAAAACAAGCCCAAATAATGATATTACTACCACCCTGTTTCACAGATAAGGTTTGTGTGCTGGATTGCAGCATTCTTCTTTTTCAAACATAACACTTCTCATTAAAAAATAAAAAATCATTTGTCCAAAGAACATTGTTCCAGTAGCCTTCTGGCTTGTCTGTGTGATCTTTAGCAAACTGCAGATGAGCAGCAATGTTCTTTTTGAAGAGCAACAGCTTTCTCCTTGCAACCCTGCTGTGCAAACCATTTATAGTTGACACATTAACACGTGTGAGAAAGACCTTTAGTTGCTCAGAAGTTACACACTGGATTCCTTTGTGACCTTGTGGACTATTTTCCGCCTTGTTTTTGGTGTGATCTTTGTTGGTCGAGCACTCTGGGGGAGGTTAACAATGATCTTGATCCATTTGTACACAATCTCCTCAATTCTGTCCATTTGTACACAATCTGACTGTGGACTGGTGGAGTCCAGACTTCTTAAGAGAATTTCTGAAGAGAATTTTGTAACTTTTTCCAGCCTGATGAGTGACAGTAACTCTTTTTCTGAGCTCCTCAGAAATGTCCTTTGTGTGTGTCATGATACACTTCTACAAACATGCTGTAAAGATCAGATTCTTGTTCTTTAAATAAAACAGGACCCTGACTCTAATGGTACCTTTAAATGATCTGCAAATCCTAAAGTTTCACATATTTTTGCCACTCACAGACATGTAATATTTGATTATTTCCCTCATTAAATAAATGTATTTCATTTAATTATTTCATTTAATTTACATTCATTTAATTGGTTTTCTACTTTCGGACTAAAGTGTGAAGTTTTAGGTCAAACTTATGCAGAACTGTTGAAAATTCTAAAGGGTTCACAAGATTTCAAGCAGCAGTGTATCTACATTTTTTGACATAACATGAATGAGATTGTGGTTTGAAGCTTTTTGTGACAGTAATAAAATGTAGGCCTGTGTAAATGTAATAATCTATATGTTGATATACAACAATGTGTGCATTTAATCACAATATATGTTGAATAATAATCTTAAACTTAGTTTGTTTAAAACAGTGCAACCAAAGGTCAAGCTGATGGCAGTGAAGCAGTCTGAAAGCATGCACTTGGTCGTGTTGATGTGCAGTGCATACAACTTCTACCCCAAACACATCGAGATCTCCTGGCTGAGAGATGGCCAAAAGATGACAAGCGATGTGATCTACACCGAGGAGATGGCTGATGGAGACTGGTACTATCAGAGTCATTCCTACCTGGAGTACGACCCCAAACCGGGAGAGAACATCTCCTGTTTGGTGGAGCATGCCAGCTTCACAGAGCCCAAGGTCTACGAATGGAGTGAGTCTGAAAACAAGCTTTAACTGTGTTAAACTTTCTACAGCAGTGTTGATGTAGGAGAACGTTGTGGAATGATGGGAATGGATAGAGAGCAGTCTAGAACAGAACTGAAAGGATTAAAATGTGTGGATGGAGAATATATGTTCTAGAAAAGCATTTAGAGAGAACAGGGTGAATGAGGGAAATTTATCTAAATAACTGAACAGAATGAGGACATTCTAGATTAGGAATAACATTCTAGATAAGTGTGAACTGAGGAAGAGATCACATTCTAGACCTGAACATGAAGAGAAAATATTCAAGAACAGAATGAAAATTCTAGAACAGAGTAAATAGGTATTCTAAAATAGCGATTTGGAAGGAAGTGATTTGGAGCACATTATAGAACAGTGTGAATGGAGGGAGAACCTTTAAAAAGATCAGTGGCACAGAGCCTCATTTTAGTGTGAATAAGGGAGCTCATCATCCTTGATCAGCAGAATGAGAACATTCTACTACAATAATCCTGTAAATACTATACGGTACATTAATAACTCTTCCATTAGTTATGTAATACAGCACTGTAATGCTGTAGAACTAGTTCTAAGAGAAGTTCTAAGAGTTCTGTGTCTCTACCTCACAGATCCTTCACTGCCTGGCTTTCAGAAGATCAGAATTGCGGTTGGTGCCACTGGGCTTCTTCTGGGGACAGTGACCATGGCTGCTGGACTCATCTACTATCGGAGGAAACACAGAGGTCAGTGCGAGGTGGGAGTGTGTAGGACGGGTTATTGATAAAACTGTCCATATTCACAACATTAATCCTCCGACTGTTGTTTTTTTATAGGCCAGACACTGGTGCCACATTAAGAGAAGATGGAGAGTGGAGGTACCATAAGTCTCCAGTCAATAAACATTGATTTATATTTACTGAAATGCATGTTGAAGTACATAATAAATGATGAATTTGTCTAGAACTCATCACAAATGCCTTTCTTTACATTTACAGCATTTAGCTGATGCTCTTATCTAGAATAACTTACATTTGAACACAACTACACTAGAGGGCGCACTGAGCTCATTTTAGTTTCAGGTCAAATGAATGGCACTCTGCTACAGTATCTCTATTTAGACACATATTAGAGTCAGAGCATGTACAAATGATCCAACTTCCACCACAACATTTTTAAGAACAGAGAGAACAGCACAATGACAGTGTTTCTCCTCTGCGATGCAAAAAATTAACACTGATACAGATTCAAAACTGAGCTGAGCTCATTGAATGGCATTATTAAAGGTCTGACAACTGAACATTCTTCGACCATACAAGAGAAACACAGTTAAAACATCACCTCACACAGTGTGAGCGTGTGCGGTTTCAGGATAGGATTTCCCACACTGATACCACATCCATCATTTCTATACCCACCCATATAACCAATAACCATCCAACTATATACTCCCCCTAAATCCATAACCATCCATACCGGTAACACCATCTATTGAACTTGCATGTTTAAACATATATATGATAGAGAGAGAGAGAGAGAGAGAGAGAGAGAGAGAGAGAGAGAGAGAGAGAGAGAGCTCCTTTGCCTTAGTTACATGTATCAAATATACTGAATGTTCAGTTTGGGACATCTAATAAAGAGAAACAGAAGTCAGTTACACTTTATTTGAATGGCTGCCAGCATATATATTTTTTAACATATATTATTAGAGCCCTTACGTGTTCATGAACATCTAGCAGCGATGACAGTAATACCAGACAGAAAGAACAATAAATAACGTAATAAACGTGTCTCCAACATTCCTGAGGGCATGTTAAACTTGAAATCCAGGTATGGACTCGACAAAGCCTCTGAAGGTGTACAGTGGTATCTGGCACCAACACATTACAGTAAATCACAAAGTAAGTTATGGGGTGAGGCCTCCCTGAGCATCACAGAGCTTAGAGTTCCCATTTCCCCATCACTGGATCACTATTTGTCCTTCCTTGGAGCTTTTTTGGTAAGTAGTGACCACTGCATACCAGGAACACCCCCAAGACTTAGTTCATGTTTTAGAGATGTTCTGACACAGTCATCTAGCCTTTACAGTTTGGTTTTGTTCAAAATGGCTCTGATTCTTATTAGTTTGTCCTGTTTCATCACATCAAACTTAAGAACTGACTGCCTAATACATCCAGCCCTGTATAGGTGCCACTGGAGCCAGACCACCAGTGTTATTCATGACACCAGTCAGTGGTGTTAATGATATGGCTGATCATTGTAGCCTTCAAATACAAGGCTGCAGCACTAACATCTTACTAAATGGCACAGCCTCTAAATGGTGAACGAGCAGTAAGTCAGGTATATTGAAGTACCACTGTACTGAGGATGATGTGTGTGTGTGTGTGTGTGTGTGTATATGTGTGTGTGTGTGTGCGTGCGTACGTGCGTGCATGTGTGTCAAATGTTGAACTGATAATTTAGTGATCAACTAACACATTATAGGCCCTCAGGGGGAGCCAAACAGGACTATGTTCAAATTAAATGGAACAAATCCTGGGTTAGTCTTACCGAGGCTGAGTACATTAAGGCCTTTGCGCTAAAGATCTGATGTTCGGATCTCCTTCACTGGAGCTTTTGTTCAAATGTTCTCAGATGGGTCACTGTCATTAAAGCAAAAAGGGAACACCACCAAATATTAAACATTCTGAATTTCATGCTCAAATTTCAGATTCTACCACTCACACGGTTACACTGACAATGTAATGAACAGCTTGGTCTTTCATTAGAAAGGAATGAGGTTATCAAATGGCAGAACTGTCTAAGCACTAACCCTACCGCTCAGAAGACATGGAGGGCATTTTGATCCCTGATGATGCCACAGCCAACCACAGCCAGAGGTCAATAACTGGACTCTTGTTCTTGCATGATGGAGGGGTGACCCCCTCCCTTTCTTCTTATATCACTCAGCTTGATACTGGCTGGCAACAGAACTGGGAGTCAGTGTTCTCCTCCAAATGCAGTTCCAATGATGTTGCATTGGCAGCTGTGGTGTCACAACTCTTGGAGAGTGTTTGTTAGCCTTCATCCTTCCAGCACTGGTGGCATCATATGGTAGGGGGAGTCCTAGCTAGTGGGGGGCAAATAACTGTGAGTAAATCAGAAAGAAAATAATGCTCTCAGATATCAGAACCCCACTGTTGATATAGGTAGAGACACCCATGGTAAGTGATTAGTAATTAAAACAAAGAATGTGTGTAAAATTCATTAGTAGTACCAGTAACATTTCATACACTTCAAATAGAAGTAAACAATCACGAGTAAACAATAAACAAGCAGCTTCTTTAATCATAGATTCTTATATTAGACACCGTCACCTAATGCATGTCATAAACACATTTTAAGAAAAAAAAAAGAAAAAAAATTCTCTTTTAAAGAAAGGCTCCACAGCAAAATAAAGCTTTAGATATTTACACTCATTTATAGACACTGAGTGAAGAAATGCAGCATTACATCAATAATGAAACAAATCACAGTAGAGGGTCCCAAACTAAACACTCACCCTGAAACGTACTCGTGTGATTAATCTGCACACAGTAAGGCTTTCCTATAACATCAGTTTAGCTTCTGAAATTATCTCAACATTTTTGTCACTCACTCACACCTCACACACACACCCAGAGAGAGAGAGAGAGAGAGAGAGAGAGAGAGAGAGAGAGAGAGAGAGAGAGATCTAATAAGGTGTAATCTGTTTAGATGTACATGACCATGTGTGCGTTAGGCGCTCTCTCACTCTAATGTAGTTAGCGCACACACATGCACCGTCACCATCAATTTAGGCTACACTCACATACAGAGCACACACCCATGCAATTATTGCATTTAGGAATATACTTACATGCAAACATTCACACTCTGGGCTGTGTGTCTGTGTGGATAAAGGTGTAGTTGAATGTAAATGAATGCAGAAGCTTTATGCTTCATGTCTGGCCTATATGATCTTATTAGTGATGGAATAGTGATATGTGTGTGAGAGAGAGAGAGAGAGAGAGAGAGAGAGAGAGAGAGGGAGGATATTAAAAGAGTTTATCAAGCTTTTGTTGTAGTACCTGTCTCTATTGTGGAGGCAAGGCCATCATCTCAATTCTGGAGCATTGCTGTGGGAATTGGACGTTCAGGACTCCATGCAATGGGTGCAAAACAGCTGAGTGCATTAATTAGATGGAGTGTCCACAAACATTTTGCCTTCTGCCTATAGTGTGTATATGTACCTGTGCAAATGTCTTAAGCACCTTGATCTTGGTCTTGATCTTGTTTTGTAAACATGAGTACAGTGAAACATAACTGGAATGTCTTATTTAAAGTTGTTACGCTGGCTTTTAGACTTGTTCAATTCCATCAGCAGCTCACCTGACAAAAAATATCAATGTCATGAAGAGAACTCTACAAATGGTTACACCAACACTGCAACATATACCGATCATCAAAAAATTAGTTGCACCCAGAAGGAATCTACGTATTGTGATACACAACTGCAATGTTGTCATGCCAGACTGTCATGTAGTCTCTCAGAAGGACTCTGACGATGCCCCGATGCCCTGTTGTTGTCTTGGTGGAGGTGATCAACAATTCCATGTGTGGAGGCACTGCAGTAAAAGCAAAGATAAAAAGTGTGTTTTCATGCATCACATGTGGGGGGCAATTTTGTATGATGCCAGTTCACCTTTGGTCTTCAATATAGGCACTCTCCAGTGCGCTATTCCAACAGCACAACACTTGTCCACATACTGCTGCCGTCTCAAGAGCTCGCCTTGAAGTCACAGATACCATGCCATGGCCAGTTGCATCACCAGACCTATCCCTTATTGAAAATGTGTGGGATGCTACTGGACATGATAACATTCCACCCCTACTGCACAATCTGCAGGAACGTCGTCTAAATGTTCAAGCTGCATGGGAAGGATATTCACAGCACACCATTAGGAACCTCCAAAACTCCACACAGAGATGTCTGACATGTTGCATTTAACCCAATGCCATGCTGACATTACTTGTGTATGTGTAGCTCAGTACTTACTACCCATATCAGTGTAAATTTTAACCATTTATCTTCCTTTCCAACAGCATTACAACCCTGCACTACTATGCAGTAGTACTGTCACTACTGCAGTGGTACTATTAGAGAGAGAGAGAGAGAGAGAGAGAGAGAGAGAGAGAGAGAGAGAGAGAGAGAGAGAGATGAATCTCAGATGTAAAAAGATTATCCTCAGCTTTATCCACTCACATACACACACACAAAGTTTCCTCGTGTGAACTAAGGCTTATTCAAGTACAAGTCAGCAGCAGCAGCAATGAGTAATGTGTGTGTGTGTGTGTGTGTGTGTGTGTGTGTGTGTGTGTGTGTGTGTGTGTGTGTGTGTGTGTGTCTCAGCATTAGTCTGAGTCTTAACAGTCCCTTTCTTCACAGAAAGCAGAGCTAGAACCCGTCATCATCGTCAAAATCATAGCCGTAATCTGAAAAGTAAGAGGAAAACAATCTCATCAGACGGAGATCAAGATAAAAGCAATAGTTAAGAACTAGAATTTAATCAATTAATCAATTAAATTGTAGTCAATCAGCCAAGTCCTGCTCAGTGTCTGAAGTTTCCTTCTTTAGTTTTTCTTTAGACTACTGCAGATACTAATGTAGCTAACAAGTAATGGAAGCACAATGCCTAAATCATTACACACGTCTGTATGTCATTTCAAACAGTAAGTCTGATACTGTTGTCTACAACAATGAAAATTAAAAAGGGTTTCTTAACGGTGTTTATAAATAAGTGAGACATATACAATGTCAGAAACAACAGTCACTAAATCAATCCCTATTACAGATTACACACAGACTGAGGAGAGTCTGTGCTAATTGGTGTACATAAGCTTCCATTATTTTATAAACAATTATAATATAATTATATCACCAACTAGACTGGACTCTCTTATACTAGACAGTCAGTACTGACCGTTGCCTCCCATCATCTGCATGGCGCTGACACAGTGCTCCTCCTCTTCCTCCTCCTCTTCATCTCCTGGATCCTCGTATGCTACTGGGCCACTCTCCACCAGCACGGCATTCTGGGCAGGAGCAGCAACTCCTGGGGTGCCCAACGCCAACTATATAGAAGGGGACAGGAAAGAGAGGGAGCTTATTTAAAGTGGTTTCATTGGAAGTTCAGAATGCATCTAAATTAGATGGATAAAATATCAGAAGAATATTCCAAATTCTAAACTGTATAAAAATACATGACACCAAAAAGAATTCTCTCACAGGCAGATGTTTTATGGATACATGGACTCATGCATATGTATATATACATAGAATATACTGTATATGGAAAGCCAGGTAGGGCTTCTGCCATAATAATACATATTTATCATTTTTTTAATTTTATTTTATACTGTATTTTGAAAAATATTCACCATAATATACATTACATCATTATACAAGAAAAAAAACAAAAGAGAATAATCACTATGATTCGATTTGGCATGGACTGGACAGGTTTCTGGATGTAGAGGACTTCAGTTTTCAGTTACTCTTGCATCAAAGAAAAATGTAGCTTAGCCAGTTTTTGTAGAAGCCTTCCCTCCTTTTTTACTCAATGTTCCAGGTAGTGCCACAGATGTTCAAGAGGATTCAAATCAAGGGATTTTGAGGGTTGGTCCAGATGTGTGAATGCTCCTAAATGTTCATCATGTTAATCAGTCACATTTGCAGCCCTGCGAATGCCAAAATGGTCATACTGGAAAACAGGGATTGGAATATTAAGCTTGTTGTTAAGGTGGTGAGCAAAAGGCAAAACCAGTCCTAACTGAGGGCTTCCCGAGATTGATGATGAACACGTCTTTTATATAAGGTAGAAACGAGATTCATCCAACCACATTCCAGTTATCAACAGTCCAATCTGTGTCTCTTCATCCACTACAAATTGGCAAACGTGTGCCACTCCACACCATATGTTCATGGTCTGCTGTTCCCTGTGGAATGTACTTTCAGAAATTGGTGGTGAAGGACCTGCACTGACTTCTATGTGCAGTTCTCGTCTGGAAATGAAGTGATTTTCATTTACAAGCCATGAAACACGCAGATGGTCCCTATAGGTTTCTTCTTTTAGCCACAATCCCTGTAGTGTTCCAGTTTTGCAATAGCTGGTAGACCCCCATGAACATCTTCGACTCTTCTACTACTCTCTTCCCATCTGCTTTGGGACCAATTTTCCACACATCGGACTACTCAATGAATCCTATCACACCCCCCACAGGGTAAGTCAAGTCACATCATCTTTATTTCTATAGCACATTTAAAGACAACACATGTGGACCAAAGTGCTGCACAAAAAAAATCAATTGACAATTAAATAGATCAAACTGCACATGAAAATCAACAGAATGGTAGCAAGCAAATAAAACAAATAAAGACAAAAAATAAAACAAAGAGAGCTGATGATGACAGAGCAAGTCAAACAGGGCAGATGACTGAATATGTAATATTTTAAAATGACTCAAACATCTTCGAGAACAGGTTTATCAGCAGGACCATAAATTCATTACCACCTTAAACACTCGTGTTTACTATTTTGATTGTCCTGGGAGCTTAAATGAAAGAACCTATATGTAAAATGAATGTCACATATGCACTATACACTCCTACATTTAAAAACAGATGAATGCAGTGCAATACATGTTAAACAATATTAATATATATTGTTATTAATATACTGTATTATCATTATATAGCATACATTATGCTGCAACCAATTGTTTTTTTAATTATAATTTTGCAAAATAAGCAACGGTAATATAATCATAATGAACACATTTCATGCTTCCTCTGAGACAATAGTTAAAAACAGTGTTTTAATGTGACCATTCTGTTCAGAGCTGAACATAGTATATCAGTTCTTATGGGCAAGATTTTTAGTGAGCAGAATAACAAAAAAACTCACCTGATCCACGGCCAGTTTCTTATTGGGCTGCGCAGAAATCAGTGGTCGTAATCTACACAACAGGACAGAGGCACATGTTGAGGATGTTCTGTGTCTGAAGTAACAACAAGACTAATGTACCTAACAAGTAATGGATGCACATAGTAACGAGCTTAGCATAAACCACTGTCAACTTGGTGAAAAGTTTGGGCGCCCCATTGGCGGAATCACGTATTGTTGATTTTCCAATTCTTGTAGAGGATATATAAGCGGATGTCTTCACATCTCAATTGAGCTGCACAGCCCAAATTGAGGACAGCATCTTGGCTGATGGGCATGCGACTGATGTAAGAGTGAGAAAATGTGTGCATCTTTATTTTTAATCCATAAACACACAAAGATGGCTTTGGAGTTCACTTGGAGTTTATCAGTCTTATGTTTCTACACAACAGGGTGCTGTGAGAATGAAAGTCATTGTAGTCACAAGGCCCGGACAATAATGTGATAATAATAACTATCAAGATAGTTGATAAGTGATATCATTTTCATGACGTTCATTACAGGGTGCTGCCATCAGCTGATTGCACTCAAACTGAGCTCAACAGTCAGGTACACAGCCAGATCCATGTCCAACTGGCCAACACAGAGCGAGTATTCGCTATTTGAGAGAGCAAACCACATTTCTAACATTAAACACTCGGCCACTTTCATTTTTACAATTACTGATCTTTCTTCAAGATTTCAGACCAGGGATGAGAAGTGCTGCAGTCATATGGAAATGCTAAAAAGAGTTAATGTCAGTTAAGGACAAACGCTGCCCAATTTTCCAAACCTACTTGTAGCTTTAGTGCAATTTAACTGTAAGTTGTAATTACTTGCAAAATGTTTATCAAAGATATTAAAGTGAACTGTATTGCAGTGATAGGCCGGCTGTTGAGTTTTTCTTGATTTGGCAACCCTGGCTATATGCACCATACAACAATTACAGTGCTGATAACCCACTCGCTCTTTATTGGTCCTGAAAACATAAAGCAAGATTGTTAACATGCATCAATAAAACTCACAGAATATTAAACTATGTTTCCAGCAGGGATTTCTCTTTGATTTGATTGATTTCACATCATTGTTCCGTTTGTGGATTTGTACAGTTTTAAACATGCCGCCTTCTCCCGTCCACTACTGGTCAACATGTTACTGCATCTACATCAACAAAAACAAACTGCTTATCAGAAGATAAACACTGATTTGTTAACTGACCCTTGCCTTGGCCCACTCATGCCACAGAGACTTCACTGACAGCTTACGACTGTTTAACCTGCATGCACTTCCATATTAACACCGAGATTGTATCCTACACTCACTCGCATTCTCTCATAATTCATTCTCGCTCATACATGGCCTGCTCACACTATTAGCTACAGTCCTTTATTATTTGACTCCCTTTATGTCTTTGCTATGTGGTGTTGACCAGAGGATGGCAGGTTCCCCTTTTGAGCCTTGGTTCCTCTCGAGGTTTCTCCGGATTTCTGTAAAGCTGCTTTGTGACAATCCTTCATTGTTAAAAGCACTAAACTTTGATTGGTTGATTTGCACTGTTTTCATTTCTAAAATACTAGTTTATTAGCATTTATGTTGTGGGCATTCTTGGCAGTTTTTCTGTGGTTTTTATATAGTTTATATTGATATCAGAATTAAACTGCATCGAATGAAATTAAGAAATATGTAATGGCATCAATTCTGGACATATCATGCAGCCCTAGTAGCTATTTAGCCAAACTCCAATAAAAATGCTCCTAAATGATTAAGTAAAATCTATTTTACACTGACTTTCATTGAAAGTTAATACAAATTTCTTCATTGTAGATACAATGGGTGGGTGACAGTGATGTTATATAGATCAGGTCTATTACACACTGCAGCACCTTTCAACACACACATGCTCTGTAAACGCACTCTTCTCCATGTAGCTAATCATAATTCATCTTTTGATCTTTCAAAGAGATATGAAGAATCTACTCCTAATCTACAGAGTAAACAAACAAATATATTAGTGGGTAATTTATGTAAATAAGGCCATATGGAAATGTGCAGTTCATTTGTTTTTAGTACAGCACGCTAATGAGCTAGAAATGACTTAATGTTATTCCACACACTTTAAGATATGCTAATGAGGCACGGAGAGATGTGTCAAAGAGGCAGCATAAATAAATCATACTCTGATTTATTCAAAAGGCGACTGATTATAAATTGGAAATGCAGAAGCTCACGTCGCACAGGGACCTGACTCTTTACACACACTAACATACACACGCAGACAGATAGCAGCATTAACACACAAACACATCTTCCTTCTCTCCTACCAAACAAGAATGTATGTCTCACTTGCGCAGACACACACGCACACACACCCACACACACACACACCCCCACACACACCCACACACACCCCCACACACACCCACACACACACACACACACACACACACACACACACACACACACACACCTCTACCTGAGCTAATATAAGCACCACATTCCCAGGAGAGGCTTACATGTGTGTCAACTCACACACATCATCAAGACCCTCTCCACCAGAAAAACACCAGTATTACAAGAAATGCAAACACTAATAGAGTAACCAATGATGTGATATGTCAATGTCTTCTTACACCGTTTCCAAAGCTCTCCTTAATACCGTATCATATGTATATTATATATTGTTGCTGTGTAAAGAAAAACATCTCCATTTTTGGAAAAAAATCTTTTATTTTTTGTTTTCGTCATCATTTGAACCCTGCATGCTGTGTAAATAATTATGGATGAACAGACCAATAGAAATGCTCTGCAATTTATAGTAATTGCTTAATTTATACTTAAACTTCCATTCATTTTTATTTATTTTATCATTTGGGAGCTATATATAATCCAGCTCTATATACACATATATGAGTGCATTTATTCTTTGAGTTTTTCAGCATTTTCTCAGGTTTCACAAAAGCAGGACACACACACACACACACACACACACACACACACACACACACACACACACACACACACACACACACACACACACACACACACACACACAGAGAACTTTAATAAACATTGCACACACCCTCATTTTAGAGGAAGACAAGATCAGTTTAAAACCAAGACAGCATGTGTGTGTGTGTGTGTGTGTGCGTGCGTGTGTGTGTGTGTGCATGCGTGTGTGCGTGCATGCATGTTTAAGTGAAATGTTAGGTGCAGTGCAGAAGGAACAGAACATTATGACTCTTAGTATTCCAGTTGACCTTTGACCCCAGGGAAGAGACACTGGGGCCACCTGGGATCAGAGGTGCAGTGTGAACTCTGACCTTATCCTGGGGTCCAATCAACAGCAACAGTCCTTCTTCCTGCTCTGTCCCCACCACCACCAACACACACACCACAAACTTCACAAGTAGGGCACAAAAACATCTTCTGGGACCAAACATCAACGAAACACTCATGCACACTATCTTCTGCTCTCTTTCTCTTTCTCTCTCTCTGTCTCTCGCACAGACACACACACACACACACCACTGTGTGTGTCACTCTCTCAGCTGAGAGCACCTCTCTGTGTCTTTCTCTCAACACACTGTGTGCCTCTCTTTCACATAGAGATATACATGTATTAAAAAGAGAGGGATAATAAAGGGAGAATAGTGATAAGACAGACAGATAAAGGCAGACAGTGAGATATAAGCTTAAAGGCAGACAGGAAAAGACAGACATAGACAGAAAGGCAGAAATGGACAGAGACAGACAGATAGACATACACAGGAAGAAAGGCAGACAGGCATAGACAGACACATAGGCATGCAAGCATAGACAGACAGACATGATGTGCAGCACTGGGAGCATCACAGGGAGTTTCACACCGAAGTAAAAGTTGAGTCCATAAAGAAGAGGAAGAAGAAGAAGAAGGCGATGTGAGCGTTGGAGAGGAGTGCTGAGGCAGACAGCTGAGTGTGGAGAACTGCAATGAAATAAAGCCTGAAGCAGTCAGAGTCTATAAAAAGCAGGAGTGAAAAGTGAGGGATGTTGGGGGAGAGACAGAATAAAGAAGAGAGAGAACTCCTCCTGGCTACACCTGTGTGAATCGTTTCATTTGCCAGTGATAAAACGAGTGCTGGAACAACAAAGCAGGTCTGACAGCCGAGGCTGCTGGGAAAATCCACCAAATACTCACAAACAACAAAACACCATTCAGAGCTGGTCTCCCAGCGGCCCAGCAGAACCTCACTCCTGCAGGACTGATGAATCTTTCAGCCTTTCACCCTGCAGGGTCTGAAACCACAACCAGAAGTATCCAGACATCCCTTTAAAAGGGATTCGGCTGCTTTACGGTGTTCCCACTGCTGTACACACAGCCCCAGCACAGTCCAACAGACTGGAGTAGCTACACTTGAGCCTAAGTTCAATATCTCCAGTGCCAACTGATGCATTGGTCTGGCACAGTGGTACTCAAGAGGGAAAAGCCCAGGTGTCTTATTCTATTCCTATTCTAGTGTCTCACTAACAACTTTCTCCATGAAGGTCAATAAATGAGGCACATTGATGATGCAGAATCATCAACCCCCCCCAATGGTATGTTTTTTTCATACTACATGCTATGTTCTTTCATCCAGAATATCACATTGTTTTCCATTCTAAATGAAACCCTTTTTCCATTTTGTTTGTGCCATTTTTCCACACTAAACAGAACACTTTTTGGTGACGTTCCTATATGGAATGTTTTTCATTCTACATGGTGCTTTTTAAAAAACGTTCCCATACTGAATAGTATTCTTTTTTAATTCTGCATGGTACACTTAATCCCCCCCCCATACTAAGTGGTATATTGTTTGTTTTTTATTCTGAAGGGTAGGTTTCATTCTATTTTAAAGGTAATTTCTCTTTAGTTTTTTTCATAATGAACACTTTTTGCCTTTCTAAATGGTAAATTGTTTCCGGTTTGCCTGTACTTTCCCCCCATTTAACGCAATAAATCAAGCAACAATCAAGTCAAACTCTTTTTCCTAAAACATTTAAAGTAAAATACATATAAAAATTAAAGAGCCCGTAATTAATCTAAGGGTAGACAATAACAGTAACAGTATGGTGCCCTATTTCTCAGAGAGCAGTGAGTACTTCAACTGTTTGTTGAAACAGAAACAACACTGTTGGTATTCATTCATTTGCATAACATTAGTTACTGCTCCCATTCTCACAGTCCCCTCTGAGTGGCCTCTGTCACACAAACAAACGCATACATTTCTAAAGTGTGTGTCTGTGTGTGTGTGCATGTGTGTGCGTGTGTGTGTGTGTGTGTGTGTGTGTGTGTGTGTGTGTGTGTGTGTTGTGTGTGTGGTGAGTGTGTGTGGTGAGTGTGTGTAGGGGAGAGGGGGAGAGGGGGAGAGAGAATGTAGGGTGGTACCCAGCATTCCCCTCAACAAAAGCAGACAGGAATGAGGATGAGGAAACACAGTAAATGAAAGAACATTAAGAACAGATGAGGGGAAATGAGGAGAAATAGAGAAACAGAGGGAAAAAGAGAGAAAAAGAAAGAAAGAAAGAAGGAAAGAGGATACAGGTATGTATAGATTACCTGTACAGGAGCTGGTACCAGTCCCAAGAGAAACAGAAATCCACTGGATCAAATTTGCCGCAAGGTGGTGCTGACACATGACCAGTGGCTTACCGGAACCTGCAGTTTCTAAACAATTCTTGGATTTGCCTCAGAACTGCTGGTTGAGTTCAGTTGTAGCATTTACAGCACAATTCAGAACAGAAAGAGTTGATCATTGTTATTATTGTTATTATATCACTATATGATACAACGTTAGATTACATCTATGATATTTATTAAACAAATACATAAAAAAGCAGTATGAGAACAATAGCACAGAGTGATCTGGTTATTAACAAATACCAGTGGATATAATAGAAGAAATAGTTGTTTTTCTCAGGCCCGATGGGTTAACTTCAATGATAGTCTTTAACTGAATCTATTCTTCCCTCTACCATTGAAATGTTCCATGTGCCACTGGTTTCAATACAATAGCAAAGCAAGAGAAATCGTTCATTTATATGCAAGGAGGCAATACTGTCTCATTATTATTATTATTATTATTATTATTATTATTATAGTATTTTTATATCATAACATATTTTATATCATATCATATCATAATAGCAATACACAACTGCATTTAAACAGTTCAGCAAAACATCAGGAAGAGATCCAGAGCTCTGAGGGTTAAAGTGGATGAGTGGGTAAAGGTGAACGGGGGGACTGTAAATGGCATAAAAGAGAAACGGAGAAAAGACTCCAGTGAGTCATCAAGAGGAAATCTTCCCCCCTCTCCCTCTCTCTCACACATGCTCACACACACACAAAGACGCACAATGTCTATGTGACAATTCACTATGACCTTTTGCTGTTCAACTTCCGCATTAACAACCACCAACTACTGAACAGTGTGCATGAATACAGCTCTTTATACCGCAGAGAGAGAGAGAGAGAGAGAGAGAGAGAGAGAGAGAAAGAAACTAAAGGTCTCTCTCACATTGGCTAATGTTAATGTTCATGAGTCCACCACCAGGAGAACATTGAACAATGGTGTGCATGGTAGGGTTTAAATAAGAAAGCTGCTGCTCTCCGAAAAGAATATTGCTGCCTGTCTGTTTGCTAAAGATCACATGGACAAGCATGTGATGCATGTGGGGCATTATTATTACATGCAGTGCCTTGCTTTATACATATTTTTTCACATTATAACCTGCTTTTTTCTGAATTGTATGTGATGCATCTACACAAAATAATAAGTGAAATGAAAAATAAACCCATAAATCTAAAAAAAAAATATTCGGAGAGAAAAAATGTGCCTATGTATTCACCCCCTTTGAACCCCCCCTCTGGTGCAACCAATTACCTTCAGAAGTCACATGCTTAGTGTAATGAAGTCCATCTGTGTGCAATCTAAGTGTCACATGTTGTGTCAACACATACACACCTTTTCTGAAAGGCCCCAGAAGCAGACATCATCATGGAGGCCAAGGAGACCGCCAAACAAGTCAGGAACAAATTTGTTGAGAGGTACGAGGCAGAGTTGGTTTATGAAAAAATCTCTGATGATCCATCATCAAATTAAATTATCATCAAATGGAAAGAACACGGTACCAACACAAACCTGCCAAGAGAGGGCCGCCCACAAAAAAAAATGCTGGGCATTAATCAGAGAGGCAGCACAGAAACAGAAGGTAACCCTGAAGGAGCTGCAGAGTCCCCAAGCAAAGACTGAAGTTTCTGTCCATATGACCACAATAAACTGTACACTCCATAGAGCTGGACTTTATGGAAGAGTGACCAGAAAAATGCCTTTACATACAGGCAGAAAAAGGAAGGCTCATCTTGAGTTTACCAAAAGGCACGTGGGAGGCTCCTCAAATGTATGGAGGAAGGTGCTCTGGTCAAATGAAAGCAAAATTTAATTCTTCAGCCACCTTGAAAAATGCTGTGGCACAAAACCAACACATCTCACCACCCCAAGAACACCATCCCCACAAACAGGGTGGTGGCATCATCATGCTGTGGGGATGTTTTTCAGCAGCTGGGACTGGGAAACTGGTCAGAGTCAAGGGGAAGATGGATGGGGCTAAATACAGGAATATTCTTGAGCTAAACCTGTTTTGATCTGTCAGTGATTTGAGCCTGGGATGGAGGTTCACCTTCGAACAGGACAATGACCTAAAGCATGGCCTAGTCAAAGCCCAGACCTTAATTCAATTGAGAATTTGTGGTCAGACTTGAAGATAAGAAACCACCTATCTTGAAGGAGCTGGGGAAGTTTTGCCTTGAGGAATGAGCAAAATCCCACTGACAAGATGTGGCATGTCTCAAAGAGACTTATTCAAAATGACTTGCAGCTGTAATTGCTGCAAAAGGGGGCTCTACAAAGTACTGACTTTAGTGGGGTGAGCAGTTACGCACACTGAGGTTTTCTGCTATTTTGTCCTATGTGTTGTTTGCTTCACAATATAATAAATCTAGTGTTCAGTTGTAGGCATGTTCTGTAAATGACATGATGTAAACCCTTAAATAATCCATTGTAATTCCATAATCCATTGTAATTGACAGGTAGCAAAACATGAAAGTTATACATGTATATTTTCTGCATCTGGACCAGGACAGCTTGCCATCATTGATGGATCAATTAATTCTGAATTATACAAACAAAATCTGAAGAAAAATAACAACAACCCAAAATAAAATAACAATAAGTACCCAAAGTACACAGGTTGCTCTACCAAAGAATGGTTGAAGATGAATAAATTTAATGTTTGAATGGTCCAATCAAAGTCCTAAACTTTATCCAAGAGAAATGTTGTAAAAGAACCTGAAGCAAGCAGTTCATGGGAGGAAACCCCTTCCTCCTGATGTGCTAATACATTTACCAGATATATTTACTTGCAGTTATTGCTGCCACTCACAGCTAATACTGTATCGTGTAATATTGGACAATTTCAATCAATAAATTCATAAATAACCAAGTGTACAACTTTTGTCTAATTTGATTTGATTCTTCTTATCTATCTTTAGATCAGATGTTGTCAAATTTATGCAGAAACATAGAAAATTTTAAATTGTTGATAAACTTTCAAGCACCTATAGTCTAGTGCATCTCAAAAATATTGTTACAAGCATTTCTGATTGTTAAAAGCGTTAATGCTAGAACATCATCAAAAAGCTCATTTTTGATCACAATTTTATTCAAAAAGGTAAATCATTATATTTTTTATTTATTACATGTAAAGTGACATTTCAAGCCTTTGTTGTTTTACTTTTGATCAGCATGATTTATGGCTCATGAAAACCAGAAATCCAGAATCTCAAAATAGTTAAAAACAGTTTAATTCAAATTTGAATAGACTTTTATCACAGTATCAACCTACCAAAAGCTGGAAATATATAATTTTAAATGGAATTAACATAAATATAAGTTTTTTTTAATTAAATTCACATTTTTTGAGATGTATTATTCAAGGTGTACGATCAGGGATGAGCAGAGTATTTCTATTCATCTATTCATTCATAATTGTTTATACAGTGTATAGAGCAGCTACAGGGTTCAAAAGATGAAAAATAAAAATTGCCAAAATGGAGATACAGTGTGTGTGTGTGTGTGTGTGTGTGTGTGGGTGGGTGGTTACAGTGGAGAGAGTGTGTGTGTGTATTTTGGCTAATGGGAATGACGCACCTCTCCATTCAGGAAAAAGATGGATGAATGTTTTTGTTGTTTTGCCCTTTCTGGTTAATGGAAATGGTGCACCTCTCCATTCAGAAAAAAACAGTGAAAAGTAAGTGAGTGAGTGAGTGAGTGAGTGAGTGAGAGAGAGAGAGAGAGAGAGAGAGAGAGGGAGAGAGAGAAAGAAAGAAAGAAAGAGAGAGAGAGTATGTGTGTGTGTGTGTGTGTGTGTGTGTGTGTGTGCACGTGTGTGCACACATGCAGGTGTGTGGGTGTTTGTATGTTTGATGGAACTAGGGAAAGTTCCATTTCTCCATTCAGGAAAAAAAAAATGACTGCTTTCAAAATGAATGATTTAACGGCACTTTCCCATTCACATCAATCATTCATTCAGCAGGTATAGAGGCTTTCATTAATGAAGAGAGAGAGAGAGAGAGAGAGAGAGAGAGAGAGAGAGAGAGAGAGAAAGAGAGAGGGAGAGAGAGAGGTCAATAAACAAATAGAAACATCAGAACACAGAAACATCCCTTCACCACAGCAATAAAGCCCATGTCTTGACCTTGTATCTTGTATGTTTTATAGTACAGTTAGTTCAGCACTGACAGACCACACTTCTACCTGAATCAAAAAAAATCACAGGTCTGTTGAGATCATTTTAATCTAACAATTCATTTATTTCACCTGTTTACAAGAGCCTTTGTCTTGTTCATATTCTTCTGATTCTAACAGAAAATGTCTTACAAACATTTGGGGAGCACCCCTGAGCATGGCGTTACAGAAGATCAAAAAATGTTAAAGTGCAACTCTATGTTTTATGCAGAATTGTTTTTAAATTTAGGAAAAACAAGGCATGTATTACATTAATTAAATAAATAAATAAATAAATAAATAGATAGATAGATAAATAAATAAATAAATAAATAAAAAACAGATCAAATAATGTGCCAATTGGTTCGTGCCATTTTCCTACATCATACTGGTTTTACACAGGAACATTCTAGGTTTCAGGCTATTGCTAGCTGATTGGCTGGTGCAGTGCTTTTTTCTGTTCCAAAAACTGTTCATTTAACTGTTCATTCAAGTTGCTCACAAGTGCCCTCTAGTGTCTAGCCAACTGAGAAGACACTACTTAGGGCAGGGGTGTCCAATCTTATCCGCAAAGGGCCGGTGTGGCTGCAGACGTGACACCTGATCTTACTTATTTAATCAACGAGCCAGTTTTCAAACAACTGATCTATTTGGCTGGAATGAAAACCTGCAGCCACAGCGGCCCTTTGTGGATAAGATTGGACACCCCTGGCTTAGGATTTAGTGTTTAAGTCAATACAGCAAAGCAAAAATTGTACCATAAAGAAAACTGTCCTCTGCATTATCTGCACAGATACAGGCAAGGCGAGCTCTTCCACTGATCAGTCTTTCAGAAGCTGGACTGAAGACCTCACACATCAAATTTACACATCAATTTATGTTGAAACTGATTTTGAGAGGTCAATGACATCATAGCTGAAGATCCAATCATAAAACATTCTTAAACACAACCACATTCCCTGTCTTAAAGATCATCCTCAAAATTAAGACATTGTTCACTACAAATGATTCTTTTTTTTTTACTGTTTACAGACACCATTGATATATTTACACTGCTTAAACACAGCTGCACACACACACACACACACACACACACACACACACACACACACACTGTAAAAGTGGTCAGAATTTGGCCCGTTACTCATAATTCCCTGTGGGGGAGTGTGTGTGCTTGGGAGGAGATGGAGGCGAGACTTCAGAAATCACGCTGTGGTCAAACACCACCCAAACACGCTAAATATAGACTGGACTGTTCCAGCCAAGCTCTTTCTTCCCCCTCAGAAATCCCTCCAAAACACAAACACACACACACACACACACACACACAGGACTGTTCGAGGCAGAACTGATGGCATAGACACAAATAACCTTTATCTCTCTCACAGGTAATCAGAGGTGTAAAGATGTGCTGAGGAATATTGATGTACTGACCTGAAGATGGTTCAGCTGAGAAGTATAATCAGTCAAAGTCAGACACAGAAAAAGACTGAAATGAAGACTAAAATCAAGACTAAAACCTTAGTTATGTGGAACTAAATTTACATGGGGGTGTGTGTCTTCCTCCCTTCACCGCTGAGACTAGAATTAGGTGCCTTTTCCTCAGTGCTGGTCTCATCACCTTAGCCCTATCCAGATGTGTTTTATCCCATGACTGTAGAAAACATGGACATGGACATTCATCTGACCAGTCCCTTCTTTTCTATAGAAATGAAGCCTCGTGCTGCTTGCCATTGGCAGCCAGAGTCAGAGGGAGAGTGGAATTTGTCTGCTCTAACTCTCTGTGTGGGTAGATGGTGCTCTCTCTCCACATCACACTCAATGTGATGCTGGTCAGCACAGGCATTGTATCAGAACTGGGGATCCAGCGAGCACATTGGCTGTTCAGCGAGGATGCAAATGGTGACAGTTTGAAAAGAGGTGTCACATGTATCAGAGGAAGCATGTTGGCAGTGTCACGGGGGAAGAGTGAAAATGATAATGGGGTTGGGGAATTATGTCCAAAATTTGCAAGGAGAAAATCAGGGGTAAAAATAATAACATAAAAAAGAAATGAAGCCAAAATTGTCCACCATCTTGTCAAATTTGCAACCAGGGATTGTACAGTAGATCAGCTACAGGCTCACCTACTCATTTGGTTAGACCCACCCCTTTCTACCAGACCATGCAGCTTGGACTGCTTTCATTGAGCTTATGCTTTAGAAGCAAAGCAGATTTTTTCCAGTTTGTCTGGAAAGTATAATGATTCAACAGTGAAAATGCAGTTCATGTATTTTACTACAAAATTATTTACATTACCAAAGCTCAGCTCTGTTTGCTCCATTTGCCATGGAGATAAACTGAAGCTGCTGATGGTCCCTCTAAACAAAGGCTGTCAGTCAATCATTTCAGTCCTAAGTACAACCCCACCTTCTTAAGATATAGCAGAATAACATTTAACAAATCATCATGCAGCTCCTCTAAAGTTCCATAGTGCAGAAGTTGCGTTTCAGACAGGAGGAGAAATCAACATGATTGTGAAGTGGCTACTTTAAGATAAACATATTACAATAATGTTTCTTTAAGACTGTAAAAGAAATTTGAGAAATTATTTTTTTGTTGTTGTTGTTTTCAGAGCTATGCGGATACAGAGATCTGACCTCACCAAATCAGGTCTGTGCCACTTTAACATGTGCTTTAGTATACTAAATACTAAATCCATAAATGATTCCTGACCATGTAACTGTAATGAAAAAAGATCATGATTCTCAACAGCATCTGCAAACACTGTCATTTGATGTGTTTTAAATTCCGATCATGTGTGCAGAGCTCTTCTGGACTTACAGTGCCTATAAAAGCTTTCAGCCTCTTAGAGATCTTCCCTTTTTATTGCCTTTAGAAATGAAACCATGGTCCAAATATTCTCACTTTTTTAATTGCTAAAAACCATTAGTATCAAAGTAGAGCTTCCTTCTAAATTATATCAATTAAATAAAACAATATAACTCAAATATAATGTAAAAGAAGAAGGGAATCCATAAATATTTATGGATTTATCCCCTTCAAATCAGAATCTAGTATTTACTCGACCACAGCATTATATCAGTATGGATAGCTGGATAGGTCTCAACTAGACTGAGGCCAGGGCTTTGACCCGGCCAATCCAGGACATTGACCTTGTTGTCTTTAAACCATTTCTGTATTTCTTTTTGTTGTATGCTTCGATTCATTACTTTGCTGGAAAATAAATGTTCTTCCAAGTCCTACATCTTTTACAGACTAAAACAGACTGTCCTCTAGGATGTCCCTGTACTTTGTGGTGTTCATTTTACTCTCTAACTTCACATGCCTTCCAATGCTGTCAAAAAGCATCCTCACAGCATGATGTTGCCACCACCATGCTTCACAGTGTGTTTGTGGTGATGTGCAGCATTTGGTGTCTGCTCCATTGTGATCTCTTCAGACAAAAACTCTCCAGTTGTGCTTGAAGTCCCCCACATTCCTTTGGGTGAACTGTAGTAGAGATTTAGTTATCTTTGCCACACTACCACAAAGCTTTCAGTGAAAGTTGTCATATACAGAGTCACTCCCCTCTTAAGCTTTTAACACCTTCAGAGTGGTCACAGTCTTGGTGTCCTTCCTCACTAGTCTCTTTCTGAGATTTATTGCCATGGGCTATGTGACTGGCTAAAATATTGAAGACATATATTTTTTTTAAACAATCATGCAAGTAAACATTATGACTTGTCAAGATCATGTCTATATACTATTCATTAAGGCAATGATAGTGACAGGACTACAGGTTCATTTACATGAAAGTCAGATAAAGATCCCTCCCACACACACACACCTGAACCTTCCTGGCTAAAAGACTGGACTGGAGTAAAAATTCAGTAACGTGTCTTGGAATGTAAACAAGGACTTAGATTGTCAAGAGAGTTGCTTCCTGAGGGAAAGATGACCTACAAATTAATCCTGTGTGTGTGTGTGTGTGTGTGTGTGTGTGTGTGTGTGTGTGTGTGTGTGTGTGTGTGTGTGTGTGTATGTACAATCCCTGCCTCCAAAAAGCGGTCAGAAGCCACAGACAGGATTGAGTGACCAAACAATTTAACTGACATTTAGTGTCTGTCTGAGGAGATTAGCGACGGCTCTGACAAACTGCTACATCATCACAACATACACAGTGTGTGTGTGTGTGTGTGTGTGTGTGTGTGTGTGTGTGTGGGTGGGTGTGTGTGTGTGTGTGTGGGTGTGTGTACACGCCTGCCCGTTTTAAAAGAAAAAGCAATAGAGCGAAAGAAGAAAAGTAGCTTTCACCTCCCACCATCACGACCATCTGTGCTGAGGCCGATAGCCTACACACACACACACACACACACACACACACACACACACACACACACACACACAATCATTTTATCCTACAAAACAAACACTGAACAGTGATGGGTTCATCATCCTTTCCAGTTATAGATAAGCTAACACCGCCAATTTTTCCCTTTGCTCAGCTCTACTGTTTCACCACTCTGTCCTTAAAGCAATAGTTTGGCAAAAATTAAGTTGACCCATTTTTACCTCCAAATGTAGTCAATCAGCCAGTCTGGTGTATGAAATTCAGCTTACATACATTTTGCACTGGAGTTCTGATGCTAATGTAGCTAACAAGTAATGGAAGCATAGTAATTAGCATAGTTCAAGTTCTCAATTATCTGTCAATCTTTTTTTAACAGGCAGCATTAATATATACAGGGATTAATACAGTGTCAGAAACCACACAAGCAAGTCTATTAGAGATAACTGAAAACCACACCACAGTTTGAGAAAAGTGTTTGTTTTGCTTATAGACATTTGGGGGAGACATTTTGATGAACATTTAACAAAGCAGGTTCTGAAGGACTGCTGATAAACACATGAAAGATAAGTGTTTTCACAGAGTGTCTCACATGCAACAGCATTTTAAAACAGCAGAAGTGTCAGACTCACAGCATTTGTTTTGTGTACAACACGTATAAGGGTGCTGTCATCATGCAAAAACCTTGTATCTCCAATTGTGTTGTTCTGACAACGTGAATCAGGCAGTGTTCTATACACTGCATCTGTAAAATGGAGATTTGGATATTTGCAGATTTGGAGATTTGAGGTTTATGATTTTATAATAACATCTATATATCATATATAATAACAACACAAAAAGTTATACACGTCTCTGTTTCATGACAAATGAAACAGAAATTGAAATTGAACTCATGAGCAATATGAAAAGGGGGCAAGTTCTGAAATTTCAGTGATTTTAATGAACATTCTGGGACATTACGAGTCTAAAATATATAAGCCACTCCCACAAATATCCTTTTGAGAGCCTGCGTTCTGTCAATAAAGACTCTCTACAGGCTTCATGATTATGATTGCCACTTCAGATGTAATTTGAAGCCTGAAGGCCAGCTTTTATAATGGCTTCAAATAAATGAACATGTTCTGCATCAATTTCAGATAAAATGTAATATGAGCTGGTTGTTTTGGTTGCTAACAGTGATGATAATTTATACACATTAACCCAATCCCCTGTTAAAAAGCTGGAAGATAAAATTCAGAGAATATGAGAAAATGAAACCAATTTGAAGACATGGCCTTACTGTATCTATGGGTTGGGTGAAAATGACCTGAGTTGCTGCTGTGGTCTTGGTTTGTTCTATTTATTTATTTATTTATTTATTTATTTTTTGGTGGGGGAGGGGGGTGTTGGGGAGCAATACCTCACCACTTTCCAATGCTCTAATAAGGGACCTCATCTTTCCACAACACTTGCTTCCACAACTCCTCTGCCTTGTTTCTGTGTCTTTTGTTCATCGCGATTATGAGCAGTTTTGTCTCAGTGTTTTTCTCCTGAAGTCTTCTGTGAGTGGTGAATTGTGGCGCTTTCACCCTTCCACCCTCTGCAGACTGCCTGTCTGAGATTTCTTCAGCTGTTATTTTGTGTGTTTCACAGCTCTAATGATTTTTTTTCTGTCGTTACTTTCTGTCTTTCTCAGATGACCTGGTCACAGCAAACTGTTTACCCCTCCAGTATTTTCTTTCTTTTTCAAGATTTGCCAAAACCTAGTTGCCCTTCAGTGGTTCTTGCTCAGGTTTGCCTTAAACTTGTCTTCATACTGTCTGGCTTTTCTGTCATAATCAATTTCTGAGTTTTCATCTAGGTTTATGGCTTCAGTCTCCAAAGCAGAATCACAGCTTTTCATTATTTTTGACAAAGAACAACAAGAACCTGTTTCTCATAACTTGGTTACTTTTTGAAGGGACTAAATAACCATAATACTACTATTGTTGCATTATGCTTCATTCAGAAATGAGTATCTAAATCCAGTTTACATTTCAATATAATACATTTCTTTAAATGGCCAGATCTATTGGGAATGTTGACCATTAAACTAACTTTTGTAAAACATTATAGCTGATGCTTTTGTACATTCTACAAAATTCAGAAATAAAAGCAATTGCTGGCCAAGGAGATTACGTTCTGTTTACTAGACCTTTAAAATCTCAATAAAGGGCTCAGAGTGTGAATAATATGAAGTAAAACTAGACTTTAGGGGTCAGTGTTATAATCATGCTGGACCATCCCCCACATACCTCTTGCCAAAGGTGCTTGCAGACAAGGCCAGGCTGGCTGAGTGCTCGGTGGGTTTGTGTGGGCGAGGGGGCGGCCTACTGAATTTTCCTTTGGCTGGAGACTCTGTGGGTTCAGCAGGGGGGCTCTTCAGAACAGACTTGTTCAGGTCCTTCAGGACATCATAGTTAATCTTGGAGGAGATGCGCTTCTGCTCCAGCATTTTCTCAATTGCCTCATCCGCTGTGTTGGCGTTGATTGGCTGCCGCTTCTGAGACGGTTTCCGTGACTACAAGACAAAACAGTTTGAGCAAATGGAAATGTGAATACACACACAATCAGAATCAGACAAAACAGATAATATACTTACAATATACACTGATCCACCTTAACATTATGATCACATCCTTGTCTCTACATTCACGGTCCAGCATCTCGTACTATACAGTAGACTTCGTAGTTCTATAATTACATACTGTAATCCATCTGTTTCTCTGTATACTTTGTTAACCTCTTTTCACCCTGTTCATCAATGGTCAGGACCCCACTGGACCACCATAGAGCAGGTATTATATACTGCAGTGATACTGATGTGGTGGTGGTGTGTTAGTGTGTGTTGCACTGGTCTGAGTGGATAAGAAATAAAGAGGTGGTCATTATTGTATGGTTGATAGGATTTACAGATAAAATAAATTATTCTGATTATCTCACTTCAATATAACCATGAGCATGTGTCCTGCACTCACCCTCATCTTAATCATCATGTCTATCTTTTACTTTAGTTCTTCATTATTTCATTCCATTTGAACAATTATTCTACTGGTGTTTTGTTAACTATGCTATCCGGTGTGTCAACCAAAGGAGGGTGGTTTGGTTCCTTTTAAGGGTTCTTCCTCTTGCTCTAAGGGAGTTTTTCCTGCCACTGTTGCCACTGGCTTGCTCAAAGGGGCTTGGAGGCGGATCTCTGTGAAGCTGCTTTGTGACAACAACTGTTGAGAAAATGACAATGACTAAATCTGAAATTAATACATTTGAATGAGCAGTGCATATGAAGGAAAGGACATTGGTGGGACAGCCTAATACACAAGTGTAATTACATTGGATATAGGTTAACAAGGTTTATATATATATATATATATATATATATATATATATATATATATATATATATATATATATATGAATGTGAGGCATCAAGAGGGATCAAACCAGCCAAAGAAATCTACAAGCTACTTCTAATGACAGAGAACACTGCATGACCTGAACTAGCCTCAACTGAACTAAACCTGAGACTTCTCTGAACTGCAAACAATCTGGTCTAAAAACTAAGCTGAACTTAACCAAACTGACTCAGTTCACTGGTGTTTTGAGCCGAGACAACATTGTCACCTGAGGTGACCGGCATATTCAGATTGGTGCATTCCTGGTACTCCCAGGCTGGGTTTGTTTCAATGGGAATCCTCATCCTGGTTTATGACAGATGCCATGTTGTGTGCTACAAGAAACTTAATTCATTCATCCAATAAACAGTGCCCTTATTTATAATGTGTCTGGGTTGACTTACTGGAAATTTTCTTCTTTCTCCACTCAGTCTTTGCCCATATGAGACTCCCAAACTTAACAATAATATAATTCTGCTCTCCACTCACACAACAAAGCGATGGCAGATGTGTGACTGTTGTCTTATGGCTGTGTCATAGTTTTATTCACACGTTCTGGTCAAATGACAGACAGCTGCCCAGTTCAGCTCAATGTCAATCTGCACCCAGACTGAACAAGTGTAAAAAGTAACAGCAGTAAAACTATATTCCAAACTTTTGGGTGACTGATCTTAGTGTCCTGAACTGTTCCTAGTTAGCATGTGAAACACACATGAGGGAATTACCAACTAATCAACTATTAAATTAGTTGTCACCTAATATGGTTGTTGATTTTAGTCAACCAAGTCATTGGAGTTCTAGATAAGGGTGGTGAGGAACTGTGTATATGTGATTTTTTTCAAAAAGTTCCTGAAATTACAGACTTATTGATCAGTAACTTCTAAAAATGTACCTTCTTTTCCTTGTAGATTCCAAGCTCCTTCTCCTTTGTTATTCTTTCCTCCTTCTCTACACCGCAAACAAACAAATCAGTGATGTCTTTCAGTATCACAGTGCTGAAAAGTGCCAGCCAGCAGAATTCTTTAAATCCAAATCTATCTTGCCAATAAGTTTTCTTTCTTCTAAAAATAAACAAATACCAAAGGTTAATCGAATAGACAGTAGACAGACTGAGCTATTGGTCAATAAACATATTGATATGCTGGTTAGAAGAACACAGTTAGATGAAAACAGGTTTAGGCTGATCTTCTCTTTGAACTCTACACACTGTATGGATTTATTTGGTTCCACCACTGCCTAGATTTACTTTGTTGATGGACTGATTAGATAAACTGGGTGCTGGATGGAAAATGGGAATACTGGCATCGCTCCAGGGGAGCAGTGGAAGTCAAGCTAACACTTTCCAACTGCAGTGTTTTTCTTATAGCGTATCATTTTTTCAGAAGCTCATAACTTTCACACAGTTCTCACAGTACAAGTGTGAGTCATAAACAGTGTCAGTCCATCACCTTTCTGCTCTTTGAGGTAGTCCGCATTTTCCAGCAACCAGAGCTCAGTTTTAATCTGCACCTCCTTGTCGTTCAGGATGTACTGCAGGGAAGATCACATATGACAGCCTTTAATTAATACGTATCAAGATTTCAGCTTGAAGGAACTGTTTGATAAAAATGATAGTTCATCAGCCAATACATGCTTCGTATTTAAATGTAGCTTCTTCGGTTGTACACTGGAGCTACAAGTCAAGTAGGACAAATCTGCATTTCTGCATCCAGGTCTTCATTAACGTAGTACAGGCTTGCTGATGTGGAGTCATAGTGAAGTTGTGTGTAGAATTTTTACAGTAGATAGTAAGTCGCACTGTGCCCTGAGCCAAAGCTATGAGTTGATAGCACCTGGATGTAGCTGGAGATAAGCCCTCTGAGATAAGGGCTTGTGCATATATTTACAGCAGATATTTGTGTGTCAACTGAATTGAGTGTTTGTTAATATTTGCTTTTTAACAGCAGCAGTAAAGAACATTTATATTATAAATATATATATTATTTACATTATTTTTTCCACAGCATGATCCCTAGAAATTACTGAAAGAAGATCCATCCCAATTCAAGGTTTCTACATTAAACATATCAGCAAAAAGACAGCATGGCTACACTGTAAAGGTTTAAAGCCAGACCGTCTTAAAATGAAAGAAAATGATAATATATTTTGAGTTAATTTATTTTAGTCAAAAGTGCTTGTAACTTATTTAGCTCTTTAAATCTTTAATGAGCTGCAGCTGCAATTGAATATAATTACTGCAGTGTATTAACACTGTATTTACTGTTTAGTCCTGTTCTGGTTAATTTTCTCTGAATTTTGGTGAATTTCACAGCTCTACAGTGGCCCTAGAGTCTAACTGTTGCTCAAGTGTGAGGAGATCCCAATCTGGGAACATTATGCTATAGGGGGAGTTCTGACCTGTCTGTGGGAATAAACATTAAACACGTTGAGTGGCAAAGCCATAGACTAAACACCTAACAATATTTAACAAGTTTCAATTGCAGATCATTTACTAATGTTTTTGAGGCTCAACTCAATATATATTTTTGACCAAACTGAGAAAGAAAACTAAAAATAATTATTAAAACAAACATCGAGTTCAAACTCTACAATGATGATCCAATTTCTGTATTTAAAATTAGTTTTCAGCATCAGCACATATGTACCAGAAAAGCTCTTGATATTATGATATAATGCCAATACTCACAGGAAAAATACCCTTTATAATTTTATTTTAAATTAATTTAACTTCAGGGCTACTTTACACAGTTTTAATACAGCTTTTAAAACCGCTTTTAATCAGTATTTAATTATTTAATTCTGGGGGGTGGGGGTGGGGCAGAATAGTGTGATTGTGAGCTAAAACATATTGCTTCCATTCAAACTCAGGATGACCGCCATGAACAGAGGTCATTCATTACAGTCTGGCTGATTGGTCAGCACAGAAAGGCCCTCATTTACAACCACTCGAAAACCAACAAGAGCAGTTGTTTAAATCAAGATTCACCTTCTGTTCACCAACACTGACAATCAGCCAGCTTTCTGAGGTAAATGTCAGGGTGCTCACTGATGTTAATAAGGCTAATCAATAACAAATGTGCAAATCAGGAACAATCAGCACCGGCTGTTCAGTGCAGGTGGGCAAACTTGGCTCTTCGATGTTCATCAAATTTTGTGATGGTGGTGTGAAGTTTAGGTTAAACTCTACTATTGTAGGAGAACAATAGCCCATCTGAGCTGCACCCTTCTATATAAGAATATACAAATCAAATAACGTGTGGATAATGCTGTTAGTGCTGCTTTGATACAGCTCTGATGTTCCAATCCTCAGATTTATCTAAGAGGTTAAAACAGGACATGGTAAAAACAGTCATTTTCTGTTTCTTTACATTCAAGTAAAGACTTGCAGCATTACCAATTAATTATATACCAAACACAGGGTAGATCTTCTGGAGGATTTAAAACATACCCGATCAATTTCATCTTCATCAATTCCACTCAGATCCAGTTCACCATTTTCTGATGCACCATCTAAAATTCAAAAATGAACACAACACTGTAAAACACTCAAAACAGATTGTATGATGCTGAAAGAACATTCTCACTGGCTGAAATATTATTCATTGATAAATGGAAATACAAGAATTATTTATCAGTCCAAAAAGCCTTCATTTTCCATCATAAAATTGTCCCTTCTTCTAGACCCCACAGCACCCTCTGCTTTTTGCAGGGTAGTGGCAGCTGAATATAATTATTCACCGTTTTACATAAATAAACACACTTCAGGTTTTGAATGTAATAAACAGTGTTAGAAGTTAAAAATGGCCTCAAATTCTCCCATTTAACAGTGGAATTTCCAAAAAGAAGCTGGCTTCACTGGAATGAGTGACTGACATCTGAAGTTTGTTATAGACATGGATTGTGTTCCTCCCTTTCATTGATGAATACCAAATGCCATCTGAACACCGTGTACCGTCATGTAGAATGTCAACACACACACACACACACACACACACACACACACACACACACACACACACACACACACACACACACACACACACATTCTTCCAGATATGATTTTTGGCATACAGTCCAATCTTTTTGTTTCTCATGGCCCGAGTCCTTTAGGTGCCTTTTGGAAAACTCCAGATGGGCTGTCGTGCCATTTTTGTGTTTTTTTGGGGGTTTTTTTATTAATTTGCATAGATATCAAACAAACTTTTCAAGTTGTCATTTGTGGGGTATTGTGTCTAGAATTTTAAGGCAGAAATTAACACAAGGAACATAAAATGTGCAAAAAGTGAAGCACTGTGAATACTTTCTCGGTGCACTGTGTGTATTTATATATCAAGCAGTAGTTTGGAATAGAGTCAAATCATTATTTAGGTAAAAACTGCTCTTCACACTAATGGAGGCACTTCAATGAACACAAAGCTGAAAGTTGATGATAAATCTACCCAAAACTTTTAGAACTGTGTTTTTTCTTACTTGGGGAAAAGTAGGCAGGGAAAATTAAACATTACTGAGAAAATTTGAAGGTGAAGCCAAACTTTTGATGAGCAATGCATCTGTGTGTGTGTGCGTGTGTGTGTGTGTGTGTGTGTGTGTGTGTGTGTGTGTGTGTGTGTGTGTATACACTGTACAGATAAAAGCTTTAGCAGATTCCCCCTACAGCCTGCATCATTAGGCTCACTTAGCCACTGGCAGGCTTTTAGCATTAATTAAAATAAAGGCAGGTGCACAGACAGACCTTCTACAAACACACACACTGGCGCTCTTTCCCACTATGGTTCTCTATGATCCACTCATCCCTTCAGACTAAAACTGAAATAGGCCACAGTCTGGCAGCCTAGCACAGATTCCTCTAAGCAGATCGAGCTGAGGCTGGACACTGCTGGCACTCGGAACAAGAAAAACTGACCCAGAAGCACACACACTTGGGCTGTGACCGAAAACCTACTCCCTCATTAGTATTGTGCTAAATAGGGGTGAACTGCTTGTTAAATGGGGTTTGAAATGAATTCAGCAGAGGTGGCAGAAGTACACAAGTCCCATACTTAAGTACAAATAATCCAGTTTAAAAATACTCAAGTAAACTTTGAAGTATGGTTTACATTTTTAAACTCCAAGCATAAAAGTGCACAACTCCTTAAAAGTACAAAAGGTAAAAAAGTAAAAGCATTTCTTTAAAAAGTTTCCAACAGATATTTAAAACCACTGAGCATACATAATGGTTCATGCTAGATTTAAGTTTAAGGCCTTCTTTGTCTGTTTCGGATCTCAGTTATGTCAAATCTCTAGGGAGGGAGACACAGTTTATCCAGAAATCTTCACCTCTGTTAGTGCCATCCAAACTGGGAAAGGCAGCTTTGTTTGACTATACAAAGTAAAAGAGTTAAATTCAATAAAGCTCCTCAGTGCATCTGACAGAGCAGCCTTAACTATGCTTTTAACAGGACAGACAAGGACAGTAATCAGGGCTACATAAAGGTACAGGCTGAAGAACATATGTCTGCTTTTCTAAAGAGGAGTGACACAGGAGAGAGGAGTGCATGAGTGTGTTAAACAGAATCAAAAAAAGCTTTCACAACTTCAGATTCACGCGTGAGTTTCAGATTCACCCGCATTTCAGTTAAACTAAAACTTTAAATTGAAACGAGTCTGTTTTGAAAATAAAGCGAGTAAAAAGGCTGGTGAAAGAACTGTAGTGTACAATGTAATATGTACAAGTGTTGGACACGATGGAACTTTGCTTCCACATTAAACCCATCAATGCAGTGAATGCACATTCATACTAGTGAACAAACACACCACAGTGAAATGGTGAGCATACATGCCCAGAGTGCTGGAAAGCTTCCACAGTGGAACTTGAGAAGTACTTTGAAGGTTAGGTGGCTTGCTCAAGGGCACCTTGTTCTCGACCTGTCAGTTCAGGGACTCAAATCAGTGACCTTCCAGTCACAAGGCTGCATTAATTGATAGTAACACTCATGTAAAGTACATACAATTAGTAGATAAAAGTACAGATAGACATGTAGAAAAATATATGTATGTACAGTAGCAAAGTTTAGAACAAACTTGCGGTGTTGATATTGTATGCTCTAATGAACACATGGATCTGACTGGTTATCACTGCCCTGTATCAGACTACAGCTGCATGTGCCAGCGGTGTGTTTGTGTGGTTACAGTGGTGTTTCTGGATGAGGTGGCAGTTCAGCAGTGACAGTTCAGTGAAAGATCAGCTACTGTTTCCCCAGAGCCAATGTGAACTCAGGCTGATGGCGCTATAT
>CM067506.1:6955767-7358267 GCA_034509495.1 Acestrorhynchus altus | reverse complement strand
TGACTACAAACACACCACCACCACCAACCCTCCCCTTTCCCTCCATCTACTCAGCTCAATTAAGGGAGCTCAACTGGAATGACAAACAGCACCACAGGGGAGCAGAATGCTTTAGAGTCTGAACTGTAAACAACTGTAGAATTAATATACACAGATTGCTATATACACAGATTAAAGGAGATGTGCACCATTTCAATTCATTACACTTTTTGTAAGATTTAGTGAACATTAGATGGAGAAATGGGGGAAAGCAGAAGCATCTCAACCAGACTATTCTAACAGGGGACGTTCCTGCTCATGCACATGGTGGAAATGGAACATATTGTGCACACAACATGTTCCAATAGAGAAAGTAGAGATAGACAGCTGAAGAGGAAAATATCAGACCATCATAAACTTTCTTTTGGTCTGGAAATCTGTGTTGTCAACTTAACAACCAGCGTGTATGAATTTGGGGGGTGGAGCTTCTGACAGGTACAAGATTCCCTGTCCTTACTGCTGAGGACGACTCCTCATAACATGATGTTGCCACTATGTTTCATTCTAGATTGAACCGGCCAGGTAATGTCATCTCACCAGACCAGAGAATCTTTTTCCACATGTCCAGCAATCTCCAAGTAGGCCATCACATGCACTTTACCCACCACTGGCTTCCATCTTTCCACTCTGGTATAAAATCCAAAGATGATTGTCAACCAAGGATTTTCTTGCATGCCTGTCCAACTTCCTCAGACCAATGATTGTAGAAAATGACAACGCAGCGTCTCTCAAGAGTGGAGCAACTACAGGTATAGTGCCTATGCTGGCTGGCTGCAGGTTGATGTACAGCTCTGTCCATTCCCATACACCTCAAATCAAAATCTCCATATCCAGTGCATAATTCCAACAGCTAATTTTCCTGTCTTAATATTGGCATATTTCTTACATTCCCTCAGAAATCATTTTTAAATGAAATTTAAGAAGGTGCTGTTAGACTAACAGCTGGACAATATATTGATATTTAGAGCTTTATCTAGATCTAAATATAGATCTATATAAACTGAGCACAATGTGGACTAAGTCCATATCATTTATATTTTATTTAAAGTCTGTTTGAGTCTTAGGGAAAACCTTCTGCTGCCTTACTCTGCTCCGCCCACTGCTCTCAGCTCCTCTACTCTGCTGCCCTCCACCCCCATTTTGCATTCTCATACATACACAATGAAGGGATAATTAGACAGAGCTCTTGCATAAGATGACTTGGCATGTATAAAAAAAAAGAAAGATAACATTTTAGTATGGTTAAATATAGTGATAAATACAAAGGATTTCATAGGGTGTCCTATTTTGCACACATTTTATTTATTTTTCAAACCCTATATCGTATCATATATCACCATTCAGCTAAAATCTATTGCCCAGCCTCAGGAATTATGTGATTACCAGATTTGGATGGAAGAGAATGTCTGGACTTCTGGCATAATCTGAAAATACTGACATAACTTTGTACACAATGGAAGGGAATGCAAGCATGCTGTCCATCCCCAGATCTTGATACAATCCTGTCACACAGGTCTATTCCTTAGACCTCATGGCTTGGTTTGTGTTCTGACATAAGATAAGGTGAGAAGATAAGAAAATCCTTTAGTCCTGCAAAATATTGCACATTATGTTGTATTGGAAAATTCTTATAGTGTGTGGAGCAGTGCTGGTTTTACAGTCCAACAGCAGCAGGGAGGAAGGACCTCTGATACTGCTCCTTCACACACACAGGGTGAAGCAGCCTGTCACTGAAGGAGCTGCCCAGTGATGCCGGAGTCTCATGCATGGGGTGGGAGTCATTCTGCAGCATGCATGCCAGCTGGGCTAACATCCTTCTGTCTCCCACCACCTGCACTGGGTCTAAGGGGCTTCCCAGAACAGAACTGGGACTTTTCAATGAGTTTGCTCAGTCTCAGATTGACTGTGTCAAAGAAGGTCCTCAGGAGCGCTTTCTGCACTCTGCAATTATCCTTGGTTTTCTCAGAAGGCGGAGTCTGCTCAGGCCACTTTTGTAAAGTTCAGTGGTGTTAACTGACCAGTCCAGTTCTGAAATCACTAGCGTAGGCAGTAATATCTGAGAACGTTCAAGGTTGTGCCATGCTTCTTCCATTTTAAAATAGTTTAAGCCACTGTGTTCCTGGGAATACTCAAAGTCTAAGATAATGGAAATGGCATATTTAAGTTTGTTGTGTAGTGCATACAGAAACCATTCACAGAACTTCACTTATTGCCTTATTCCAAAATGGATTAAATTAATTTTCCCCCTTTCTGCACACAATACCCCACAATGACAAAATGAGAAAAGTTTATTTGAAATTTATTAAATAAAATATATAAGTGTTTTCATCTTTTGCTCAATACTTGGTTGAAGCACCTTGGGCAGCAATTACAGCCTCAAGTCTTTGACTATGATGCTACAAGCTTGGCACACCTGTTTCTGGGGAAGTTTCTCCCATTCTTCTTTGCAGAACCTCTCAAATTCCATCAATTGGATGTGAAGCATCGGTTCACAGACATTTTTAGAAATCTCCAAAGATGTTCAGTCAGGTTGAAATCTTAGCTCTGTCTGGGCCACTCAAGGACATTCACAGAATTGTCCCAAAGCCACTCCTTTGTTATTTTGGCTGTGTGCTTACAGTTGTTGACCTGTTGGAAAATAAACCTTCATCCCAGTCTGAGGTCCAGAGCACTCTGCGGCAGGTAATCATCAAGGATGTCTCTGTACATCACTACAGTCATCTTTCCCTCGACCCTGATTAGTTCCCAATTCTTGCAGCAGAAAAACATCTCCACAGCATGATGCTCCCACCACCATGCTTCACTGTAGGAATGGTATTGGCAAGGTGATGAGCAGTGCCTAGTTTCTGTATCGTTTCAGTATGGTCAGGCGGCCAGCACTAGGAAGAGTTCTGGTGGTTCCAAACTTCTTCCATTTACAGATGATGGAGGCCACTGTGCTCATTGGGAACTTCAATGCAGCAGACATTTTCTGTACCCTTCCCCAGATCTTGATATCCTGTCTCAGAGGTCCTTAGACCTCAAAGCTTGGATTGTGCTCTGACATGCACTGTGTACTATGGGACCCTTTATAAACAGGTGTCTGCCTTTTCAAATCATGTCCAACCTGAATTTGCCACCAGTGTCCAATCAAGCTTCTGAAGCTTCTGTCCAAAGAAACCTCTGAAGGATGGTCAGTGGAAACGAGATGCACCTGAGCTCAATTTTGAGTGTCATGACATATATACATACATATATATATATATATATACATACACAGTATTATTGCTTTTATTTTTAATATATTTGCAAAAAATTCCAACAAACCTTTCTCACTTATAGTTGGGTATTGTGTATAGAATTGTGTGTAGACTTATTTTCCAATACAACATCAACACACCAACTGAAGGTCTATGGTTCCCAAGCTTTTGCATACAACTCAGAAAGAGATGGATAAGACAGAACCAGGACAGAGAGAGAGAGAGAGAAAGAGAGAGAGATATTCTCTAGGTGTGAAGAAGAGAGAAGAGCAGAAGGGCCGATTAAAATGTGACCTGCTCTGACCCCTGTGACCTCCCAGGGGAACTCCTCACCCACACACACACACCCACACGTGTGCATGCACACCTGCTGCCTATACTGCCCAGAGCAGTGAGTGAGTGAGCGAGAGAGTGAGAGAGAAACAGAGATCAGAGATGGGTCCAGAGGGATGAAGAAGCATATTTTTACAATGTGCGGCACATCTACAGCACTCAGCCTAGAGGAGGAGGAGGAGAAGGAGGAGGCACACACATATACACCATACACACCACACACACACAACAATAAGGTAAAGAGGGAGAATGGCAGAAATGGGTCATTTAAGAGAAAGCAGAGTGAAGGTGTGCTGAAATCAACACTAAAAGCCCAACAATCCATGTTAAAGACACATTGCAGCATAAAAACCCAAACATACATGATATGCTCAAATGTTTGTGGACATGCCCTCAATTAAATGCATTCAAAAACATTAAGCTGCACTCTGTGCCAACAAAAATATGCAAATTCATACACACATGGCTCATCTAGTCCTTACAGTGAAGTACTTTCCACAGATAAACATAAAGGTAGTGGCACCATGTTTAATGCCAGGTGTGGGTTAGCGGGGTATAATGCCCCCAGAATTGTGCTGGAATGATGATGCTCCTCCATACTTGTGGGGGCATTATAATTTGATATTTGATTTATTTCTTGGTCTCTGCAAACATCTGTAGGGGTAATAATGTCCCCCTCTCTCTCTCTCTCTCTCTGTCTCTCTCACACACACACACACACACACCCACACACCCACACACACACACACACACACACACACACACACACACACACACACACACACACAGCCCATCTGGCCTTTAAAACAACAAACATCTGCTCACAGACCTTAGTGACAATAGAGATAACTCTCTCTCTCTCTGTTCTGTTCTGTCCTCTGTGTCTCCTGCTTTCTCCAAATGTCTTTCTCTCCTTGTTTTCAGACAGATGGAGACTTTTATTAGGGTCAAGCACTGCCCCACCCTGATATCTACAGTCCCCAATTGCACGTGCACACACACACACACACACACACACACACACACACACACACACACACACACACACACACACACACACACACACACACACAAGAGTGTACTGCAGTGATGTAGTAGGGAGAAAGACACAGAGACAGAGACAGAGACAGAGAGTATAAAGGGTAGAAGGAGAGAGAGATGCCATCATTCTCCTCTTCTGCTCTGTGTGTGATCAGTCAGGGGGCAGAGAGGAAAGATTTAGACCATCTGCCTGTGACAAATACACACACACACACACACACACACACACACACACACACCTTCCTCTCTCTCTCTCTCTCTCTCCCTCTCTCTCTCTCTCTCTGTCATTGCATTGTTTGTGGTAGAAATGCTCCACCTCTTGAAGGAATTACACAACAGTAGTAGACTTTCATGCACGTGCGCACACACACCCACACACACACAATAAGAGCTTCACGGATGTTTAACATTCCAACTGAGCAGCTGTTTGACTTTAAATAGGATGAGAGAGGGGGCAAGAAAGAGAAAAGAAACACACAGGGGGCAATGCGTTCATGCTGGGATGAAGTGTGTGTGTGTGTGTGTGGGTGTGTGTGTGTGTGGTGTGTGTGGGTGTGTGTGTGTGTGGTGTGTGTGGTGTGTGTGGTGTGTGTGGTGTGTGTTGTGGGGGTGCTTTACAATCAAATTACAAAGAATTACAAATAACAACAGTTAAAGTCAACTTTTAGAAGCTGCAGTTTGAACCCTGAACCATGTGCAGATTCTCACTAACCAAGTAGGAGATCTGATACTAGGAGATGAATTTGACAAAGTAAATCAATATTTCATTAAAAGATAGTCATGCAAAAGGATGGTCCTATAGCTGCTATTTCATCCTCTTCATGAAATAATGTCAATGAGAGGTTTCCTATAACTGTCTACAAGTCTCTGACATAAACTGAAGCAAAGGTTTTATATCAATTCCATAACAAATTAATGACACATGAAAACAAACCTCTGCTCAAGTCAGCTCAAAAAGGATAAACTACACCATAAACAATTATCATTCTCCTGAAAATTCTTGAGCAACTTTTACATGATATTCAATTTGAAACTGTGGAGAAACCTCTTAAGGTACAAGGAGGTACAAGGATTCTTCAATGAAAGGACAAAGGTTTCTTGAAGGTTCCTTGAAGCACAATAAGTTCCCCCACATTTCCAAACTTAAGAACCTCCACATTTTACTTATTACAGTGTAATTCATCAGGAATCAGGAAATGTTAGCTCATTTTTAATGTACTTGGAATAATTTGTCTTTACAGGGTACAGGGTTGTTGTCTTTTATTACCTGTAAGGAACATTCTTCTAAACTAAGGGTTAAACTGGGTGGACCCCACATTGGAGAGCATTTCTAACTGCTCACTGTTACTGAAGCAAAAAAGGAAAGTGTCCTAAAATACATGAGGCTCCACCTGTGGCTCACGGTCAGCCCTGCAGATAAAGGTCAAACCCGTCTGACACTTTCACTCTCCAAGATGTTGCCCAGACGCCTGCAGAGCACTAATTTAACGCGTTGGTCTGATCTGACGGTGCCAGGCCTTAAATACCACACAGGATCTACTGAGAGCCGCAGACACAAGCACACCATAATGAGCAGCACACACACGCCTGTGCTGATTATGTCCTGTGCTCTCCTCCCTCTGACAAATTTGTCCACTCTAAAATGCTTTGGTCTGGTCAAAGCCCTTTCAAAGCAGAGAATGCTGCAAATTAAATCCTGGCTGTAAAATACATGTGTCTGTTTCTGTTCTGTTTCTGAAATTCTTCAATTTTCTTTCCTTCTGATATTTCTGCCAGATTTTTAGTGGTCAAGTCCGAGACATCAGCACAGACTCCAGGATTGGGTATGTTCACAGCTTTCTGATCAAATGAATGGTTTCCTTGTAACAACAGATTTTTCTATCATCTTTACATGATACAACTACACAATAAAGACCCAAACAACAACATGGGGTACCATAACAACCAGATGACAACATGCAAGCAAACACCAGAGATACCCCAGCAACCACCTGGGATACTGGGATAAGAACTCACAAGAAAATGCTTTCACTCTGCAAAACAACAGCAACCATTTGTCAGCACGCAAGCAACCACCTGTGACATCATATCAACCTTCTGCCTAGAAAACATTTTCACAGCAACCCCCGGGGATACTGGAGCAACCACAAAAGCAATCACCGTGTTGGCCATGGCAACCACCTAGCATACTGATATAACAGCCACTTAGCAACTGTATGGGAATAATAGCAGCACCACAGCAACCATCTGGGATATCCACCTAGCCATCATCAGGATCGCCATAGCAACCATCTAGTCAATAACTTTGAAGAAACCTACATTTTGACTCCATCCTGATCATACAAGAGCTCATTATTAAGAAGAGATTTTTAACTAAACGAAGAACTGGCCAGTTTAATCTGTCCATCTGTCCATTTAATCTGTCCAGCACTGTCTCACAAGATGTTTTAAATAAAACATATAAATCTGACATCTCTATAAACAAAGCTGCCAAAGACAACAGCAAACCTAACTTTTCTGACCATAAACCCAGATTCTGTTTGGGTGGTAGACAATTCTCCACACAGCACTGACATAGTAGTGGAGATGTGTGAAGCTGGTATGAGCATGAGGTTCAACACTTGCTAGAACAAGACCTATCACCTAGAAATGTAGCAAACCATAGAGGAGTTAGAGGATGGGCAGCAAAATGTGAATCATAAGATGAACTTGAGTCTCTAACTGAACACCAGCAAGGTGGAGCTTCCAGAGAGCGCCGGTGACTGCAGCCCTTTGAAAAACATTTTTCTGCTAATTAAATCCAATTAAGACGCACACATTACTGGACGCTCTGATCTGAAACGCTGTGGTCAGCCATCATGAAGGCAACATGAGTTTTAATTGAAGCTGCTCAAGTTACAAAAACAGAAATCCCTCCTCAGATCTAAACAGGATTTCCAGCAGGCTGGGCTCTGGCTGACTGATTGATGGATGATCATTGCTTTTGTAATCAGTCGGCCACAAGGGCCTGAAAGCCTGGAGGGGTCCACCCACAAGGCTGAGCTTTTAACAAGAGTAATGGGTTTTCTTTAGGCCACCACAGCCCACACTAAACACACACTGCACATGCAGTCATGCAGACACACACTCAGTGGGTGGATGAAAGAGAAGGCGCTAATGACAAGGTGCTGCGTCCACTTACTGCTTCAAAGAGCACAGGGGGGTTCCTGACCAACACAAGACACCACAGTCCAACCAACCAATCCAAAACTAAACAGTCCTCAGGCTCAGCCAATGAGCAGCTTGCCCATTGACCAGCCCTGCCTCTGAAGGGGAAACTCTTGCCAGCTGCAACTCCTGCCAGCCCAAAGCACATCTTTCACCATCACTCAAGTGTAGTGGAAAACACAAAGGATTCATGTATGCTGTGACCGTGACTGTCCTTTCATTAATGCTGCTGAATTTCATTAAATCATTTATTTAAATACATTTTTTACTTTTAAAGCAGAAAACTCTCACCTGCATTAAAAAACAATAACCATATTATAGAAATGAAATGACATACCACTAATTGTATAAAGGTCTAAGACTGAACACCTGACTAAGCTAAGATTATGTAAACACTTCAGTTTGATTATAATAGTCTATCCACGGACATACCCAACCAAAACTTAAACATGGGGTCCAGGCCAACAGTAATTACTCCAGATAGATCCAGGCATGTAAACACTAATTTTGCTCCACTGACATGTGAGGACACATTTTTACACCACAACAAACAAACGCCACAATGGGATGATACAGCTGCAGTTCTGTAGAGAGGAACAGACGTCCCTCGTATTACACAATATTTATTTCAGAAACATAGATTAAAAATGAAATTAGGAAAGAAATCATTTTAAATGGCAGAAAATTGATAAAAACACATTTACGTCATGCTGGTGTGAATGTAATGGCCTGGACTATGAAAATGGACTATTTGGTCTACCTGAGTATTTGCTCTTGTCTTGGTTGGTCCTGTTTCTAAGACTTACTTAAATTACACCATGCACATTAACATAGTTAACGAGGGACTTAAAGTCAAATTACTGAGAATTTTAGAGTGGATACTGGATAATTAACAAAGTAGACACTGACCAATTCATATTGGATGCTGAAAAATTCTTAGCAGATATTAAGTACTTCACAGTAAATACTGAATTTGCCATAGAGGAAACTAAATTATTCATAGTTGAAGAAAAAGAATTCTTAATACTTGATAGCAGATACAAATAATTCATAGTAGACACTGAATAATTCACAGTGGATACAGATGATAAATAAATAAAATTATTGAAGGATTCACAATAGCTATGCAATAATTCACAGTAGTTATTCAATCATTCAGAAGTTACAGAATTATTAATAGTGCATACAGAATAGTTCATATATCAGATACTGGATAATTTAGTGTAGTCCTCTAGAGAATGTACTAAAAGTTGTGAACGTGTGGTCAGAAACTGAGTAAGAGCTGAAGAGTGATATGACTTGAGGGGGTACCGTGGATTAATGTAGAACACACTTTTCCCCTTTACTCTAATCAATCAACTATGACATGTTTACGCTTACCTTTTTAGTTGTACACTCAAGCTACAAGGCTAAAGTAGCCAGCAATAAAAGGAAGCTGATACCCCACTAATAAACATCATCCAAATTGCCTCAAACTCTCACTCACCATTTTCATTCTCCTTCTCCTCTTCGACACATTTGTCGATGGATTCAGAGAGGCCAAGGCTGGCGGCAGTAGGCAGCGGCCCCAACAGAGCCTCTAGAGTCGGACGCTTGAGTGGTGTACTGAGCATTCCCCCTTGTTCCTCGTTTTCTTCACCCACTGGCTTCCCATCACTGCATGAGCTTTTGTTCAGGTGAGATGCAGCAGCCTGCAACTCTTCATCTTCACATTCCTCGTCAGTGTCAGTACAGATGGACGACATCATGGAGACAGCATCATCTGGACAGAGGAAATGAAAACAGCTTACAGGAGCCCTGGAATATTGAACTATGTTTATCTTGGCAGTTGGAGTTGAATAATGAGAGATTAACACATGGAAGTGTCAAACTGTGAACCTCAAAACAGTCATCCAGAAGAACCAAAACAGAGCTGGAAAACAGGTTAATTCCAAAACCCCAAAATCAGTACATGACAGTCTTTATATTTAATAATATTAAACTCACATTACTTAAAAAAATACACAAACGTCACCCATTAGAGAAAGCTCTAATCAAAGCTGGTGAAACTGTAAAATGTAAGGCTGACTTGTGGAAAATATGGTGAAGCTGATACTGGAGAGCAGCTCATCACCTCCAGGCTCTACAAGTAATGTGAATATGGGTTGCTGCAGGAACCAGGCCTTGTGACCATGGCTTTTCCTGTGACAGTGTCCACAGATGTGGAGCGTAAACCCTGTACACAAGGAAGCAATATCTGGGGGAGCAAACAGATATCTGCTTAATGCTAAATCACAAGCTCGATATACAACCTCTTCTCTCCATCGCTGGCTCCCTCAAAAAACAAACTGGTCTACCTCAGTGGAAAAAAAAACTGGATCTAAACTCACATCAGAAGGGAAGTGTGGGCCCAGAGTGGCTTGGCAGTGTATTTGCGCTAGGGTCACAGGTTCAAATCCTGGATCATGCTGCTTGCCAATGGCAGCTAAAGTCTGAGTGAGCACAAATGGCCATGCTCTCTCCCAACATCACAACCAGACCTGCTTGCATTAACAGCAACAGACATACGAGGTTTTGTTCTGAAAGCAGTGAGTGCTGAATAATGGATGAATCTCCCTGCCTCAGAAAATTTGAGATAATTCAGATAAATTTAAACAACTCCTGCATTATAATGGAACGCACCACAGAGACATGGAAGAGCCAAAAAATGGGCTGGCAGTCCAGGCATCTGCTTTCTCCAGGCAGGAGCGGGTGTTCCTCAGAGAAACACTCACAATAATAGTCATCATCATTAACCTTCTATTAGTAATTAGAGTATTAGAAATGGGGCACAAAATCAATAGAGCAGAGAACCAAGCGAAGGCCCGTCACAGCCGTCAGTGCACACCCACAGACACAGTGGCATTTCAACCATTCAGCCATGTGACGGGGTATTGTTGCAGTGAGTGATCGAATATGTCGTTAGACCTGACATAATGAGCCAAACGATGAGGGCTTTTCATAATTAAAACAGGATGCCTGCTTTATTTGCCCTTTAACTCAAAGCTCAGCTCAGCCTCTGCTGAAAGGGAGTAAATAAATACAACACACACACACACACAATTAATTCTCTCTAGGAATCACCACCAAACACGGATGAAGGAACAGCAGTGTTAATTGGGAGGAAAGCTTCCACAAAACACAAACACATACAAATCCCACAGACAGGCCTTTCAAATGCAGTCACAGCCCCAATCACAGAAGGAGTAATGAAGGTGTGAGGGAAATATGTAAGAGACAAAGAAAAGTGCAGATCTGTCTGAGAACTATGTGGGCATGATCCTAAAATTCAACAGCCATCAGTTGTCTCCAACAACTCCCATTCTGGTATGCAGCAGAACTGTAGGTGGAGTACTGAAAAATGAGTGAAACTTTTCTCCACACACACACAAGTGGTTTAGTAAGAAACAGGAGCCAACCCTGGACCTTGAGGCTTGCCTGCTCTGCATATTTTAATGGATTCCCGCCCCAACACACCCTTGCAGCTCTGAAAGGGAAAGTAATGAGATTGAACTGGTGTTTAGGGAGCAGGGAAAGCACTAAAACATGCAGGCAGGGGTGCCTCCAAGACCAGGGTTGAGAAACACTGCTGCTGGCATCCAGGCGGAGACTTACAGCAGCATGACTAAATATTTTGTCCTCTCACAGCAAAAGAATTTCACTTTTCACATTTCAATTTTTTACTCTACTGCAGTCAACACAAAATCATGCTTTAGCACTCCTCATGGACAGCTGCACATGTGTGCATGCATTTGTTGACAAGCTGAGAGGTAAAGCAGTGTCTGACCTAAAAGAAGCATGTGGACTGATATGGTAGAGCATTACACTATTATGAAAGTAGGATCTACACTGGTGTAACTGATGGTGTGGCCAGTTCCATCAATGGAAAATTCCTCTAAAATCAAGGGCATTAAAAAGAGTTTATCCTGCTTTTTTGGTATAAATGCCAGGGAAGGCATTATTTTGGAGCACTGATGTGAGGATTTGTTTGCATTCAGTGACATGATCGTTACTGAGTTGGATGATCACCACTCCCACCTCACTCCCAACTCCCCAACTCATCCTGCAAGTATTAGATGGTGCACCCAAAAACACAGTTCCAATTGCTTCACAGCTCAATGCTCACACATAGCATTAGACATGGTGTCAGTAAGTTCATGTTTATCTGCTCCAGAAAGTCCCATTCTATTTGCAGAAATTCTCTACAGGGACTAAACAAGTTGTGTGTGCATTTGCACAGCCGTGTCAATGAGTGCAACTTAAAACTTCTTCTAAGGCATTCACTTGAAGGGATGTCTGCAAATATTTGGACATATATAGTTAAGAAGCTGTGTTGGTGGAACAAGCTTCGTTATAACACCAAAAGGGGGAAAATATGGTGTTTTACTGTTTATAAGAAAGTGATTTTGCACGGCCATCGTTTGCCCTCAAGAACTTGATCAACATATTTATATAGAAAACATGAATTTGGGTTTTCTGTGGCTTAAATGGCATTTGTATGTGTGTGTGTGTGTGTGTGTGTGTGTGTGTGTGTGTGTGTGTGTGTGTGTGTGTGTGTGTGTGAAAGAGACAAATACCATTTTTCGCAAAGGCTGCATAAATCCCACTGGCTTTGGGCCTCCTGCTCTCCAGCTCCATTTCAATCTCATCCTGATAGCCACAGATTTCGCCTGCAGAACAAACACACAGTAAAAAAAAAAAATAAATCCTCCAAACAACCTGCAAAATTATACATAAATTAGATATGTGTCCTGCAGTGCATTTAAATGCAAATTCGTCTCTTTACCTTGAACCTCATCTATTTTCTTTGCCAGCTCCTCCTCAATCTGCAGAAAAGTCAAAAAGAGGCCCTTTAACTGCTTTAACCAACTTAACTAACAGCTTATTAAGAGCACAAATTGATAAGGATAAGTATGTTCTTACATGTATAACATGGACTACGTTGAAAACATAATGCTATGAACACAATCAAAATACAATGAAATTCTCCATTTAACCCATACTGCCAGAAAGCGCTGTCAGGTTGGAGGCAGTCAGTACCATTGGTGAGGTAATGTTTCTGGCAGATAAACTGACTATTCCTCTACACCATCATAAAATAACAAGGTTTGAATGTTATTAAAATCACTCCACAACTGGCACAATAGTTACTGTCACACCGTAACTCATACTGGATTAAAACCACCACTATTGCTACTCTCACACTGTACAAACTGCAGATTCATACTGGAAGAATAACACTAACAGGGCTGTACAGGCTAATTATGCAACCTTTTGCATCTTCAGCTTCCTCTGTCCATCTTTGAAAGAGGGTGGGTCACATTCCTCATCTAGATCCACTCTCATAAACTCTTCAATGGTCAGCTCACTGCTGGGCGTGTCCTCAAACTCACTTAACCTGTCGATGAGAGCAAAAGAGGATAGACTGTGAAAAGCGATTCAGAAGCACAGCCTTCACTTCACGCAATGTAATAATTTACTGGTAATTTCACCTAAGACCATGATGCTCCTACCAATTAATGCTTAATAGATGGTATAGGTTTTTAGGGTTGAACTCCTAAGCTTTACAGAGTTCTCTACTTGCACTCAATTCAGACCTTCCCTCTCAGTTACACAACATAGGACTTCTGAACTGGTTTAGATGGGGAATCAGATTTCCTGTTCTTTATCGGACAGAGTCTTATTGTCTTTTCTGGACATTACAGAAATATAGTTTGGGAAAAACCGATTTTTTCAGATATCTTCAAATTAGATATTTCCTTAAGTCTCTTCTAGATAAGGGGGAGTTGTGAATGGTTCTGACAGTGAACAGCTCTTCACCAAACACTATGACTCAAAAGGGCTGATTTCTAAACATATATTATGCAGTCTAATGAATCTCTGTCCCCTTTGATGAATTTAAAGAATATTTGGAAGAAAGATTTGAAATGAAATTATGATCTGTGGATTGTGAATTTATATAGTGTACTTCAGTATTAATTTCAAATTCATACACAGAATCTACTTAACACCAGTAAAATTACACAAAATATATCCAGAGAGGTCTGATCTATGTCTCAGCTGTCAGGCACAGAGAGGTACATTTGTTTGCATCTCTTGGTCGCGTAATGTAACAAACCAACCAGTAGTCGAGACATTTTTCGATATGCAGCTTCACTATGCACCTTTTTCATGTTTCTTTTCTCTGTTTTGTAATGACTGTGATAAGCGGTGCCATGCAACTGAATGATGTCTGGGTGCAAATCTCAACAATATTGATATTTTTATTATATATTTTATTTTTAAAAACTGAAAGTTGATTGTACACTAATGTTCTATTTTGAAACTCAGAGGTTGTGGACTGAGGCAGTTAATAAAAGAATACCTTACCTCTTCCTCAGTGTAGCCTCACAAACTTTCACCACCCAATCACATCTTGATTGTGCGAAGGAACCTGCATGCGAGCAGCAACCAGCAGGGCTGTGGACCACCACACACACACACACACACACACACACACACACACACACACACACACATGGATGAGTACGTAAACTCACAACAGCAATGCTATTTGTATTACAGAGTGGTGAGAGAGTGTGGAGAGAGAGTGAAACAATACTAAAACATTAATGGATGGTTCATAAAGCCCACCTTCTCTACCTGCACCCCACTGCTGTGCATCCAGCAGAAAGAAGGAGCTCCAAATGCACCTCCCGATGCTTCCCTGCTTCAATCACTGTTTCATTTTAGTGTATTAAATAAAAATGAAGCAAAAGATGCACGCCATTACATTCCTACCGTTGACTATGAGCAATTACTGGATGATGATGGAAGTGGCGTGTGCGCCAGCATGCTTGTGTGTGTGTGTGTGTGTGTGTGTGTGTGTGTGTGTGTGTGTGTGTGTGTGTGGGATGCTGATGACTATATCTGTAAGAAGACTCACTTCTGACCCAGCTGATAGACACTGGCTGAGAAGTTTTGAAGCTTTGTCTAAAGCAATACTGAGAAGTCTTATTACTGGTATTACTGTTGCATTTTTTTGTGAATCCAGGTCCAGAAGGAGAAGCTAGACTCAACACACCTGACACTAATACGTAAGACAATTTTCTTCTTCTTTACAAACCTCATGATTCTGGATTGAGGGTGTTAGATTAGGGTTAGAGGTCAATCCCATAGGTTGGTAGAGCATCAGAAGTATACTGATCACTTAGAGTGGTCTATGTAATTCTATGTAAAATGGAATGACTAAATAATTTTTTAAAAATCAGAAAATGATTTATCAGATGCTAGAATCAGAGGTATCAGTGAGGACACCGTAAAATAAAAGCTGAGAAACGCTTTTACACCTCTCAGTTCTAGTACACAACTCTAATTACTATTTGCCACTGAGCAATGTCAATTACCAGGTGTGAGCACCATGACTTTAACTAAGAGGCCCTTTAAAACAATCATATTGTTGATCAGCTACTAAAATGGAAAAAGTAGCTGAATTTCAGATATATTTAATGCCTGAAGTTTTATCTTCTGTAGAGCTAATCATAGTGAGGAATAACTCATAGCTTTTTACCAGTCAGAAATGCTTCAGGGAGACACTTTCACAAGTTGAGGAAAACTTTCACATTTAGCTAAGAGCAATAAGGTTTAGATAGTCAGGAACAACAAAAGAACCAGCAAGCTGTTGGTGGGCTGACATGAAACTAGAAGTTGCTGGAATGCAAGTGTCACTGTCAACATTCAAGCCAGTTTAACATCTCCATAGACTGAAAAGCTACAGTCCAAGAAAGAAACTCCTGCTCAAAAATCAACACTCAAAGCTCAACTGAAGTTTGCAGCTGAACCAACAGGACAAAAAACAAGGTCATCTGGGGGGAAAGTTTTGAAGGAATAAAACTGAGGGAATAAGGAAATATCAGTCATTAAGAATTGAGTATATATGTAGAAGGTAGCAATTCACGCTCTAGGGCTGTTTAGCTGTCCATGGAAAAGGTACATTACACAAATAAGTGGATTATGATGGTTCTCCATCCATTCATTTTGGAATGAGCTGGGATGAGTTGGGGAAGAGGTGGGATGGTGATCATCCAACATCCTGACCTCACTAATACTCCTGTTGCTGAATGCCATCAAATGCTCTAGTAGAAAGCTTTTTCGGAACAGTAGAGACAGTTACTCTAACAAAAGCAGGATAAGCTCCTTTCATCCCCTTGATTTAAAAAAAAAAATTAAAAAATGAATGAGTTATATCCCAATATTTGTATCGCCTTTTAAAAGCCAATGTCAGAAAACCAGCAATTTTAAGTGAGAGATCAACCAATTCTGCCAAGAAGAATGGCCAAATATCCAACCAGAAAACAGTGTAAACCTTCCCAATTTTACTAACGGAAAACAGGATACTGGTGGAGTACACTTCGTACTGTCATAAACTTTATAATATTTCCTCCACATAATCCTAGTTACAGTGCGAGAGTGTAGAAAACTGCACTGTTATCCAGCTGTAACCACTGAGCTCTGGGAGTTACACAACCAAGCTTACAAAACGGCCTCATGATCCAACTCCGGGATCTGTGCAAAGTCACTGCAAATACAGACCCAGACACGTGAGTGACAGCACCAGTGTCATCCTCTCTCTCTCTCTCTCTCTCTCTCTCTCTCTCTCTCTCTCTCTCTCTCTCTCTCTCTTTGTTTCCCGTCATCCATCGCTCACTCTTTGGTCTCTTGCTGCGAAACAAACTCCTCTAAACTCCCTCTTCCCATCCCTGCGCACGAGCTGCTGAAAGATTAATAGCCAATGAATTATTCAGGCTCAGCAGAAGACGAGGACATGGAGTGATGAGAGCAGAGCGAGAGATCAAACCGTGAGCATAAAAGGCGGGGTTAGTTATTCTAATTATGGCTATGGAGATTCAGCTTAAAGTGAGATGATGACAAAGTGAGAAAATGATTGGAAAAGTATCAATATTGGCTCAGGTGTGGGAGTATTGGGACAGAGAATTCTATAAGTAACTGCAGAAACATCAGTGCATGTAGGAATAAGCCTTCATACATTATATGGACAAAAGTATTGGGACACCTGCACATTCCTTGTTTCTAACAACATCAAGGAGATTAAAAAGTGCTTCCTCTGCTTGAAAACCATTTCTACTGTTCAGGGAAGGATTACTACTACATTTTGTTTTCATTGACACGCAAAAGCATTAGTAAGGTCAGGGTGTTGGATGGTCACCACCCCACCTCATCTGAAAAGTATTTGATGGAGCACCATCATTCTATCATTCCTCAGTTCTATTTCACAACCCAATGCTGGGGGTCTTTACATGCCTCTAGCAAATGCCTGATATTAGGCATGGTGCCCAATTGTTCATGTTTATCTGCTCCATACAGTCCTAATCTATTGGCAGTACTTCTCTAAAGGGACTAGACAACCTGTGTGTGTGTGTGTGTGTGTGTGTGTGTGTGTGTGTGTGTGTGTGGTGTGTGCGAGCGCATGCATTTGCACATCAGTCAGGTATGGGTACAACTTAAAGTAGCTGAATACATTCATTAGACGGGGTGTCCACAAACATTTGGACATGCAAATTCAAATCACATTCAGAGTTTTTTTTTGAATGAATTGCAATTTGTGTCTGATAAGGTTTATTTTCTAAACACTAAATAATAAAATAACACTGCATACAGGCTCAAGTCTGACACTACTGTTACGTTGCTGCATTTTATCTCCTCCAGCTCATTCATAAGCATCTCCAAGTATTGTGATATTTTTGCCATATCACCCATCCTTACATTAAACATTGGGCTCACAGTGCTTCTGAATAATTCATAAAAGTTACTGAATAAGCTGGAACCATGGAACCAATTCAAACACATTTTTAAAGAAAATGTCCTCATTAAAAGTGTGCTGGACTCCTGAAAAAACGAAGGCAAATCCACTGTGTCATAAAACATGCATGGCATAAAAAAGAGACCCCATTCCACAAAGATACTTTACATTCGAGTTTCAGATACATCACACTTCTAGGGTATTTATTACAGTGTTAGTACAGAGGCACAGCAACTGGAAGCAATTTTTGTCCATTATGTTGTTTATTCAGGACATTAGGGGCTGAGGACAGAAAGCTCCAGCTAAAAAAAGGTCTAAAGTGGACCCTGATGGGACTACAGAGAGACTTGTGATCTAGATGGCTCAGCTATGGGCTTTCACACCAGTTTTTGGCCTTAATGCTGCTTTTCTGAGTAAATGATACCTGTCAGGAGTAGAGAGTTCAGTATAGTTAGCAGATTTTTGAGCGAGCCAAAGAAATGTGTGTTGTGTGAGCCTGAGACTGTATGGAGATTTTGTCTGGTAGAAAAGAAAATCACATTTAAGCGTATGCTGCCTAGAAAACTAACACAATTTAGGAAAAGTTATAAAGTTATAAAGGAATATTCTATATTATTACACATTAAATATCTTTGTTTGTATTCCACGTGCTTGTTAATGTAAGCTAAGGTCAAAACAGTTTTATAATAAAAAGAGCATACTGCTTGTGAACCTGTGTGTGTGTGTGTATATACATATATATACGTTCTCGTGACCAGCCTATCCTTTCACTACCTTCTGTCATTAAAAAGGTTGTTGCCAATAAGCAGGTGGGGTTGCCATGGTTACCTGCACCGCAGAGGCCTGAGGGCCTTCGTCCTGTGTGCATCCAGTCCCTCTTCATCCTCTGTACCAGCCTCAGTGCTGTCATGGACACCTCGTGACTCTTCTCACCAAACTCCAACATGTGTGCAAAGCGGGGAATGTACAGGCAGGGATCTGCAAAACAAACACACTAGTTGTTGTACTACTATTACCACTACCACTGGTAGTAGTAGAACTACTACTACTACTACTACTACTACTACTAATAATAATAATAATAATAATAATAATAATAATAATAATAATAATAATAATAATAATAATAATCATAAATAATGATGATAATAAAATCATAGTACAATTTTACATTAACTCTTATTTGTTAAACATTAGGAAGGCTTCTTAATTCTCCTGCAAAGTGATGATATATTCAAAAAGGCTTATCCAGGTTTATGGTCAAATTTTTGTGTTTTTGATTTTCTGAAGTCTAAAGAAGTTACATCCTCTAAACCCTCTTCTACATTAGTATAATTACTGTTTATTTACTGACTTATTGTAAACACACACGTATAAATATAAAACACACATACACACACACACACACACACACAGTAGATCGTAGATTTTCAATGCTGTAATGAATTGTGTAACAGTGGTCGTTTATGAGATTACTGAGACAGTTTGTGCTGTAAAAGCACAGCTGATTGATCTCTGCGCTAATCAATAATCTTTACTGCACACGCGCTGATTGGCCGCAAGGCCGCGGGGGGCGTGGCCAGACTCACACAAAACCAAGAAGTTGAAGCGGAACGAGTTACAGAGCAGAGGAGAGCAGAGGAGGAGAGGAGACACAGTGAGACAGTGAGAGAGAGAGAGAGAGAGAGAGAGAGAGAGAGAGAGAGAGATGAGATAGTGAGAGGGTGAGATAGAAGCTCGGGAACAGTTGTGAACACAGCTGGATGCTGAGGGTGTCCGCTCTGATGCCCTCTGCTGCAGTATGCCGGTCTCTCCATCATGGCCGGGTGATGAAGTGTCTGGCGTTTCTGCTCTTACTGCCGGACTCGCTGAAGAAGCCGCGTCTCCCGGCCTGCGGACACCGCCACAAGAGCGGCAGCATGGAGCTGCAGCCGGCAGGAGGAGACAGCGAGCCGGACAGCCGGAGAGACCAGCACAACAGCGTCAACAACAACAACACCGTCAACAACAACAACCACCCCGCCAACAACACCGTCAACAACACCGCCGACAGCAGCCCGGCTCAGCCCACCCTGCGGGAGAGGTGAGAGTCAACAAACCCTGCTGTCTCTCACACACACACACACACTCTCTCTCACACACACTCTCTCTCACACACACACACACACACTGTATTTTAAACACTGACGATACAACTGTTTACTGAACACACTTCACACTAGACTTCCTGTAATAGTTTAATAAAACTGTAAATTTCACTTTAAAACACGTTTTAGCGGAGAGCACATTTAGTTCATTAGTGTCTGATTAATGATTTACAGCTTATTGGAATCATTTCACAGCTAAAGACTCAATACATTAAAGTGTTTAAAGATTAAACTTTAAGACGGACTGTAATGAACAGATAATGTAGCAAATTAGATAAGATTAAAGGACCATTTCAGTCCACTGTAAAGTTCATTCAATGTTTCTAAATGGTTCCCTGACTTTCTATCAAGACCCTATAAGGTTACGGGTAGAATTTTTTTTTATTTGTTCCCTCGCAAAAAAGAAACTGTTCCTGTGCAAAAATATGTTTCCTTTTTAAAAAAAAATTGTTAGGAAAATAAACCCCTCCCCCCCCCCCCCAAACAAAAAAAAGATTCCCTCACAAAACAAACAAAAGGAAAAACCTGCAGAAAAATGCATTTTCATGCAAACCGTTTGATGGAACGCAAAACATTGACGAGGTAACATGTTTCTGCTTTTGTGAGGGAACACAATGTCATTTTCTTATTTTATTTTCTACCCATGAGCCTTTGGGGGGTCACCTTACTCCGGTCTCTTTGCACACTGAAGAAAATCTGGTTGTTATACTGGCCCTGTAAATGGGAAATAAACTCTCGGCCGACTATTCCAGCCTATAAGCAGCAGGGGGAGTTCCTGCACAGTACAGGAGGGGCTAACCAAAACAAACTTACAATCGTCTAATTGTTTGTAGAACCAATATAAGAATAATTGTAGCTAGTTTTTTCCTCCATTATGTTTTGTTTGATTTGTGTGGTCTGTTTGGATGTTACGTTTTGGAAGCAGTGTTCATGTTTGTTGTCTTTTTGTCTGCAAGCTCAGTGACGTTACCTCGGCAATGCACAGGCATGAATTTAGGGGGCAGGGCTTCTGAAAGTTGGGGTGTGTTTGTACTGCTGTAATTAAAATATCAACAGTGGTTTTTCTAAAATCATGCTCACTGTTATGCACTTCAACAGCCCAGAGGTTACGGTTTTCAACAATGGGGTAAAGCAGGGTGATTAACTGTATGACAGATGTGTCACTTTCCGGTGTTGCCCCTCTAAATAAGCTAATATGACTAATTTCACACTTTTCATTCAGGAATGCTCAGATGTTCAATAATGAGCTCATGGCAGATGTTCATTTTATTGTTGGTCCTCCAGGATCTTCAGAGAAGGTCCCAGCCCATAAGGTCAGTTCCTTTTCCCTCTCTGACCCCTTCTGTCAGTAGCTGTGGTAGCTGACTTCATCCACTCATTGATTTCCCTCCTCTCTCCCTCCCTCAGTATGTGCTGGCAGTGGGGAGTTCCGTTTTCTGTGCCATGTTTTATGGGGACCTCGCTGAAGGAGACACCGAAATCCACATCCCAGATGTGGAACCCACTGCTTTCTTAACTCTGCTCAAGTAAGAGTCCCTAATGACTAGTGAGCAAAAATAACAGGGCTGCTGCCTGTGTCTCTGTGGAGATACCCTCTTATATGACTGCTCTGATGGAGAGTTTATTGGATTTGAATGATCTGTGATTCTGCCTAAAATAGGTAGCAATTAGCCGACACAACAGTTTCACTGTCTGGCTTCTGCTATTAAATGTTCAGTAAGATCCGGATTATGGCATTTTCAAACAGATAAGCCTATTCAGCTTTGTCTGACAGAAACAAAAGAAATAAAGGCACTGAATGAACAAATCTGAGGTTTAAGTGGGGAAACCTGGTACATATTTTGGGTATTTGGGTGTACTTTAACTACATTATCCCAATATATTTGGGGTAGAAATTGTTTGGGTGTGTAAATTCAGCTTTTTAAAGGTTCAGACTATTGTTGTCAGCTGAATCTACTTTAATCTATTAGCTATTATATTATTACTGTGATGATTTAGACGTCTTGTTTCTTCTGACGCCATTTATTAGGGGTGTACTGGATTACAGCACATCTTACTGCATCAAATTGTAGCTTGATTGATTGTTAGCTTGGGGTGAACATACTTGTTTGTAGTTTGAATGTTAAGTCAGCAGACACTGTTTAAAAACTGTATTTTATAATCATGAATGTGCTGAAGTAAAAGTAAAATTTAGTACCGTAATCAAAACACTATTATAGTATTTTGAGTTTTTATTAACCCCCTCAAATGTCTTGAGCATAGAAGTAGACAGTAGGAGTTTCATATCACAAAACACTTTCCTCATCATACTGTGGATTTCAGGAATCATGCTAAACCTCATGTTTCATTATAATTATAAATTTTAACAAAAATAAAGATTTTGTTGTAGCAGTACGACAGTTGCCTTTTTGTCTGTTACAACTTGTAGGATATCAGGGAAAAAAGAAGAAAAATTAAAACCTTAAGTGACAATACATTTTGTCCCTCCAGGTACCTTTACAGCGACGAGATTGAGCTGGAAGCAGACACGGTCCTGGCTACTCTCTATGCAGCCAAGAAGTACCTGGTTTCTCCTTTGGCCCAGGCATGCGTACGCTTCCTGGAGACAGGCTTGGAGGCTCGTAATGCCTGCATACTGCTGTGGCAGAGCCGGTTGTTTGACGAGCCTGAGCTTACCCGGCGGTGCTGCGAGGTGATCGATGCACAGGCCGAGGTGGCTCTGCACTCTGAGGGGTTCTGTCAGATCGACTTGTCTACACTAGAGAGCATCCTGCGTCGGGACACGCTCAACATTAAGGAGGCTTCAGTACTGCGGGCAGCACTGAAGTGGGCAGAGGCAGAGTGCAGGAGGCGGGGCTTGAACCCTACTGCCCAGAACAAGCGTTGCGTTCTTGGCAAGGCGCTGTACCTCTTGCGCCTTCCAGCTATGAGCCTGGAGGAGTTTGCTGACGGCTTGGCACAATCTGAAATACTGACTCTGGAAGAGACACGGGACATCTTCCTCTGGTTTACGGCGGCAAAGAAACCAGCACTGGACTTCCCCTTGGTGGCCAGAGCTGGGCTCCGCCCACAGCGGTGCCGCAGATTCCAGTCAGCTGCCTACCGCAGCAACCAGTGGCGCTACCGGGGACGCTGTGATAGTGTCCAGTTCTCAGCTGATAGACGTGTGTTCCTAGCTGGGGTCAGCCTGTATGGCTCCAGTGGTGGCCGGGCCGAATATGGGGTCCGTATTGAGCTGAAGAGGCAGGGGGCTCTGCTGGCCCAGAGGATCACTACATTTGTCTCGGATGGCTCAAGCTCTACGTTCCCTGTGTGGTTTGAGCACCCAGTGCAGGTAGAGCCAGACAATTTCTATACAGTCAGCGCCGTTCTAGATGGCAATGAACTCAGCTACTTTGGACAGGAAGGCATGACAGAGGTGCAGTGTGGAAAAGTCACGTTCCAGTTTCAGTGTTCATCAGACAGCACCAATGGGACGGGTGTGCAGGGCGGACAGATTCCAGAACTAGTGTTCTATGCATGAGGGATCAGACTGATTCTGTTCTGAGGAAATATCTGCATACACTGCTAACCACTACTGCTGCAAGAACATTAAGAGGATTCGGTTTGAAAAGAAAAAACAAAAACAGGACTGCAGTTGTGGCCTGGATGTTCAACATTTCTCACTTTAAAAGCTCTGCAATCTTATTTATTACTTTAAGCTTATTATTTTACAAATACAGTAATTTATTTTTAATTATTGACATGAACAGTGATGTAGGGGTTTATTGCACTTGAAACAGGCAGCTCTTATTACTAACGCATTTTGTTTGCTGATATAACAGTTTAATTGATGGTGGGAAGCTGACTGACACAATACTGAAAAAGGGTTACAAGTTACAAATAGTCAGTTACAGATCTCTAATTGGCTCACAAATAAAGCTTAACAATATGTAAATGTAGCTGGTGTGACTTTCTGTGTTTATTTTTTGACAAACTACTCAAAGGTAGCAATAATGGAGCAATAATGGATATGTTCAATTCCATCAGCTGCTCACCTGATTTAACATCATTAGGCACAGGTTTACCAAACCAGGTGTAGAACGAGAACAATAAATAATACTAGGACTTCCTAAACTTCCTCTTTTGTAGAAATGTTAATTGTCTCTATTCTAATATTAGTGTTTTATTGAAGAAAAAAACACTTACGGTCCAGATAATGAGCTTTTCATTGTGATATTCACAGATGCCTAAAACCTGTTATACAATACTGTATACACTTAAAGCCTATATATGTATGAAAAGCTTACCTATGGCTGGAGCATTGATGCATAGCTCTTTAGCTAGAGCCAAGAAGGTTCTTCCCAGGACATACACATTCACCTAGAGAGGAAAGATCGGGAAGAGAAAACAATGAGGCAGAACTGTGACAGAAAATGGCTGAGCTCACAGTATTTCTGAAGATAGCTGGAGTTGAGCTGTAAAAATAACAATGAGATTTTATTCTCTCTATGTTATCTTTAGTGTGTAGCCTTTATGGTTCCATGTAAGAACTGTCCACATCAGAGAGGAATGCTGAAACTAACTCCCACCAAGCCTCAAATCCATTCACAGAAACTAAGCTACAAATACTGGCCCTTAAATAGTCACTATTTTTGTGATGTCACAAAACATTTACACATCCAGATATTCAGCATAAAGTAGTTTAGCCCTGCCCGTTCACAACGGACTTATCAGAGGTGTTTCAGCTGAGACTAAGGTCAGAATGCACTCAAAATTTCACAAATGCAATGACAATGCCTGTCCAACATTCTGCAAATACACTGCCCCGCTCAATGTTGGGGTGAGGGGGGGGGACCTTGCTCTTGCTAGAAATCAGCTCGCCCTTGCATTGCATTATGAAATGAGTTGTGACGAACTGAAATCAACTATGAACAAAATCAAGTCTGCATAGCTTGAAGCATCTGTATTCACATCCTTGTGTGAAATGTGTCTCAGGTTTAAGGCGTGATAGAACACCCAATCAGAACAGCACATTAATTAGAAAATGCTGGTTTAATTGTAAGGGACAAAGAAATCTGGGCCTAAACATGTTGTATAATCAACTCATTAAGTGCTTAGTGAGTTTAGGTGGATGTGTCAAAGCAGGGATACACAAATACACCAGATAGACCAGGGTTGGGTCCACTGCTACACTCAGTTTAGAGGAACAAAATGTGGGATACCAGTCTCTTCTAGCATGGTTGGAAAGGAAAACACTGAAGATAACAGTATCTTAAAGAATGTGATAAGAATAATTGGCTATTTTAAGTACAGTAGCAGTGCCAGTAATGCACAGTTTAGATTAACATATAAGCACTTTAAATTTTCACTTTCAGTTAAAAACCTACAATGCTACAAATCCAGCAATTTCAAATGATACAAAAGTTTTTTGATGAATAAAATGGACTTAAATTGGAATAATGGGAAAAAAAGGGGTTATTAAGGGACAAGTCATTGGTCAACAACTTATACCGCTTGGAGGGGAGTGGTTCTAGGATGCTATACTTCATTGTTGAGTGTTCTGGGGGTGATTTGGGCTTACACTGATGAAGGAAGTTGCCCTTAGACCCTTAGAAAGAGCTTGTGAAGTAGTGATTGGAGTATAGGTGAAAGGACCAAGGTCAAATCTGTAGCTGTTAGATCTTGTCAACCTCTTGGGTCATTTCACAAACAGTAAATGTTTAAGGATTGGTTGCTGATCAGAACTTAAACGGCCACAACAACCTTACTTGTTAAATGTAGGAGTCTTATATTCCTTTAACATTGGTTATTTGAATTATTGCTGATCGAATTATAAACGGCCACAGCAACTTTAGATCAACTTTAGACTGGATAAAGGGTTTGGTCTTTTTTATGAACTTAGTTGGAGGTGCAGGATTTTGTCATTTTCCGGTTTTATTTAAGATAAACGATCTGTCGCAATGGAAGTAAAATCAGATTTAGTAGTATTTATCCGACACTACATGTTCACATTGCTCTCAGAATTACTAAAAAGACACAAACACAGACTCTTGGAAAAAACTGGAGAAAACCAGAGGATCAATAGCTTTTGTGACTTGTATCCCATCTGCCAACACTTTGTAGCAGGTGCGACAGGTGAAGCTGCAGTAAGAGAGTCACTGCTAAGCTGGTCAAATAAGATAAACAGACTGGCCTGGACTGTGCAGTGCTGAGACTGGACTTTTAACCAGTATACTGGTATATGCTTATTAGTCTTCACTTATTAGCACATATGGAATAATACCATTAACTGATCGTTCAGCTTAGTTAAAGCTGCTGTTCTTTAGCCTGGCTAGCTCTCACTGTGAGGTGTTCATCTACATTAAAATGATGCTCTAAATAACTTCTGTGACACTGACACACAGCTCAGTAATCAAACGTACTTCTGCAAAAGTATCCAGTAAGAAATCTGGAGAAATATCTGACTGCTGCCAGAATTCCCTATGATGTTGCTACAGCCTGGGCCAAATTCCAGTAGCCTGGGCCACTGGGACAGTTGGATAACAAAGCTGTAAACTCCTCTCATACTCACACACCCCTCCATCTGGGCCCTATGCCATTCAGAAGAAGTTCCTTTGAGGAGGATCTGGAGGTTATGACCTTTATATGGTGATGGGACCTCCACATACACAATCTGAAAAAGCTGCTGTCTGAGTGAGACTGAGGGAATTTATGGGTTCAGTGTAACATTTCTTAGACCATTTGTGTGTGTGTGTGTGTGTGTGTGTGTGTGTGTGTGTGTGTGTGTGTGTGTGTGTGTGTTGGCTGAAAAGGCATTTAATTCGACAGCTGGGAGGGTAAAAATACATAACACAAGCTCTGAAGAAGTTTGAGAGAACACACACCCATGCTCATGCACATTTGTACCCTGAGGCCAATATCAATGTCCGGCTGAATTACTGCAAATAAAAATGAAGACTCTATTTATCGCTGTTATAACACTGTCTGCACCCACATACCTAAAGAAAAGAAATCTCATGAGCATTAAAGGGGGAGAAGTTCAGAAACCAACCCCCATGTTCTGGTGTCGGTTAGTGATTTTAACATGGAGATTCTGGCACTTTCCAAGACCAGGGTAAGTGCTGTGGGATTAATTCATTCATTGAGGTCAACTACCTCATTAATTCAAGCTAGTCCTATCATCTTTTGAAAACACACAACCATTATAAATAAGGCCAGCCTAAAACACTTCCCATCATTTGTGCTTTTCAGACTCTATAATGGCATTTAGTGCTTGGTGCCCAATTACTGCCACTTGCTATGTAATTTCAATAAGGCAGCTACAACAATCCACAGAAATCATCATATTCTACATCTATTTCAAACAAAAAATGAAATATGAGCTGGTGGTTTCTCCTACAGTGATCATTTACACACATTAAATCTTTCTTTACTATTAAAATTAATTAAAGACTACAACAAAATTAAACCAACTACTTTTCTCTTGAAACGTGGCCTTCTGTATACATTACATTCATGTTCTCTTGGTTCTGATTGGCCCATAAACATATACTGTATCTGTTGGCTGGGCGATTAATGACATAAGCCCTAGATTCACATGAATACCTTATTCATCATTCAAAGAGGCTAATTTCACACAAAGGCAATGCATTTTCCAGTATGTGCACAGCACTTTTACACAGAAAATATCCAATCAAATTCTGTGATTGAAAGACAAACTATACAAAGAAAAAAAATGGGGACAAAATTACAGCTCACCTGCAGTAGATCACTCAGGTCCAACAGCATGTCTGAAGGTCAGTCAAAGATTAATTCAAGCAGAATATAATATAATCATTATAGTAACAAATTCATGCAGTGATGACCCTACATTCTGAAAACCTTTAAAATAGAATTCCAAAGATTTTTCACAATTTCTGAATAGTTCAGTGCTTGAGATGAACACATTCACAGTGGGGTTCAGTGTGAAACTGTGGTTAATTTAGAGAAACTTGGATTCAGATTTCTTTACAGTGCTGAATGGAAGCAGGTGTTGCCATGACTACAACACACATATAGCCATTTTCGTTACTATCCAAACCCACTAGTGAACCTACACATATCTCCTGATGTGGAATGCTGATAATGGTAAAATAGTGACAAATCTTTATATACACTTCCTTTGGGGACTACTTTGCCTTAAAACATGCCGCATGTGTATCTCCACAAGACCTTAAATCTTAAAATATGTTTTAGGTCTCAATCTTTATAAAACTATGGCAAAACAGCATCTCAGGCATCAGGTACCTTTATAAGCATTTGGTGTAATGTTTCTGTGATGAAGCCATAAGAGGCATTAAACATCTGCTTTCAGTCACCAAAACTATGAACAATTCTTACTGAAAGCTACTCCAAACTGGAGCATTTCATTACAGAATACTCTAAATAGATCTGTTTATATGTTAATCACTTAATCATGCAGATTTAGATGCATTAAGCCATGAAAAATCAACCTCTCTAAACATATGATTGTAAAATTGCAAGCCAATTATCTGATATCTTGGATATGTTTTGGTACTGTGTTAAACACAATTCTTCAATAATATACAGTCAATCCAAGCAATACATTCAAAAAGACATTTAATATTTAATAATTTGTCCTTTTACTTGTTATTTTTTTAAATTAATAATACATTTTAAAAACACATTTTAATAAATGAAATATTACTGTACAATGCATTTTGTTCTCTCACAGCTTAAAAACAAAAGTACCTTTATATAGAACTAGCTGTATATGGGAACACCATTCAAATCCTTTGCAGAACCGTGTTATAATCACACCCCCAATTTACCAACACACCTGAACTAATCAACCTGAGCCTCTGAGAGAGTAAAATTGACTGACCATCTGACCACACAGAAGGGGGGATGTTTTAATCAGATTCTCATCATCCTGAACGAAGGACGGCTGAAAATCACAACCTCTTGAACCTGCAAATCAACTGTCTCCTGGCAACCAAGCACCCAGGGCAGCAGTGTCCATGGAGACCAGCACACCTGTCCACTCAGGTCCAAATGGATTAATAACATCACATTAAATAAAAAAAAAAACACATTATGGGATTAGTCACCATGGTAACTGTGAGAGAGATAATCCTGAACTGAGAGAGTTTAGAGATGAAACCACTGACTGAAGAGCTGGCAGTATTATGGGATGTGAAGATTAGGGCTGAGGTGAGCAGAGACTCATCATTATTTTGATCCTATAAACACAGATTTCAGGTTTAGGATTAACTAACCACTTCAGAAGCATTTTGGACACGTGTCACGTTGTAAGGGAGAAATGTCTCAACTCCATTGGTTTGGAATATTGACTTCAATACATTAGCAATCTCAGAACCAACCAGTGGGTGGAAATGTTTTTTGCAGACATCTATAGCTTAAAAATAAGTCAATCAATCAATTAAAGGGGTTCACATGCACTGTAAAAGAGTGAGAGTTAAGATAGGAGCTGGGAGTGTGCAGAACCTATACAAACACTAAAGAACCTTTACATCAACCTACAAAAGGTTCTTCATACACATATTTGCGAAAATGGTTCTTTATGGTGCCAAAACCTGTTCTTCCATGGCACTGTTCAAAAAAATATATGTGAGAAAACAGTTTAGATGTGAAAATTGGTCTCAAACAATGGTTTATTTGTAATGTTGTACTGTCTCCAGATCTAACTGTACTGGATATACTTTGACAGTTTTCCTAAAATTTGCTAGAAAATATGCAACATATCTTACTTAAAGTATCACAATATATCACAATACACTGAATCGTATTGTATCACCAGGTTCTTGCTCTCAGAAGTGCTGAGCACAAGCAACCAATCACAAAAGAGTGTTCTCTTTATGGAGGCAAAAGCATTTTTTATGGATAAATAAAAGAAACTGTTGTAGCAATTTTAGCATTAAAAGTGTACCTGTGTACCATGCGCTATACAGGTAAATGAAAGATTGTGGTACAGCATGTAAGAAGAGAGCTCTGTGTCAGTGCTGAAACAAGGAAAGTGGGAGAAAACAGCTGAAGATTTAAAGGCTTGTTAATGGGATACAGAAATAAAAACCTGCAGTCCATGTATTGTTGGTGCAACAGCAATATTTAATCCCATCTGTGTCTACAGATTAAACCTCTGCTTCTAAAACATTTGTCTAGAAAAGGGAGCCTGATCTCCAATCTTTAATCCTATTGCACAAGTCATGCAAACCAGCAGAGTGACGCAGTTAATGCATGAGTAATATCCCTCCAAAACCATGATGCTTAATTTATAAGACTTAAAGCCTCTCCTTAAACAGGGAGATGATGCTCTAATTGGAAGTGAAGGTGCAGCTCCTGCAGAGCTGAGCCAAATCAGGCTATATTTAACCCTCCCACTGGAGATCAACCCCGACAAACACCACACTACCATCAAAAACACACAGTCTGACTCACTCAGACACACGGCCATGCTGTGAACACACATGTATGCATCTTCAAATACACTAACAAAATTACAGGCAAACCCAGGCTCAAGCACAGCTCTCTGCAGATGAATATGTTTGTCTTCTCAGATTTCCTTTAGATCCACCTGCGCTCTCCTCCAGAGGCCTGTGGAACACCACAGCTCTTCAACTGATACAACAACAAAGACAAGACAGGCACTTGTTTAAACCGAGCGTGTTCAGAAATGCAATCTCAGTTTTGAACTTGTTGCAGAGACACTGTTATGATTGATCTAAGATTTCTAAACTGACTTGAAGGGTGGGTGAAATTGCAAAAAGATATGATACTTAAAGTATTTCACAGTAAGGATAAGGTAACACTGCTAACACTTTGGGGACACAAATATGGGGTTTATTAAAGACTTATTTGTTAAGTCTGAATTATACTAAAGACCATATTTAAAATATATTAAGCTTTATTCACTATAGTGCTGAACATTGACAAGAACCTGGTGATACACACCATCATGTGTACAATCAGTGCAAAAAAGAAACAGAGCTTTTTATGCATTGAGAACTGCGGGGTCTGGAGACAACACTGCTATCAAGCAGTTGGTGTTTAAACACCACAACCATAATAAATCCCTATTCCTTCCTTAGTACAGTGCTATATAGGGACAGATTAGTGGTAGACACTTTCTCATCAGCAATGTGGGTCAGCACTATTCATCTGACCTTCACAGCATCCAGTGGCTCATAACTATAACTGGCTTAGCTAGCATCTATATGAGCAAATGTTGTGGGCTCCATTCGTTTGACTATGCTTCTTAGTAACTTATACTATAAACTTAATAGTTGCACTCTGGTCCATATTCAGCTCATGCAGAGATTCTATGTTTAATATAAATTACCAGTGAATTGTGGGAGATTATAGTGGCTTAAAATCACATTTGATTTCAACCTTACAATTCAGGACACTCAGTGGAGTGAGATACTCATTAATGCCCTGAAACCTAATTAGTGCGTAATATATGGTGTGATTCACCTTGATTCTTCATAGTGGTAATATGTGGGTTTATTGAGTTAGAAACAGACGTTTAATAAGTACTAAAGCATCAACTACTCATTATAACTCAGAGACTGTAAATCACTAAAGAATTTGATAATAAACCAATTAATTCACAGCATTCAAATCTACACAGCAATGTTCACTGTCTATACTGTCTATTCTATTGCCTGGATAGTATAGACAGTTACTCCAACAAAAATAGGCTGAACTAAATATTTATGATTATTTATGAGCCACAATAGTCATAAAATTATACCTGTAATATATACCAACTGCAAAATTCAGTATATATAGATACTGAACCCAATTTTTAAAATATTCATCGCCCTCCCTGGTTATATCAACCCCTACATACCCATCCTGAAATCTCTGCTGTTACTTTTCAGCCCTGGAAAGAAGAAAAAAGGGCACCAGTAAAGAGCTTAAAAAAAGCCCTAGTCCACCAAACCACCCACCCACACACACACTCTCACTCTCACTAAATCAGAACGAAGACGGTCTCAGGAGACTGACTGATCTTAGCACACTGACTCGCTTTGCAGCTCACACACATCCCAGACACTGTGAGGCAACAATGTCTCACTGACAAGAAGGCCAAACGGGAGGAAAGGACAGATTTAGGAATAATAAGAACACACAGGCACTAAAGATACAGATAAAGAAACAACGGCCCACTGGGCTCCATTATAAATGTGCTTTGGATTTACAGGTCTTCTGCCAGAATGTTCTGTGTCACATTCTTTCACAAATAGCAACGACAACCCTTAGTGAGATCAGCTCACTATAAAACAAAGCCTTTGTTTTAAATATTGCACTTTAATATAATACTGAACTCTAATGAACTGAATGATGGGGGGTTTATACCCCTCTAGCTAGGCCTGAACAATATAATAATATAAAATAACAAATTCTGATCAATTTTATAATCATGATATTGTGGATATTAGGGGTGGTGAATTGAATTGATCTTCATTTGAATGATCCAATAACACACTAGAACCGTCGCTTCTACCAGCATTGTAGAAACACAATCAACACACCCCCAGTAACTTTGAATAGTTTACTTTTACACAAAACAGTCTACTCTTATATAAGTGAAACTAAATACATTTTTAGATTGTTGTGAGAGAAGCACAATTAACAAAAGACACACTTATGTCTGTAAATAAAGCTTTGAAAACCCACCGAAATCCAGTCATTCATATTAAAACAGCATCTGCACCTGGTGGATTTTTAGGCAGGAAATGTGATAAAGCACCTGTTTTACTCCTACAAGTGCTGTTTTCACACTGACCTTAGAGCTTCAAGATGCACAGTAACAAGTCTCAGCTGGACCTAATAAAGCCAAGAGAAGCTACCATGCCTAACAGCATCCCTGCTACCGCATAGCACATACAGCACAGCAGTGCCTCCTTCTGGAGAAAACAAGTGAGGAAGAACAATTTTATTTTAGCGCTTCAGTTCATGGAGCTGAAGTTAAAAACCTGATACTGAAAGTGAAATATGCCTAAATGGATTGATACTCAATTGAACTGAATCAGGAATCAAAGCGAATTGAGTCATTGTGAATCAGAATCAAATCAATTCCGGAAACCAGTGGTGATAACCAGCCTTAGTGGGATATCATCAGTGCTTATCATGTTTCATTCTTTCTTTCTTTACAGAAAGTGTTTAATTTGATACAGTGCAGCAATTTGTTATACACATCACTGTACCAAGTATCGGAGAGTGTTTTTAAGAATCTGCTGCCACTAAAACATTTTGTCTGTCATAGCATGATTTTATATCTTACCATATCACCCATCCCTACTTCTAGTCAATGCTTGGCATTAGGCATGGAGCCAACAGGCTCATTTTTATCTGCTCCAGACAGTCCTACTCTATTGGCAGTGCATCTCTATAAGGACTAGACCAGCTATATGGGGTATCCACAAACATATGGACCTGTAGTGCGTTAAAGAAATGGTTCACAGACAAATCAAAGAAACAATTCATCACTGACCCCAAATGCAACCAATACATGTACACAATGTGACATCTGATACGCGTTTCTTCAGTTTATAATAGGTGATAGTAGGTTAATCTAACCTACTTCCACTGGCAAGTGAAACTAAAAACACACCAGCGCCTGTTAATCTACAAAAGTTTGTCATTTATTATGGCCACATTCTTGGGTGTTTAAATGCAGTGTGCTAGTTTAAACTCTATGCTCATGGGTTTGTCTCTTGTGATTCCCCAGATTTTTAGTAGACATTTCCGTTCCACCTTAAAAAGTTCGGAAAAGGCAGAATGTAACTTCCCAGCTATTTTAAGGTGAAATATCAGTGTCATGCTGTGTGAAGCACCTGGCAAACTTTATTTCTTTAATATTGTATTTTAAAACATATCATTCAGATTAAAAAAACAAAGTGAAATAATTTTATTAAAACTTAAAAAAAAAATGGCCACTGACAATCATTTGGTTATCTGACACACCCTTGTGTTACTGAATGGGCTGCAGCTCATATGTTTTAGAGCATTTATCTGTGATTAATCTGTGTTAATATATAAAGACATGTATGAAATAAAACAGTGGTAAATGCTTATTTTTGGCATATCTTTAGAATTCATTTTTTTATATATTTTAACACAGGGGCTTTAGAATAACTGTACTGATCACTGTAACACAATAACTGGCCATTATTGCTCTCTCATCCAGACATTGTCTCAGTGACTCATCCGTCTCTCACTCACAAAATCTTAACACTTCCAGGGAACTCACAGGGCGTGTGTGTGTGCCCATAAAGATGGAGGAGGAGATTTCATGCAGTGAATGACGCACTTATGGACCCAAGAGGGGGTGACTAGATAAGCTGGGAGACCAAACTTCTGCTGTCTACTTCTATAAACAGTGATTTCCTCTGCTGAGATCAGGCCAGTCAGACATGCAGTCATACAGTCTCCACAATGAAAAAGATCACATGACCACAATTTACTAACATGTCCCTCCTTCATCTCTGGAACTAGTTACCATGATTCAACATGACCAATAGAATGTGGTAACAACAGTTCGGGTGTATCAGTTGTAGTTTTACAGAAACTTCTTCAGGAAAGATTTTTTTACACAAGCATAATTAGAACCCATTAGTCAACTAGAACGTTTGTTAGTCTGCTTGCTATCAACAGCAACTACAGAATCGCATTATGAAAAATTGCTTGATAAAACGGAAGTCAAGTGATTAGTCAATAATTAATAAACAAACTTGAGTATACTCAAATATCCACCATGTAATACTTAGAACCGGACGGTTTTTGAGGGTGGACCCTACAGTTTAATGCAAAAAGGAAACAAAGGACTTACTCACATCTGGTGGCATGACGGCAGGAGAACTTCACTTAGTGCATGCTGAAATACACTGCTTCATTAATATTTAGTGTACTAATCTTTCAAATCCAGACTATTATGATTAGTATATAGTTTCTCATAGTATTGATGTGTAGTACACAACTGCATACATATAGCTATATACAGGGGTTGGACAATGAAACTGAAATACCTGGTTTTAGACCACAATCATTTATTAGTATGGTGAACTAGGGCCTACTTTTGCGGCCAATACAGCGACAATTCTTCTTGGGAATGCCATTTTTTGGATACAATCCAAGTTAGCACTCCAACATCCCTTTCAGACAGCTTCCTTTTGCGTCCACAATTAATCCTGTTAGATGTGGTTGGTCCTTCTTGGTGGTTCTGACATTACCCTGGATACCGTGGCTCTTGATACATCACAAAGACTTGCTGTCTTTGTCACAGATGCGCCACCAAAACGTGCACCAACAATTTGTCCTCTTTTGAACTCTGGTATGTCCCCCAAAATCTTGTGTGCATTGCAATATTTTTGAGCAGAACTGTGCTCTTACCTGCTAATTGAACCTTCACACTCTGCTCTTACTGGTGCAATGTGCAATTAATGAAGATTGGCCACCAGGCTGCTCCAATTTAGCCATGAAACCTCCCACACTAAAATGACAGGTGTTTCAGTTTCATTGTCCAGCCCCTGTATAATGACACATGAAAGGATTTACAAGACACACATTATTCAAACAGTTTGGAGCTGTAGCTGTTCTTTCCTTTTTTGAGTAACAAACACTGAAACTCACTCTGCACATCCCTACTAAAACCTATGCACTATTAAGATTAGTATATAGTCTCCATCTCATAGTATTGATGTGTAGTACAAAACTGGTTCATATATCTATATATAATGATACATGAAAGGATTTACACAGAAAATGTATATGCACTACATGGCCAAAGGTTTGCAGACAACCACTCATCCAAAATCAAAAGTATGAATAGAGAGTTTGTTCCACTTTGCTGCAATAACAGACTACTCTTTGACGGAGACTTTATGATAATGCTGGAGTATTATATGATATGAGTATATGAGGATTATTTGACTGCATTCAGCTACAAAACCATTAATAACGTCATAACTGCCCCCCAAATGTTTCTCATTCTAATGTAGAGTACAGCCATGGACATCCATGTTTGCGGAGTCCCAGAGAGCAGACTCATTGGAACAAGTTGGGTCTTTTCCAACTGACTGCTCAGCCATGTGGTCACTAATTGGGAATATGCTCCAGAGCCACAGCGACCCTGACCAGGGGGAAGTGGTTAATAAAATGGGTGAAAAGATGAGTGCGTTGCATTTGGTAGGGTTCTTAGGTAACGAATGGTAGGAAAATGCTGAGCGAGAAGTCTTGACTCCTATTTTTTCTTATTGATTCTTACTGTTGTTAACAACTACGCTACATAAATTACCAGTATTTAGTACAACATTCTCACCTTTCAACTTCACACCCCACACAAATTACTGATCCGAACGCCACACTGCAGCACTTCCAACACACACTCATTATTCAAATTGTTTTGAGCTGTAGCTTTTCTTTTCTTTGTTCAGTAACAAACACTGAAACTCTCTGCACATCCCTACTGAAACCTATTCAATCCAAACTTCCACTGCTCTTGTTTTCCATCTTTTTTCCTTAAAGGATACGTGGTGTCCCCTCTGTCCGGCACACCAGGTAAAGGCACGCTGCGATGACGTGGGCAGATTTGCGGCCACGGGTCAGTCGCTTACACAGTGCCATCTTGTAGAAGTTGAAGGCTGTGTTCAAACAGTGCTGGTTCATCTGCAGCTGGTGGCCCAGGTGGTTTATGTTCCGCTTGGCTAAAGAAAAACAACAACAAATAACAACAATGAAGACTCAGAGGCTCTAAGAACACTGAGAGGAAAGAGATGCTGTGGCCATTGGGTTAAAGATCGGACAGCAAGTGAACAGTCAGTTTTGGAGGTTGAAGAGGTGAAGCAGGAAAAATGATCAAGGCTACAATCTGAGACAGAAACCAAACTGTGACGGCTAGAAAACTGGGTTGGAACTTGTCCCTAACATCAGGCATGTCTTCTGTGGTGTTCTCAACTTGCAGGACTGCTGGAAAGTCTTTGTGCTAGATAACACAGGACACCTTGAGGGCTCTTCATGCAAAGAGCCCTCAAGGTGTCCTGTGTTATCAAGCACAGCACACAGCTTTTGTTTCCTACTTTACTATCAAAAACCAAAAAGGTTTTATATGATAAAATACATAATTATACTAGTGCACATAAAAAAGTAGTACATTGTGAAAAGTTTTTTTTTTATCATACAAGTTAGATTTTTAGATTAGCTTTCTTTTGTTTTCATTTTGATATTGTCTGATTACTCATTTAGTCAAACTCAAATATTAAGCATTATTATAATTTAAGATTTTAAGATCAACATTAAAGCATAAAAGGGTATGAACAATATCACTTGTAATAACTGACATAAAAAAAAAACTAACTTTTTGCATGAAATTATGAACACAAATGAAATTATGTCGTTTTTAAACACACTAGTATTTAAATATATAGTTAGATATTTTTCATTATTGTTAATATTGCTGCTAGGGATGCAGTGACAGGGATGCATCTTGATATTTTTATGTAAATTTCTGTAACATTAATAAAATGCAAATATTTCAGTTAATCTTGGTGCCACTGAGACGTTCTATTCTTCTTCCACATATTCATTTTTTTTCTTTTTGCCATTTTTCATTTAAGAAAATATTCAGCCTCAACAAATCATTGGCAAGGAAATCGTGCAACCCTATTAGGTCATAAACAGATAGTTGTTAATAGTGAGATGAATATGATTAGTGCTTCAACTGCATTTCTTAACACTAACTCTTTATAGAGGTTTATGGAGGATGTGTTAGACTGAAAAACGGTACCGAGCAGAAGCCCTGGGCTATTTATACAAACTCCCAGCCACACAGAGATCTCTTGTTCTCCCAGCACACCCTCACACACACTCCCACCCCAATAAATCTCAACGCAGACTGCGGGCCCTTAATCACACACATGTACGTGCCTGCACTCACAAGCACACACAATAAAGAGGTCCTCCATATGCTCTCCTTCTACTCTCTCTCTCACACACACACACACACACACACACTTGTCTGAGAAAGGTGATTCATTCATTCATTCATCACCACAACACACACACACAGCAGGTGGCCCACACACCTAACCGCTTTGACAGCAACAAGAGCAGCTCCTCCCAAACACTTTACACAAGCATATGTTTGCACACACACGCACACCTGATGCACAGCTCTTTTTCCCACAGATAATGGACTTAGAACTGTTCAGCTCTGAAACTCCCAAACCTCCAGCATGACACAATTAATGAATGTAATTAATCATCAGTGTTAAATGGAAGAATTGTTTCTAAAAACGAATTATCCAGTGTTAAATATCAACAACCGCAGACCAAAGATCAACTCACAGTTCAGAGGTGACAAGAGATCTGACCTACTGATTCTGTGAATACAGCACTGAAATGCCGAAATGAATGACGAGCCAAGTTGTAGATGATTCTGAACTGCCTGAACAGAGGAACAAAACTTCAGAGCATTCGGAATGAACTTCTAAGAAAATGAATGGCAGCACTTTATTTTGGTGGTCCTTGCAGTTGGTTTGTAGGTGATCAGATTTTCTTTACTAATATGCAAATAAATGTCTATTAAAGATCTATTAAAATGGCAAACCCTGTATCATAACCCTGATGAGAAAGAACTGAGTTTAAAAAGATCATTTGTTAACAACGTAACAGTAGCTAATTTGTGACGGACAAAGTTTACATCCAGAATAAAGTTCCAGCAAAATAACCAGAATGAAGTTAGCAAAATTAATTTCTACAGTGAATCCATTGTAAAATATCCAAAATGAGGTTCTACTAAGGTTAATATCCATGACAAATTTATTTTAAATATCCAGAATGAAGTTCTGATATCATTATCTTTCAGAACAGAATTCTGCTTCTGTTTTCATCTCTTAAAACTGCACGAAAAAGGATCCTCACACAGTATTGTAAACACAAACCAGACAATAAGGAAACACTTTATTTATTCTTGATTTTAATCTGTACTGAAGCTATAATTATGTACATTACAGTAAACTGTCAGACACTGGAGTTCCAGCACACAGCAGAATAAATAAACACAGGCATTTTTACTGGAGTTCCATTATTATATCATAGACATAAAGCTCATTATCAAGTACTTTAATGAAACCCTAAAAGCAATATCACAGTATATTAGTAGAGATCGTTAGAAAACTACAATGTCACTTGAAAATACAGTGGAGCCTGAAAGTTTGTAAACCTTTTAGAATTTTTCTAAATGTTCTAGAGTTTCACACTTTCTAAGAGTTCTAAAAGTAGGTCAAACAAATGAGACAAATTATTATACATTGGGTCACTGATTTATTGAGGAAAATGATCCAATACTACATTTCTGTGAATGGAAATATTATATAAACCTATGTGCTCCGTATCTGTTGCAACCCCCTTGTTCGGGATTAACTGCATAAACAGTAATTAACTCTTGTTTTGCATCAATCCAAAAAACAGGTTGTCCATGTGATTTTAAGCAAATAGCAGATGAGCACTGTTGTTCAGTGTTCTCCTGATGGTGGACTCATGAACATCAGCCAATATGAGAAAGGCCTTTATTTGCTGAGAAGTTATCTAAGGTTCCTTTGCAACCTTGAGGACTATTACATTCCTTGCTGTTGGTGTGATCTTTGTTGGTCAAGCACTTATGTGGAGGGTGAAAATGATCTTGATTGGTGGACTCCAGACTCTTCTTTTTCAGCCTGATGAGCATCAGCTACTCAGAAATCTGATAGGGTGCTGATAGGGTGCCCACTCACACCTGACTCTAATTTCACCTTCAGAATATCTGCTAATCCGGAAGGTTCACACATATTACCACGTTTTCCTCAATAAATAAATGAACCAGTGTGATTTGGTTCACCTTATCTACTTTTAGGACTTGTGATGAAGCTGTAGGTTCAATTTATGCAGAGATATAAATACATTTTAATGGCTTCACAAACTTTCAAGCACTATTGTAAATAAGGTGCTGCTGCTCTGAAAACCTAATTTTCTCATTTAAAACATAAAGGCGCACTGACAGAAACTATCAAATAAAATATTTGTAACTCATCAGCTGATCATTCATGGACACTTTTCAATGAACTGTCTCAAACTGACGTTTACTGGACTGATAAATTAAGAAATTTCTGTTGTTCACAGAATAATGGCCTGGCTGCCCAGAATCCAGACCACAACATTAGTGAAACCTGGAATTAATTTGACTGTAAATGAAATGAACCTTACTCAGTCATCCACTTACCATTCTGTAGTGTCTGGGTTCTAGACTCCCTTCCCATCCCAGTGTAGTTCCCACCCAGAGAGGGGGCATTGCCAGTAGCTGCATCACAAAAAAATGCACATAAATCACCAGCCAGCCTAAGCAATGTCAAAGAATACTCCAGGTTTTAAAACAATCTCCACTTACTACTATACATACTGTATTAAAAGGAGACAGCACCCTCTACTGGTCACAGTTTGCAACTCAGCATTTCAAAATTGTTGTGCTCCTTTAAAATAGTGCGAACGGCACAGAATTCAAATCTTTTTGATTCCACACATCTCTTAAGATTACGTTGCTGTGATACTACTTTTGAGACACTTTGACTAGCAAATAACAAGGAATCATGATCAAACCTGCTTGGTATGTTCTATTATAGGTGGATGGACCCTGCAAAGGGTTAGTTTAAGGAGGCTTTAATGAGCTACTTTCTCCACATTAATCGAGATGGAACTAAAATCACATATCACATAAAAACCAACTAAAATCTAAACATATTTACAGCTTCTTTCAAAATGTGGAAATGTAAGGTAGACTATATGTCCAAATGCTTTTGGACACAAACATCAATCCACATCCTGGGTTTGAATATTGCACTTGTACATTCTGCAGCCCTACTTGAGAGGTTAGTAGTACTTGATTTAATGTATTCAGTTACATGTACTTAACTTTGAGTTACAGTTGGAATAAACTGTACATTTTAAAGAGTTGTTTTAAAAGAGTACTAAGATCCATGGATCATAGCTCCAGTGCATTCGACCGCTGAGCTACTCTGGGCCTCCTCCCATTCCATTAACCCAGGCATTCTTGGGGAGGATTTTCAGTTTCTGAACATGGATTACCTGTCTCTGACAGACACACCTTAGAACTTTATCCTCCAATCAAAAGCATCTTACATGACTTTGTTTCATCAATTAAACACAGTCATAAGTATATTTAAATAACATTACATGCAACCTTACCAACATTTACAGCTCAATTGAACAATGTAGCAGAGGAACGTGGAAAAGATGAACACACTGACCACTGTTAGGTGGAAAATACTGAATGAGTCACTTACCATCTGATGCAACAAACTGTCCAACAGCAGATGAGCCCCCACCGCTGTTCTCCACAAAGGTCACCTCTGAAACGATAATGTTGTCCTCCAAAACGGAGCCGCAGCCCATACACACGGCATCACCGCGGGCCTGATCCACATCAATGTCCGTCCCACCGCAGTTCTTGCACCTCCGCATGGTGACGGTCAGGTAATCTCAAAACGCAGAGGAACTTTGAGGATGTCTGTTTAGATGACAATAGAACCAGAATTAGACTACAACATCATTACTCTCACACAAATACTTGGATTTATACTAACGTTTTTCCACACAACAAAAGGTTAATACACACAAAACAAATGACTTTATTAAGGATGTATCAGCTTTTTCCCAGTTGTTTCTGTTCCCTCTGGCAACAAACCGTCACATTGAGGAGTTTTTCAGAAGGTAACAAAACAGTTTTGAGTCTGCAGTGGAGCATGAAAACTTATCTGTGGCTGATGTTCTTTCACTGTGTTTAAGCCACTCTTCCTTAAAAAATGTTTGTCTGTTTTCTCCCATTTTTTGTCTGCACTGCCAAAACCACCTGGGTTTGTTATACTTGTGCAAGGACAGAGATATTGTATTCCATTAAATTGAATCGACTCTCAGGATATTACAAGCTACATTATCTATGCTTTTTCTGTGTTTATGTAAATCCACTATATATGACAGGAAATAAACTTGCCTTGCCTTTGCCTTTTCATGATATTTAGACATATATAATACACCTATAGAGGCCATTTTTTTTAAACTGCTAATCAAACACTGAGCATACTGACCGTGTTCATCAGCTGGTTCATGTTCTTTAAGCACTGATGACATTAAAAACATGCTGAGAGAAATATGGTAACTCAATCACAAAATTTATCATGAGGCAAAAAAATATCATCCTATTATGGTGGACAGGTGCACAAAAAATTATACAAAGTCTTGTTACCTTAGCTTTCATTGAAAGTTAATAATGTTTTTTACTCCTTGAGCAGTTAGTATTTTGGAGCTGTAGAGCATGGGTATCATCAATACTTCTAGAACCTTAAACAACTGCATGAAAAACATAGACCAGTTATAGAAATTCTGTAAACAAATGCAAACGAAACTGTAACATGTAGCTGACAAAGTCAGACAACGATTTACTATTTTATTTTCACCTGTGGTTACTTCTTAAATAGTCTATTTTTTCAAATATTATAAACATTTCATCAGATGGACTATAGAAAGAGTGAGTGTCTTATTTTAATTTTATTTACCATGAGCAAATTGAGCACCTCAGGACTTCGGACAAAGTCTGCCCACACAACCTCTGATGTGAACCCCAGGAGTGGAATCACTGCAAAGTTTTTTTTGTTGTTGTTTTTATTTTAGGTGCCTGTACCCCAGCTCTGATACAATGGCTATGCTGCCCAGCATAACACAGAGCGTGGCGTGGAGAGAGAGCGCCATCTACTCACCCAAAGAGAGCATAGCCAATTTTGCTCACTCTCAGACTCTGGCTGCTGATGGCAGCATGAGCTGGGACTTGAACCTGCAATCCTCAGATCATAGTGGTAGCACATTAGAGTCCCAGAGTTACTGCATTATTAATAGTATTATTAAATAATTATTTTAAATATAGTTGTGGGTTTGTACATTTTAAACAGTTACTTTACATGAGTAGAACAAATAGTTTTTAAACTGATCCTTTCCTCCTTATTTTTTCAGTCTATGCCAAAAATGAATTGCAAAAATGGAGATATTTGATTTTAACAGCAATGATACAAGAGTAGACTTGACACAAGTGAATCTACTTATATCATTTATATAATTTTACACAGCATCACAGTGAAATACCACATGTACACTATACGTACATCAACACTGATCAACCATAACATTAGCACCACTCACAAGTGAAATGGCATCTACAGTGCTGTATATCAAGAGTGTACATATAAAGTAGTTAGTCAGCTTTTCTTCAAGAGGATGCATTAAAGAAGGAAAAATTAGCAAGCATAAGAGTCTGAAACACTCTGAAAAGAACAAACTTGAAGACTAGAAGACTGTCAGAATATCAAAAAAAACATCAGGCAAGTGCTGAGGGGTGTTCTCAGTTTGCAGTGGCCAGCATCTACCAGAAGTGCCCAAAAAAGGTCAACTAGTGAACCGGACATCTTCACCACAGGACACCACCTGTGGAGTCCATACCTCAAAAGGTCAGAGCTGTTATGTTGGCTTAATGGGGACCAACTTAATATACGGCAATGGGTGTAATGTTTTGGTTGACAGGTGAGTATCCACAAAACTTATATATAGTGTTTACTGTGGACATTGCTAAACAAAAACATGAATACAGACCCTCTGTGCTTGGGGAAATGTAACCTCTGCATTTACATTTAAAAACACATACATACACACACAGGTGTGTGTACACATGTCTGGAGCAGTGGGCAACCCGGAGAGCATCCCAAACTGTGAACCCCAAGCTTATGTGCCTTCCTTAAGTCACTTCAGTCATGTCCTGCCAGTTCAGGGAATCAAACGGGCAACCAACCTATCACAAGGCTGGATCCCAAACCATCAGGCCAAAGCTGTGCTGATCACCAGTAACATCCCAAACAGTGAACCCCAAGGTTAATGGTCTTCTAAGCCTGAAATGAGCAGTGAAACAGAGTCTAACAGAGACATAGATGTAAAATCGTAATGAAAGCACCCAGGATGTGGTTACAGAACCACACCAGTGAAGCCACAGGCCAGCAGGTGACGTGGCACCCCAGTTTATTGGACCTTGCTTGGGTTAAACCATTTCCAAAAGTGCCCCAACTGATTTAAAGGGCAGGAGAGGGCGAACTGCCCCTGTGCTGAGAGGCATTAATGACAGAAGTAGGATTAATATCACCTTTATCGTCCACGCTGACCGGCTCCGCGGGCTGCTCTGTCACTCCTCCACAGACCGCACACTTTAACTTCACCGGGGGGTTCAGACAAGAGCGTAAATATCGAGACTATCCCTCTGTTTTTAAACGACAGAGCGCTTCATGTTTAATAACAGCCGTTAGTCTGTCAGACAACAACAGCACGTGCGTGGAAGCGGCGTGCAGCTGGACTGAACCAACTCGACTACGGTGGGGGGGACGGCTACAACGGTGGACACTCAGTGACTTTAGTGACCAACGTCATATTTACACACGAGATATAATTCAAATGGAGACATAATATAATGCAGTGTAATCACCGTCTAAATGCGTTTTTCCCACTTTAAGTACGTACTCAATCCTACGCCCCCCCGTCCTAATACAGTGCTGCGAGCTCAGCAGTGATGACGTAACGCAGCACACATTCATGTAATGAATGTAAAGTTATGGATTTTGATGATTGATTATTGGTGGAGGCAATAAGTAGGATTATTGGTTTCTAATGATATTGGCCCCCAACCGACCTTCTAACCAACCAGGCCCAAATCATTTGGCATGCATGTAGATGATTGATATTTAAAATAATACTCAATCACTGACCTACTGTGGAAATAAAGTTTTATAATATTTCATATGCAGAGCCAGTGAAATGTACTATCTTTTAAATGCCAAGCTATTTAGTTAATTCAGGCCATGGTGTCCCCATGTGAAGGTAGCCTAATGTAACAGACCTGTTTCATATGTAAACTAACAATATACAACAATAAATACCATAGAAATATAGGAGGGGGATTCTGCTCCAAGATTTTTATTATTTGGACCAGATTTTCCTGCCTCTATTTCCTGTCATCACAAAATTCCATTAAAATTCATTAATATTCATAATATAATGTTTTAAAAAAACTACCTTGCTCTAGCTATTGGCCTTTTCCAAAACCATTAGAGTGGTGTAAGCATGCTGACCACAGGCCTGCTAGTACTGATTTTAATTTGATTTAATGAATTAAAACAAACACTATCCCGAGAATGTTTTCTGAGATCCACAGTCAGATATTATACCAGACTGTGTTTAATCTACATTTTACAGTCATTTCACTGGTGTTGCTCTTTAAGTATATATGCTATACTGACTCAAGCTTTGTTTGATGTTTTGTCTAGAAAGATTATTTAGAGAAAACACATTTTCATCTAATTTCATATATATTTTCTTCTATTCATAAATATTTCATATATTTTATACATCTTTTCCACATGCATTTGGTAGTAGTATGTCAAGATAGTGAGACACTTCATTGACCAGTAGGTGGCAGAGAGAGATTTGGTGGGGCAGTTAATTATATACCATGAACACTCAAAAAAAACTTTACATGCAAGAACCCTTGAAGAGCCATCATTTTAAGCGTGTACACTTAAAAAAATTATTATTATTATTTTATTATTATTATTATTATTATTATTATTATTATTATTATTATTATTATTATTATTATTATTACAGTGGTGATATTGCAATTCCACTGAACATTACATGGTATGTATTACAAATGGACTCCAACTGATGTGTAAGTACAGCTGAAATATGACATAAATTAACAGTGTTTTTTGAGCACGTCACACTTGCCCAAAGTGGGTGGGGCCAGCATGAGCGGTGGTTGGTGCCAGCATAGGCGGTGGGCGGGGTCGAATGTGTTCAGGTGTGCTTTACTTCTCTCCAGACGATTTCCGTGCTTGTCTGTTTTAGTAAGCAGTGGTGTTCCGGAGATGCTGTGGCTCCTCGCAGTCCTGTGTGCTGCTGGAACGTGTGCAGGTAAGCACAGTTTTACTCTCTGCTTATCTGTCATGTTTATCTGCAGAGGCATCAGATGAAATCCTCAGCACCAGGTTCTGCATTCATTAGACTGATGCATTTTGGAACTCTGGACTGATGAGGCTGAAACAGAACTCTCTGTCTGTAATGACCAAATGGATGTTTGGAGAGAAAGGGGGTGAAAAAACTGTTAAACTAGGGGGTGGATGGACCATGTATTGAGCTACTGTTGCAAGGAAATACCAACACATTCTGAAAGCAAACATCTCCAGCAACAACAATAATAATCATCATCATCATAAAAAAAAATAATAATCATAGAATTATTATTCTACAGCAGAATAATGATCCTAAACACATCTCAAAATCCACCATGGACTACCTCAAGTACCCCTCACAGAACCCCAATCACTGAAGATCTGTGGATAGATTTCAAAAGAGCAGAGCAAAGGCTGTTACCATGTACTGATCATACAGAGCTTTTCCAATTCCAAAAATCTTTTTAAGGAAATGTTAAATGGAAATTTCTCCTTTAACTTTGTGCCCTTTGCTTTAATTCAACAATTCAACAATTGAATTGTTCAACAATTAAATTCAACAATTTAATTCAACAGCTTGTCCATGTATCTCTTTTTGTTTCATTTGAGTGAACTCCCAAGTACAGACCAGACTGAAAGTCTATCTTATAATCTGAGCTGTAAATACATGTTTTAAGAGACTGCGGTTCTAAAACTAAAGACTGTAAATAAACCACATCTTTTCCACCATATGTTCGGCCCTTTTTTCTTTGAAGTAAGCTTTAAAATGTTGTAAACAGTAATTAGCTTGCAACGTCTTTCAGGTACATCTTCCCACACTCTCTGACTGAAGTGACCTAACTGTAAGTCAGTTATTGGAGTCGGAAAGTCAAAAGAGCCAGCACAACTTCTGAAGGTGATATTGGTGATATCTAGCATTGGTGAAGAATTCTTCATATCCTGAATGTTTGACGTATATCTGACTTGTTGCAGTTTATGCCATAGATGATAGATTCGATTGACTTGATTTCATCAGTGGTTTCATCAAGTTCTTCAGTTGTTGTTCTTCAACAACTGTGTTGGTAGTCCAGTGTCCAGCAGGGTTTAGTGCTTTAATGATAATCAGCTGTGCAGAGCAGAGAAACACAATACTGTGCAGAACTGTGTCAGCGCCTTGCTTATGGAGATTTGGAGAGTAGCACCATGTAATAACCACATGCGGGAATGAAAGCATTTCTCCTGCCCTGACAAGTGCACTTTGTTAGTTGGTTTTCACAAGCAGCTTCCCTCATCAGGGAAGTGTGAAGCTGATAAACCAAGCCAAAGATTTGATTTACTTAAGATATGGATCATTTATTTTCCTTTGGATAAAAGGGTTTCACTTTGCAGTTGGTTCTGATCTTTCCAATTTAACACAATAAAAAAGAGTATCAGTAATAGTGATGTTGCATTTTAATTTACAGTTTTCTGATTAATTAATTCTGATCATTTATCTCAAATGTAATTGATCCCCCAAGATATGTTAGACCTGTGAATTTGATACTTGGGGAACTTTTGCGCTGGGGTTATGAAGCTCAAATAGCTAACAAGTCATGGAAAAGCAGTTATCATTATGCAGCACATTAGAAACCTCAAACTGCACTAAATCTTAAATATATTTGTTTGTGGTTTGAACACTGTGAACTATGTATGTTTGTCAACTCACATACAGACATAACACAAAACTATTGTTTTTCACTGCAAAAATATTTGTATCTATTTTTAGTAAGACTTCCCGTGCTTATTATCTACATTAGCCTGATAGATGGGTTTTTGTGCAACGTCATCATGGCAGAAATGACAAAGAGTTGTTTTGCAGTGAAACGGCTATAAAAATGGAAGGACAGCCTTTCATATCCAGAGGGGATCACATCCTTCTACCAAAAATCTCAGAAGTTGCAGAACTAATAACTAATTTATTGAGGTAATGAGTGCTGTCTGAGCTACCAAACTGTCAGATTGACCTGTGGCAAGTCGTAAGGTACCTTCATCTTATACTTGACAGTGTCCCACAATAGTTAGAGAGACAGCATCTGGACTTTGTGGGGTTCGCACTATTTACCTGCAATGCTGGTCTGGGCATGTAATGCTGACACAGACATAATAATCAGTACTGAAATCTACTTGATTAAAGCAGCTGACTAATGTTATGATGTTATGATTGCCTTTGTAACCATTGCACCTTTGCCTCAGGCTGCTTGTGTGCATTTGTAATTTTTGCAAGTGGTAAATCCAACTGTAACTGCAGTATAAATATAAAGACTTTTGTGGATGTACTGATTTTGGAATGGGCCACTACTGGACTACATCCTCTGGCTTAGATAGAAAATAAAATGGCTATGTTTGTATTATGGCCTGGTTTCATTCACCATCACTGTATCCATTTGCAGCACGTACCATTTTTACCGAAACACTGTTTATATCTTGCTTTTGTAGCCTTTAAGGTCACTGTGCCTGCTGACCACTTGGTGGCAATCCAAGGTCAGCCAGTCATCCTGGGCTGCGAGTTCACCCCTGAATCTTACTCTGACCTGTCCAGCCTGGTGGTCACATGGCAGCGGAAGGAGGATGCCCGAGTTGTCCACAGTTTCTATTACAATAAGGACCAGCTAAAATGGCAGAGCAGAGACTACCACAACCGTACGGCGCTGTTCCCTACGGAGTTAGAAAAAGGAAATGCTTCCCTCAGGATGGAATCAGTGGGACCAAAAGACGTGGGCCAGTACCTGTGTATGGTCAGCAACACCAAAGGGACAGATAAAGCACAGGTACAGCTGGAATATGGAGGTAATTAACACACCAGCTTGTTTTATAAATACGTATAAGTTGTTAGTCTCGGAAAACAGCACTCAGAATCTGTAGGGATGCACAACATTATGTGAATCATATTGGTGTTGGCAGATAATACTTTAAAATGCATCAGAGAGATGTTTCAAATTTTAGTTTTTAGAACAATGATTCACAGTTCATTATCAGATCCATATTCACTTTAGTGTTTCGCCGGCAGGAAAAAAAGCACCAGAGCATAATGGTATCACCACCAGGCTTAACAGATGGTACAGTGTTCTTAAAGCCATGACATCATGTCCACAGCTGTAGATTCTCAGGACTGTGGAATTCTCTTATCACTATATAGGGCAGTACTTTGAGGTTCTGCTATTTTGCAGTGGTATCCAAAACCAGTGTCAAATTTGCAGTGTGGCATATCAATCCCACAATGCACCAAAAATACATTGTACAATCAAATTACAGTAGTGGACATGAAATATTCATAATTCATTGATTTGTTTGTTTTGAAGATTCATACACAGACAATTAGATTGTTGCAAAGTCACCAGCTGTCGCACAGCAATGAGATCACACACACAATCACTACCTTGCTGAATTCTGTTCCCTATAATTTCAGGTACACCTTATGACAAGTTTATGTAAAACTCCGATTTTATGACCCGATGTATGTGTGTACTTCTCAGCCTTCTACACAGAACCCAAACTGAGCATCAGCTCCAGCTGCTCTAATGTGATCGTGAGGTACGAGGCTGAAGGGTTTCCTAAGCCAGAGGTCAGCTGGTTAGATGACCAGGGCCAGAGCCTTCACCACCAGACAGAGTTCACAGTGGGCCTGGATGGAGCCAAAGGACTCTATTACCTAAAGAGCAGCTACCTGGCCCAAAGTCCAGCATTTAACATAACTTTCATGTTAAAGAACTCCCTTCTCAACCAACACCTGCAGAGACCTGTAACCTTCATACATGGTAAAGCTCTCCTTTCATTCATCCCAGAAACTGAAGAAAGCATGCCATGTGTTAGTGTCTCACAGTGAAAGACATGTTTAAAGAAACACTGATATTTGTCTTTTAAATACACCATTCTATAATAAGCCTTTGGGGGAAAACTCAAACAAAGAAAATAACAAGAGCTTGACATAATGCATCATTGTTTGCATGTGTTAATCTGTTAAATGTGATGGAGAGGATTATACTTCAAAGGAGCCAACTGAAATTTCAAGCATGTGTATATTAGACAAGTTAGGCCTAGTTTTCCTACATTTATCAGATCATGTTTCAGCATAAATATCATCCATTCTCACACACTCCTGTGTTTTTTAATTAAATCAGTAAATCTCACTGCTTGTGGACTGTTAGGGTTATTAAAGCCCCAGTCTACTAATTTTCGGGATTCTCTTTTAATTGCTATCTGAAGTTTTGTGATGAATTTTCTGTGAGCAGGCAGATAAAAAAAATTATGCTTTTCTGTTGGGTTGCCTCTACCCTGGATACAAGAGAGATATGATTGGCCATGGAGGCACACAGGTATGGTGTCCTGTGGCAAATTCACCCGCAGATGTTGCAGCTAGGCTTGTAGATCCTGCACCCTTGTAGGTTACTGACGTTGGTGTCGTAGCTGGTCCCATAAATGCTCAATTGGCAACAAATCTGGCAACCAGGCAGGCCATGGAAGTGTTGTGATCTGATAGAAACATTCCTGAGAAACTTTGTTATGTGTAGAACTTTTTATAGGACAGCAGGAGAAGCATTTTTATGCCCTCTAGTGCCAAGACCCGGTGTCTAATCACACCACACCCTAATCATTTACATATCTACCTAAGACAGAATTGCATGCCAAGTTTTGCAGCAATGTGACATTGTGGGTTGTTTTTTTTTATAGAAATTTATTATAGCAATATTTTACACACACCTCGATTCCACTAAATAATTCCATTACTTCATCTAATGTGTGGTTCGCAACACATGACTTTGATTGGTCAGATGGTTGTTCTACCCAACCTTTGTCTTGTATATAGGAATTTTTTAATGGTTTTGGTTTACACCCAGACACGCCTTAGGAAAAGCCAGTCATTACCCAGTCATAACCTCATTTTAATGCTAACATTAGACTTGGAATTTTGAAAATATGAATAGCGGAAACAATTATAGACAGCTTTTGCTTATCATTGTCTGACAAAAATAGGAAGCTTTACAGAAGGAAGTCAGTTTAAAAATATTTTATTCCAAGTCCAATACATGCTGTATTTTTAAATATTAATGTTTCATTGCTGTTGAGCGTTGTCCCTCCAGAAACCAAACCTCACAAATGACACACTCACGCACATAGATGGTCATCTGTGAAACTGACACAATATTATGATCTAGCCATTTTATATCTTGTACAAAATACATCACAATATATCAGACCTTCCATCTCAAGCTCCAAACTTCACTGTTTTTAAGTCTGTTTTTGAAAATGACAGAGCAGGAAATGAAATGGGTATACAGACTGCAGAAGAGTCAGCAGATTCAAACATTTTTTACCATGTTTTCATATGACATAAGATGAAGATATGAAGATAAATGTAATGCCAGCTCTGTTCCATTTTGGTCACTTCTGTGCATGCATTCAGTTGATATTTGGATCAAAATGATCTCCCTTTCTATTTGATCTATCAACATCAAACTGTCAAGCCAGCAAATTCAGAGCATTGCAACACTTTATCATGTGATGTCTGACACCAGCCATGGTTTGATCATGCTGGCATCATCAGTGCCTCTTGAAGGCTACATTGCATGGTCTGCAAAGTATAAAGAAATGGGAGATGACAATGAAATAACCTACTCTGGTGCTTTGGTCTATGCTGTGATACAGTTGATGCATCACAATGCCTTATTTCATGCATCCTTGACTAACTCCAAAGGTGGTTTGAGTGATCAGCTCACTCAATAGGATATATTGGCACTGTCCTACATGATCATGCCTGTTGTGAAATTGGTTTACATTGGAAGGGTGTTTGTGATAGTTGGCACAATGAGTTCTAATTAGTGAGTGTGTGTTCCAAGTGAAATCTAAGTGTAATCCAAGCGTTTCACCAGAACCCAACTCTGAATAGGCAGACCTGTGTAACAGTGCTGATTATACCTTTGCTCTTTTGTCTCTTTTAGGTGGAGATGATTCCAAATGTGGAGGTTTAAGCAGTGGAATTATTATTCTCTCTGTTGTGTGTTTCCTGCTGTTTGCTGCCATGATGTTTCTGTTCATAAAGCTACAGAAGAAAAACCCTCCTGCAATCCGATACCAGACAGCAAATCAGGAAAATCTACAAATAAGCAGTCCGCCACCATGAACTGCTTTTTGCACTTGATCATGACCCCATGAACTCATCTGCAGGCTGATATTCTGTAATATTTGGTATTAGAGTGTGCTTTGTGCACTGTTCTAGCTTGTTCCAAGGGCATCAGTCTTGGGAAGTCTAGGCAAGTAAACATCACCTGGCAACAGGGCATCTGGGGTTAAAGTCAATCATGTAGTTAGTGTTAGGTGTCAAAACTGCCCGTATATCCATTTACTTTCACGTTTTTCATGTTGTAAATGTGGATGGAAGTTACATTTGTATTAGATGTTGTTGATATTTCTTCTTTACCAGATAATCCTATTTATTTTTTCCATTGTTTATTTGTAGCTGTTTTTCCAAACAGAACTTCTGCATCCTTTATTAGAATCCATGGAGATTTCCAGTCCAGTTTGAAACTCTGGTCTCTAGTTATTAAGTTATATGAGATATACAGTATATTCATTACAAGAGAAGAGAAGAGAATTCTTTTGGTTTTTCTTTTGTTTTACTTTCGATCTGAATGGCTTATAGATATATAGCTATAGCTCACAAAAACCTGAAAAGCCAAGTAATAGTTTACGGGCCATGTCATCTACTGGTTGGTCAACTGTGTAATATCAAGTCCAGAGCCAGCGCAGCATCTACAAGGAGAGTTAAGATCATGTAATGGTTCCATCTGCTGAAATATTACATGCTTTATGTAGATGCCTTTTTTCCCAGCAGAATACATTAGTAAATTAGGAGTAGAAGTATTGTAAAGAGGAAAATGAGAAACACGTGACCCAGCAATACAGACAAGCTGATGGCCACTATCAAAGCAACTTGGCCTTCAAAATCACCTCAGCAAGGCCACAAGCTGATTACCTCCATGCCAAACTGCACTGATGCAGTAATTCAAGGAGTTCCAGAGTGTATGCTCTTTGTGTCAGAATTTGTGTATTCCTTTATTGTGCATCTTTTTCTTTTAGATCTTGATGAAACCATAGAGTGTAACTCTGAGCACAATGACTACATAAATCAGACTTAAATACTGTGCTACACTTGTAGTACAGTACAGATGTATCAGTGCCATGGAACAGCTGTTACTCATCTATTGTGCTGTAAACTAGCCCATAGAATAATACACTTTTTTTTTTCTTCAAACTTCTGTTTTTTTTTTCAATATTACTATCAAGAAAAGCAAGTGTCCATTTCAGTCTTTTTTTTTTTTTTTTGCTTAATTATAACTACTAATTTATACTGCCCTCTAGACCAGGTCAAGAATAAAAGTTCTCAAATTAATATGCAATAAAAAGTGCTTGTTTGGAAATAGGAGGTTATGTTACAACAGGAAAGATATTCATTTCCTGTACTAAATTTCCCAGCTCTACACACTGCAGGAAAATCAGGCCTAACTGAAAATAAACTACCACATAATGGAGCACTTGTTACTCTGGATTTCATAGTCACAAAGTCATTTTAAAGTCACACCTTCTGTTTTAATTACAAAATCTCAAATACTTTGCAGGAACGAAAAACAAAAACATTTCCAAACAACAAAGTAAGAGAAAGGTCATTACACTGCTGAATAGTATTTATTCTGCATGGTTTCACCATCAGACAAGCAGCAGCTTGATGAAATCAGCATTTCAATAAGATTTAAATGGATCTAAACAAAGATCCTGGTTTGGGGTGGTGTTGTTTTTTTTGCACTACGTTCATCAGCTTGTGGATGGCTTTTTCACCAGTTTTCCAGTAAGAATCAGAATTATTTGACTCCTAACGACCATGAGAGATTTTTTGGTGTTCTAGACCTAAAGGTTCCTTAATAATAATAAAAACACAGTTCACAAGGGATTTTCCATCAAAATAGAACCAGTAAGCAGTCCTCTAAGTGAATTGGGACCTTCATGGCCAATAGTGAGCCTTGGGTGACCTGACACTTACGTGTTCACCAGTTGCCATTCAGTGGTGCACTTTTGGTAGGTACTGACCACAGCTGACCCTACACAACCTGCCAGATGTATGTGGAGAGGTTCTGACCCAGTCATCAAGAACATCTCAGTTTGGTTCCTGTCAAAGTGTCTCAGATCCTTAACCAGAGACTGGGGTTTGATTCCCAGTCTGGGCAACTATGCTGCTACACCAATAAGACTTGGGCAAGACTCCTAACAATACTCTTGCCCACCTCTGTAATATGAGTAACCTTGTAACTCGCTCTGGATAAGAGCATCTACTAGATGCCGTAAATGTAAATACTGACTATTGGTAAAAGCCTAGAGATTTAGATGACCAAACAGAATTGCCTAAAATTATTGTTTTTTTTATGGAAATATTGGTTTTCAACAAACACATTGAGTTTAAGGAGTGACTGTTCACATGCTTTTTGATATATACACTCCTTGACAGATGCCATGGCTGATACTTGATTTATTGCCAAGGCTGAGTGGTGTAGAACCACTCTGCAGTTTAATTGAGCTGCAACGTTCTTTAGTGAACACAGTCTACACTTCAAGGTACACACCAAGGCCTAACAGACCATGCTGAACTTTTGAGTGTAGAGTTTCTACAGTATGATTAAGACTGGAATCATTTTCTGAAAGGAGATGCTGAGTGAGGAGTGAGGAGCATGAAGTGGAAACAAGGAAATGTCTCATAAATTATCATGATGCAGACATGTTTATATCAGAATTTCAGGAAGTCGTCAAAGTTTGGCTACATTGAAAAGGAAAGGGGAAAATGATTCATTTGGCAAAGAAGCGGCTGAACTCAAGGAACATGTTTAAACACTGTGCCACATTGCCACAGAGGGGTGGGAATCAGACTTGCCAGTTTCAGAAGAATAACACTAATGTCACAGAATTGTATTTCAAAGTTAAATATATCAGATTAGATAGAATTAGATTTGATAGAACTTTATTGAACAGGTTGGAGGGTTCCCTCAGAGAAATTAAAGTTCCAAATAACATATAGAATTGTTTTTGAAAACATCTATATTTTCTTTCTGCTGATGTCTACACAGATTGTTACTATTACATATAAAATTATACAAATGTTCATACTTTGAAATAGTTTTCAACACCAGAAACTCACAGAAACAAAGGTGGCATGGTGTGAAAACATTCTACCATGCTTTGCCACACCCTCAAGAAATAAACTGACAGACACAAAGGCCATTCATACCTTGAGTACAATCCAAAAAGCTGAACAGCTTTATCACTTTGGCTCAAGAAGCCTTTCACTAGTTTCCAGCTGGGGGCTAGAACAAAAATGGCTCTATTGAAGGGACTATGATACAAAAAATCCCCTAACTGAACTGAACTGATGCACCACTATTTAGCCATTATTTTACCAGTACATATAAAATTCTCACAGTGTCTTTTGGGTAGTAAAATAAAGTGTCCATTGTTGTAGAAATGCTCACATAAATTCTTACAAATAAAGGTTCTTCAAGGGTAATTTAGTAAAAGGTTCTTCATATTGATGGAGAATGCACTGTAGAGGGTTGTACAGAGAACCTTTTGGACAAGGGTTGAAAATGTATGGCAAATGGCACCATAAGTTTGACAATGTACCATAGTAGAACCCTTTCTGATGTCATAAACATTCTCCATATATCTGAAAAACCCTTGCAAGATTCAAAGAACCCTTAGATCACGAAAGAGCGTTCTTTGAGTATTCATGAGTATTCATATAGAACCATTTTCTTTACTGAAGAACCCTTGAAGAACCATTATTTTTAAGTGTGCAGTGGCTCATTCCCATGGTGAAGTGTCTAAACAGCAGTAGTTTAATATGTACATCTGCCTCACCATAGCAACCCTGTATGACAGAGTATGCAATATAATAATAATAATAATAACTAAAAAACAAACATCACCTCTTTGCAGTCTAAATAAGACCACCATGCATTGAAATTTAAGATAATGAAATGCATAAGATCATTAAAAGGAAATTCCACAAAATTAAGACTTAAATTCCAGTGAATTCCCTGTGTAGACATTGCGACCGCTTGTTCCTATGAACACTGTGAAGAAATCAACAAGCAAGTTTCTGAACAATGAAGCATTTTTGAATCAACCCCCAAACTGGTACACTTTGTTTCAACTTGATTTACTTTGTGAAATTTCAAAACTTTGGTTCTCCAGCCACATTACCCTTCTCTGTATCCCCATAGGCTATCAGCACAGTTCTCAGAGCGCCTACGCGTTCACTGCAAGAATTACTCCCTGGTGTTACCTGACACTGTTTTCTTTATTATGCTAAGACACCACAATGCATTCCACAATAGTAGACAGATAACAGATGAGGTGTTTGTCTATTGAGTGCAGTCTTGGTGAAGGGTGGGGTTCTCTAGAGAAAAGCAGTCACCTGGTACTGTTTCAAACCCACTCCCATTATAATCTATGGAGAATTGGAGCTTTCTGTGTGCACTGTAAAAACCTCAAGGCTGAGAAAGCATGCTGGATATTCATCAGTTTATTTCTGAATCAGAATGACAATAAAACGTGTGAACTATATCCCCACACATTTTTTTCTCTAAAAGTTTATGATTTTTGACTTTAGATGAGTGACTTTATGAATGTAGTGTCAATTGTGTCTCAATGTTATACTAGTGCAAAACATTTTTGGTGCATTTTTTGTTCCTAATTTGATTCAAAAATGATCAAGTGCAGATTACAGTGCTATTGTGAAGGAAGATAAACGTTATCAGAACCAATAAATTATTAAAAATATAGACTTTGAGCAATATGAGCAATATTTATTGAGCTACACATACAGATGTTGAATTGTGTAGTCAAGGCTTCTGTAAGCAGCTTTTACTAAATTTAACACTTAGTGTAATCAATCCAATTTGACAGTAAATAGCAGCTGAGAAGGTGGCATAATTTAATATTTTGCTAGTGTAAACACAACTGAATTTATATAACTGAGATACCAAAATATGGCCCATTATAGGAACACTTCTTTAAATATAATGAGCAAAATTCTTGTGAACTCTTTATTTTTTGTGTTAATTCGTGAAACCATTCACAAATGAAGAATTTGGGGAGAACACATTACTTTTCATTATTATCATATATTATTAGCAACATCTTGGAATGGCCCTGATGTGCTCATGTCATTAGTAAGGATACTGCCTTACTAATAACACGTCGTGCGTTTGCTAAATATTTACTCAACCCTGTAGCTTTAGACGACTCATTTCAGTCAGTAGAATCCCTTGAGTAGATGTAGCAACAACAGCATTGAGAAATCATATCATTAATTGTTCAGCCTGGACTAACAATGGGTTATGTGGGATTTGGAATGATCTTGTAATATGGCTATACAATACACTAAACTGTCGAGCTAATGTACCACTAAGCATATAAAGCAGGCTTCCAAAAAAAACATGAGAGAGATTTCCCAAACATGGACTTTTCCTAAACCTAAATTATAATACCAATGTTAGTAAATCCTTAAGAACTTCTGAAGCATATTTGTCTGGAATGCAGAAACCGGGCATGCTCGGCCAAACCTAGTTGCGAACTGCACTCAGAGCGACAGCAGAAAGACAGTCTGTAAAGAAGGTTTAACTAAAAGCCTGCAAAAAAGAGATATGTTTCAATCGAAATTTAAAGAATGATTTGGAGAGTGCGTCTGAGTCACAAACAGTAGCAGGAAGGTTATTCCAGAGTCAGGGCGCTTTATAAGAGAATGCTTGTCCCCCTGCAGTGTTCTTTCTAATTCGAGATACTGTCAGTAAGCCTGTATCTTGGGAGCGAAGTGTATGTGATGGATTGTATGGTTTAAGAAGTTCTGTAAGATATTGTGGGGTCAAACCGTTCAGCGATTTGTATGTCGGAAGCAATATTTTATAATCACTGCAGAATTTAATAGGTAGAAGGGAAAAGGACTAATGTGATCACATTTCCTAGCTCTGGTGAGAACTTGTTCGGGAACTGCTTTGGGGTAAGCTTGTGTTCCATTTAAGAGCCTTTGAAGGCATATTGCTGGCAACTTCCCTCTGCTGCTTTTATATGTGCATTGTCTTACTGTATTACTTTAGGGTAGATATAGATATAGGTAAGATAATGATTTGCTGTCTCAGGTGTTTTATGGCTGAGCTCCAGTTTTGACACCTACAGTCCTGTGCTTTTAACCGTAATGGGAAAGGTATGTTTACGGTTTGCCTAAAATGATTTCATTATTTTATTAGTTCCTGATGGTCTTTGACAGTTGGGTACAGAATCCTACCTTGTAGGAAGTTGATAGTCTGTAAGTAAATGTCTATAGGTAAATGTCACACACATAGCAAATGCTGTGTGCTTATGTATGTTTATTTTTTCTTGTTTGTTTGTGTGTTTGTTTGATTTTTAAAAAAGAAAAAGAACGAATGACGTGGGGCACACTTAACGATGACTTTGTGTACAGCTGCACTGCTGTAAAAAGATCATCTTAGGATCAATTTTAAATGCATTTACATACCATGACATACAGGTGCAGCATATTATCTGATACTGACATTATGCTGCATCAGCAAGTTCAGAACGGCACTTTCCCTATGACTCAAGTTCAGAGACAAAACAAACACAATTTCAGACAAAATAGTAATTGCTTGAAAGCAGTGTTTACTGAGAGGGAATGCCTGTATTGACCGAAGATGACTGTAGTCCAGTTCTCTCAGTGTTAAAGACGCACACTAGTGCCCAACAATTCATATGCATGTCTAGGAACATGTTCATCACACTAGCCATCAACAAAAAAGGATCACCTGACACCGTGTTTAACAGCAGAGTAAAATGATCCCTAAATGTTCTTTATCAATATGATGAATTGAGAAAAAGTGAAGCATCTCCTTTATCTTTTTTTTCATGGAATGGAAAGTGAAAAATTACATTCAGAACGGGCCGTTTTACCATTAGAAACATATCGGAATGATGGAGTTAGATATCATACTGCAACAAGCCAACAGACGCCTGTGGTTTCATCTAGCCTTCTGTCCATCCAAAGCCTGTAGATACAGGTAGTCAGTTTTTGGCTTTGTATAAATGGACCAGGACTGAAGCTATGAATCATAACCTGATAAGGCAATAACCTAATCAACTCCAGAAAACATTCAAATGAACATTCAAATAGAGTCTTCCCTCTTCTGGCACTCATTAACAAGCTTTGAACAGGGCACTTCTTTCATACAGATGTATTTTTTTTTGATTAACTGTAGACTTGACACAAGCAGGGTAAAATAATACAATTATGTGGCACACCTGCTGGCCTGCCTGAAAGTGAGAGAGAAGCTAATAACAACCGTAAAGATTGTTGAAGAGCTCTACAGCTCACGTAGAAGGAACCATTCTCAGGAGTACCACAGCCTCAGCTGCAGTGCTGAAATACACACTCACCTCAGTGCACAATGGCCATAATCAGTTTGTGGAGCAATTACAAAAATGAGTGACCTAATGTTGTGCACTAAGCTATTGACAGGTTTTCTTTTTACAAACTTTGCAGGGCATGTGTGCAGCCAGGGGCCGAAACCAGTATGGTTACTTGTCACAAAAATATGTTACTCAAATGCTGTAAGTGCAGAAATGTCAGTTTTCGTGTTGTAGGTGAGGGCTTTGACTGTCTAGGCGTAGGTGAGGTACTCTTCAAATTCAAATTGCAATAAGGCATTTTAACCAATTGACTCAGTTGTTAGGAGGTGTTGGAACAGTGCATTCATACATAGTCAGCAGGACATCATCATCTTTACTGATGAAACCAGGTTCTACTTGCAATTCGACAACGGTCAGGTTAGGGTATGGAGGTCTTGTGGACTGGTCTGCAGCAGGGCCTGGAGACTTCTCCATCACAGAAAGCTTTATTATATCAGGGGGAACCTAAAGCCATGAGATATTATTGCTTTAACACCACCGCGCCACTGGGCTGCGCTCTCGCGCTCGGTGTGAGACTCAGTAGGGACGAGAAGAAGACGACATGACAACACTGGGTGAGTTTCTTAGTAACAGCAGGAATTAAAGAGGTTTTTATATTTTCTGTGTTTATGGTTGCTGTTTTTTTTTACTGTGAGATGATGTTAAAGGTTTTTAAAGCCACATAGTGTACACTGTCTGCAGTGCTTATAGGGTGGGTTTGTTTTGATGGCCTTCAGCCTGGTAGACTTTCAGACTCTTGGAGTAAAAGTAAGTATTTCAGTGAAATAATGACTAATAAGAGTAAAAACAAATAAAGAAGATAAATAGCAGCTCATAAAGCCACTAGAGTGGAGCTTCTTAAAGCACCCAGCATTTCCTGCTGTTTGGATCCTTTAAGTCTAAATTAAATAGATTAAATATATTATATATAGTGAGTCCAGGAGTGAGCCACAGTTCCACATTTCATGTTACACCCATAAACGTAAATGCATTTTATTGGGATTTTATGTGATATACCAACATAATGTAACAAGTGTTTATAAAGTGAAATAAAATACAGTTTTCAATCAACTCCTAAATAAAATCCATTGTGTCCAGTCACCCAATTATTCAGTAAATCCAGCTGTAATTTATTCTCAGTCAACTACAGCTGTTCTGTGAAGGCCTCCGAGGTTTTTTAGAGAAACTTAGTGATCAAACAGCATCATGAACATCAAGGAATACAGCTGACAGGGATAAAGTGAAATAGTGTAAAGCAGGGTTAGGTTATAAAATATAAAGAAGTAACATTTCGAAGAGCACTGTTCAATCCATCATCCGAAAATGGAAGGTGTATGGCACAACTGCAAACCTACCAAGACGTGGTCTTCCACCTAAATGGACAGCCCAGGAAAGGAGAGCACTAATTATAGTGGTATGAATACTTTTTCAATGCACTGTATTTGTTTAAAATTTATTACTGACATTATCTGTTTTTACCAATTGTATTGGTGGTCATGTGCATGCAAACTCAGACATTACACTGTGGCTGTATATGTAAACATTTATTCTCTCCCTCTTTTTATCTCTCGCTCTCTCTCCAGTGCAGATGTTGTGGCTCCTTTTGGTTGCTGCGTTGTGGGGGGTCACCAACCCCCTCCTGAAGAGAGCAACCATGGGGATCGAGCATGTGAAGGAAAAGAGCAGGATTTCTCAATTCCTGTCTGAAGTCAAGTTTCTTTTTCTTAATCTCAAGGTAAACACAGATTTCAAAATCAATATAAAAACACAGAGAGAGCTTTTCTCTGTCTGAGATCTACAAAAAACATATAAGCAGAACTATGTCATGTTAATTGATAATATTGTTGGCTTGTAGTTACACTGCTCAGACTCATTTCCAGAGTGATTGACCATTGTTTTTTGGCTCATCTCCACTGTATATAAACACATCAGCTAAATACTGAATACCAGTTCCTCATTTATACTATTTTCGTTACAGTATCTTCTACCATTTCTTCTCAATCAGAGTGGATCTGTGGTGTTCTATATCACCCTTGCAACAGTGGGTCAGTTTGTATGAGTGTTTGCAGTATGCATTTGCATAGCTTGGAAGGAGATTGTGGTTTAATTATTAATTCAGCCACTCACACAACTTCACAGTAATGTTTCAATGTCTAATGTAAGGCTTTCTCAGAGATTTGAGGATGTAACTCAGCAAGGAGATGTACAGTATGTTGAGTGTTTATTGGTGTCCAAAGCTTAATCCATAGAAGTGAAACTATGATGTTTGCAGTCTAATCCAGCCCAGAGAAGAATTGGCCTGTTTGAATGACTGGAATGGGCTGGCAGTGTTTTGACTGGCGGCTGATTGTTTGTTGTAGATCTGTCACTGGCTGTACCCACAGTGAACTCTCTCAGCTTTGTGTTCACACTGCTTACTGGAAAACTGCTTGGGGAGGATTTTGGAGGGAAAAGTATGTACTTGGTTCATTTTTTTTTTTTTTTTTTTTTGCATCATTAGCTATAATCCAATTAACCAAGGTTTTGAGGTCACTGTTATTTTATTTAAACAATACAGTTTACAGTGTGTGTAAGAATTTAATCGATTTAACTCATCATTTCTTATAAGCAACACAATATAACCATTAATCACTATTCTCTTTTTTCATTGCCTCAGGAGCTGTACTGGGAATGGTGTTCACTATGCTGGGAGTCACCCTGTGTGTGGTCAGCTCTGTCACAGAGGCTGAAAATGCAGGACTTCACAACATGACACAAATGAGAAACACTGGAGGACAGACCACTGCTCACTGAACTGGACACAGCTGTGTCAGTTTAGCAGAGCTATGCATTATTATATGCATAATTTGTTGATGACTTGTATGTGACTTTGATAAGATTTTATTCTCAATGGGGAAAGATCTTGTCTGATTCATCCAGGTTGTATTGAGGTGGTATTTACAGTGACTTACAGTGACCACATCAATGCTGAAACAAGCTGGTATTTACTCTTCATAAGAGAGTAAACTTTTCATTACTTGAGAGCACTGCTTATGAGACTGGCCCATAGTCAGTGGAATAATGGAAAGAAACATTCCAGCTGTTTGTATAGATGACAAACTATTGCTATGTGCCAGATGACCAAATTAACTGGCTATTTAAGTACGTTTTTATAACACCTTAAGAGCACAGTGACACCTTTTTTTATGTAATCTCATGTAACTGAGTAGCCTTGGCTTGGTGAAGGCTGGAGAATTGAAACCTAGCCTGCTACAGGAAATGTGGTGGTGTTATCCACTACACTACACCAACTGTTATTAGTAAAATGTTACTGTATTTAATAAAGTTTACTGTATTTTTAAATGCTTCAATAAATTAAAATAAATGTTAATAGCTATTCAATGTTTAAAACTATTGCATTAACATGAGCAGATTGAATTTTTATTGTTAAAATGTTAACTTAAAGTAATATTAGTGTACAGGCCATTCAAAAAAGAAATATTTTAAATATTAATCTATAAGAACTACCAATCTAACTCCATACAGTCACATTGTCTTTTTTGTATTGAATGGTCTTTCACATTAAAATATATTCTGCAGTTCTTTTGCAGTACATCAAATTCTATAGGCATGCAACCCAGATTACTACATCACATATGCAGTGTCTAAATTCTATAACATTTTATTCCTCTATTTTTCCACAGCTTTTTTTCTGTAAACTGAAAAGTATGTATTAAAGGGTCCATATCATAGGAAACAGAATTCACCTCAGTTTTTCAATGTGCAGTAACAAACATTTCACTGTTTCTGTGAAATCATAATAAATTACTCATTTAAATATCTCCTCCAGAATTTAATGAATAATCTATAGTGGCAGAATTTTAGCTTTGCAATTTCTCAGGAGTGCCAAACCTCAGCTCTGATACATCAGCCCACAGATGCCTGTCCCAGCCAACTTCACAATGTGAAAGATGGGGAGAAAGAGAATGTAACCTACCCACTTGTGCTTTCACATAACCCTTATATGCTGATGATGAAGCAGCATGACATGGTATTTGAACTGGGCCACAGTGACAACCACTCAGCTCATTTGTATCACAAAGTGTCCTGTATAAATACAGGATAAAGAGATGTTGGAAATGTTTTTTTAAAGCTGAATAACCATTTTTGGACATAAACCAAGTCGTCATTGAAAAATGTCAAATACAAGGCGATGTAAGATATGGGCCCTTTAATACATAATAAATGTATTGGGACAGGCTCACATTTATGATCACATGACATAGGGAAACATCTACAATGAACTACGTTTATGACCTGTTGTTCGGGGGGTAGGGGTAGGGGTTTACCATCCCTGCTCCTGGAGATCTACCTTCCCACAGGTTTAAGCTCCAACCCAAATTCAACACACGTCATTAAGCCAATACAAAACCTCTGAAAGCTGTAATTAGATGGATCAGGTCAGCTGAGGTGGAAGCTGAAGTAAACAGCAATATTCATAGTCGGTGAATGTTGAACAAATACAGTGGCAGGCAAAACTTCACCCCTGGTCAAAATGACTGTTACTGTGAACAGTTAAGTAAGTTGAAGATGAAATGATCTCCAAAGTGCATAAAGTTAAAGATGACATATCCCTTTGTATGTTAATAAAAAACATTTATTTTCAACTTTTACATGTTCTAATACGTAACAAAAAAAATGGATTCACCCCATTTGGCAGGTATCACAGCTTGTAAAAGCTTTCGGGTTTCCTAGAGTCTTTCAGTTCTCGTTTGGGGGATTCATTTGTATTTGCTTAAATCTGTGAGATTCCTTGGCCAATTTTCATGATGCAGGAGAGGGTTTCCTCTAATGACTTTCAATGAAGGGCATATTTTTGCAGGTGTCACCAACCAGTAGAACAATTTACCACAATTGAATTCAGTGCTAGGCATCTGCTTAGAAGAACCCATGGCTGCTGATTTGGGACAAGGTTAGAGGAATCTGGGTATTTATAAAGCTTTGAAATTTGCATCACCTGGCATTTCTTAACGATGATTGTGTACAAGCCATAACCCTACAGGTGAGTTAGGGTCTGAGTCCTTGGCCAAAGTTCTCTGAGCATTCAAATCTCCTAGGGTTCTCAAAAGGGACTCCTTTCCTTTTTTTCCCCTATACAATTGTTTAAAGCCAAAATAATGCACTGGTATTGCTTAAATCTTGTTGAGAAGTGTGCTTCATCTTTAGCTTTACGCCTTTTGGAGATTATTTAATCTTACTTGCCTAACTGTTCACAGCAATAGTTGTTTTTCCTCACTTGGACATAACTGTGAACCTACTCTCTCAGAAGTAAATGCTTCTGCTGATGCCACATGGATTAATACCTCAAGTGGTGATCTTTAATCAGGGTGCTGGATAAGGTTAAGGTAATATTATATATTTTTGGGTTTGTTTTTTAATGTACTTGAACCTTGGAACTGGCCAACTACTATTTGTAATTCATGATACAATATGTCCTCAAATTTGTGACAGTGCAGGTATAAGTGTATGTAGGGTGTGTGACTGGACAGACTCCAGTTGAGGTCACTCTATCTGTTCGGATGAAGAAAGATGGGTTCCTTCAGCATGGTTAGCCGCGGGACTGTTCGGTGCAGACATCACCGTCTCTGCTTCACGGAAACTTCCATCCTGACCACAACAAAGGATAGATTGAGTAACATGAGAACTGCCGTACAGCACAGTACTTTGGTGACTAATGGGATATTGTTGGCAAAAGTGGTCAGAATGGAGTATGGTGTTTCTGACTAAATGGTTTACAGACACATTAAATGACTTCCTTTTATTTCCTTCATTGCATCTGAATTCCAACAGTAATGGTGCAGATCTTGTGCTAAGCAATACGCGGAAAATCGTGCTGTGCCTGAAACCACTGTGACAAGTCTGTACCACATTTAAGAAGATGTAGATGAGGTTTTAGTGTATTCACAGAGGAGTGCATATATTTATAGAAAGATTTGGACGCATTTGACTGAAGGAGTGAAATGGAAATTTCCTTTGTATCCTTATGACTCCACGGAATTTTGGTAAGTGAAATTAATGACATACTGGCTCAAACATTAGTGGCTGGCACTACATTTGTTGCTTGTCTTTATAAACATTCTGAATGAAATCTATGGTTACTTTGAGTTAAGAGGAAGATATGTTAGTATTTGAGTATTACTTTCAACCATTTGGGCACCAGCAGGAATGAATCTGAATGTACAGACATTTCTATGTCCCCCTTGGTTTGTTCATTTGTTTCGACCAGGTGGTGGTTAACAAATTGTATGCACACAGGAATGGGAGCCCGATGATACATTTGTTCAATAGGGTAGTGGTTCAAAAACTGTACATGTAGTACATACAGATTACACCTGCCAGTGCCTCCTTACAGCACAATGCAAATGCAAGAGAGTACAGATCTGTTTCAGTCATGGCTTATATTTGCAACAGAAATGTATAGTTTCAGGATCATCATCACAATGTGAACATGTGTTATAGTTACTTACAGAAAATGAAATAAAACACTTTCTTTTTGCTGCATGATTAAAAAGGAAAAAACCCAGTTTCCATTATGTATCAACCAGTGTCAGATTATGTCTGCCCAGTATCATGTATTTTTCTCCAATCTTGTCTAATGTCGCAAGTTGGATCTTTGACTTCTGGTGTGAGTTGTTTCTATATGACCAGCCCTAGTGACAACTGCATCAAGACTGTACACCCCTGCATGAGCACAGCCATAGAATTGGGCATAAAATTAGGTCTATATATATATATATATATATATATATAATCAGGGTTGAAGTCTAATTTAGATACATTAAATAAGTAGAAACAGGTCTTTGGGGATGTTTTCAATTCCATTCAATGTTCTGCTAGAAGATGGGTACCTTTGACTATGGACTTTCTTTTAAAACCAGTGGAGAACGAAATGGAAAGAATGAAATTAACAATACCCTCATCATCAAAAAAAAGTTTGGATCCAGAAGGAATAAACCAGGCCTTATTACTGTACCTGACTATAAAAGGCTGTGCATGATTTCCATTCTGACTTCCACTCTACTTTTTGTTGTGTTGGTACATTCTTTGCAAGCACAGTATGCCTTGAAAAAAGTTCAGAAAGCAATTCTACCAGTCCTGCATGGGATGTTTTATCACAGGACTCCTAAATCGCTAAAATGATGAACATTATTGATTTATCCCACAACCTCCAGACAACCCTTGGGAAAATTTAAATTCAAGATCTTGAAATTGAAAACTCAAGATCTGGGAAATTGAAATTCACATCAGAAACTAAACCTACACAGGAGGATTTTACTTACTTTATCATCCTGGCCTCCTTTGTGTTGTAAATCATGGGAGAACACATCACCATTTTGTTTGTGTGTTGGATAAAAGCCTCCTCTGAGTGATGCCTCAAGGTCTTGTGCTTTTTCTTCCCTGTCAGTGGGAGGTGGGCTCAATGATGTCATGAGCACTTCAGTTGCTTGTGTCTGGCACAGAGGAACAAAAGAACAATAATCTTTGATGCTGCCTAAAGCACAAACATTGCATCAAAACCAGTTCCTCCTTCAGTGCAATTAGTGTACTGAAAAATGTTGAAATAGCTACTGAGCACATTATATTAGTTACAGCTAATTTTAAGAGTTTTTAGGTGTGATTCAATGGTGTAAATGTACAGTGGGGTCATTTACAACATCTAATGTATACAGTGTGTAGTGTAACATAAAACCTTCTGGAATGATGGAATAATTGGGATACGCTGGGGAGATGGGGATGATATGGGGTGTTGATTATCCATTATTCTTGTTGCTGAATATAATCAAATCCTCAGAGCAATGCTCCTATATATATATATATATATATATATATATATATATATATATTAGAGTAGTCAATAATATATATATATATATATATATATATATATATATATATATATATATATATAATATATATATATATATATATATATATATATATATATATATATAAAATGTGTGTGTGTGTGTGTGTGTGTGTGTGTGTGTGTGTGTGTGTGTGTGTGTGTGTGTGTGTGTTAAAATGTAAAAAGTGCATAAGGTAAGAATATAGTATGCAAGGTATCATGTACATGTATACATGAAGAATATTAAGTATAGTGCTTTACACAGAATGTATAATTAAAGAACATATTGTACTGTATGGTGGAAATTGTATAATGTAATATCCTGGCACACATACAGACCTGATGTATATGATGTGTTTCTGGTTGGTTCTTGTTAAATTCCTCATCCTCAACAATTTCAGCATCTCTCTGAAAAATAAAAATACTAAAATGTAAGTGACCTCTACATATATTTTTTTATATTTTTATTGTTTAGTTAAAACAATTTGTCAAAAAAAGAATATTTTATACTGATTAATAACACTTTTGCTATTCCAAACTTCGTGAGTTTGGTTAAAAATGGTTAAAAATGTCCTTTACCTCTCTAACTAGAGATCATTTTTCCCTCTTAACTCTAGCAGAGGACCTTTCAAATGTCTAATTGGTCACTGTGGCAAAATAAAAAGCAGAAAACATCTGCCTGGCTGATTACCATGTTGGCTAAATTATTATCAATTTCTTCTCTTTTCTGTACTGTACTGAGACTGCTATTGGAACCTTAATTTCCCTGAGGGAACCCTCCCAAGGGATCAATAAAGTTCTATCTTATCCTATTTCTTTGTTATTATTCATTCATATTTTTCAGAGTTTTTGTATTATTGTAATTCAACATGCAAGGAATGGCAAATTACAGCCGAGTAGTTCAGCAGAGCAAGAAAATGATGAAAGGCTCTGCAGGCGGTCACAATTATAGACCTGTGAGAGATTAAAGATGAAAGTATACCTGATCTACAGGGAGCTCTATGGCTGTGCTCTCATCTTCTTCAACCTCCTTTGCTCCTCGCACCTCCTCTCTCCTTCTGCTCACTCCCTTAAATACACTCAGCTGGCCTGTAAAGACACATACACAGAGGAAAGAAGTACTTTCTGAATCTCTATATGTGGGTGCTTTTGTACACTTACCTTAACAAAAATGTTCTCACTTTGGATAGGGTAAACCAACTGCCTTAGTGTGTGGGTCTCCACCCCAGTCAGTTATGTTAGGTTACCTGCTGTTGCTCTGGCTGTGGGTCTGTGTTTGCGGACTCTGACAGGTTTGGCGTAAAATAAGGAACTGTCCTCTGGCCCTGCTCTCCTGCGAAGCGGCTGAGCGGGGATTGTTCCTGCTGCCTCATCACCCGTCGATTTGACCCGCCGGTCATCCCTCTGATGAAACAGCAGCATTTATTATGGCTCAACACTGCATAAGATCATTCTGGAAACAATCAACCAGTTTTGAGTTTTGCTTGTACTGGGATGACTTTTGGTTGTATTAGGATGGGTTTCAGTTCAGGAATTTGGGCAATATGTGAAGTCTAGGTTGTGGGATGAGTCCTGGAGAGATGGATGTGTTTACACTGTTATAAAATGTGACTCAAAAGCATCTCCGTCTATGTCCTGATGAGCGATAGGATTTTCATCACATAGGGTAATAGGCTCAATGAGGTTTAGGCATGGTTGACTTTCACTGGAGAACTTTTTGTAGGTACTGACATGCAATGCATAATGAACACCTGATGTTTTGGGAATGCTTTAACCCACTCATCTACAGTCATCAGTTTCACTGCCTAATTAATTCCCCCCGTTAACAGGTGCCACTACAACAGATGAAAGTTATTCACTTTACTCGTCAGTGGTTTTATGTGATTTTATGGCTAATCAACAAATCAACAAAGTATTTTACCTCAGGTGAGTCGAGAAGGGCGGAGTCACTGTGGCTGTCCTGAGGAAAGGCCTTCTGAATCTGATGCACACAACAGTATTGAACAGATTGCACATTTGTACTGTACTGTTGCTCACTGATGAAGCACCACATGCATTATGCATTGAATATTTTATCAATTTAAACTTTATTAACTAATGATTTTATTATATTATCGGACATCCTATTATTCAGGTGGTTTTGAGGAGGTGGTAAGAAAGAGAACTCTCAAAAACAAGGGGTGGTATAGGAGGTCATTTGTACTAACAGCGATCACACTGTACTCCTCTTCACCGTGTTGGACACACTGTACTCCTCTTCACCGTGTTGGACACTTTATCTGTACATGTACATAACTGAAAGAACCCCCTGAATGGCTGGACATTACTGCTCTTCTCTTGACACAGACAATATTCAGTTCTTCTATATTTACCTTTGATGGACTCAATGGGCCTTCATTTGTCTTATCATCTTATCCATCCATCCATCCATCCATCCATCCATCTCTCTTTCTACCTATCTATTGGATGAATGCTTGACCCCTTACCTCAGACCTCCTCTGTAGTACACGCTCTCCTGCATAATGTCTAGAACATGCAAACATAAAATAATAATAAAATAATTATTAGGTTTGAATATTTTAGGTAGTAATAATTATGAATACATTACACTCATCAATCAAATACTACATTATCTGTATTATATCATTGAATATGTTTAACAAACACAGTAAATACACATTTTAAATCCCTGGAGTAAAAAATGATAAATAAATGATATGCCTAAAGAACTACTGTAGAATGTTGCCTCATCACCCTCATCATCTTCCTCACCTGTCTGCACTGCCCCCTGCAGCTTTGTTCAGCAGCAGCTCCACATAGGGAAGCTTCTTGAACCTCTCTGTTCCCACAGCAACATAACACTGCCCACTCTCCAACTCCTCCACTGACGTCACCGTAACACCATCCAGAGTGCACAGCCTAAAAGAGGCGAGAATGGTTGAATAAAACGGCAAAATGAGGGTTATTTCTGACACTGGAAGTTAACTGAACATCAATTGGTGTATCTTTTATGAATGCAGCCCTCAGTCTACTTCTACGCACTACCTCCACACTAAGGTCTGTATTCAGTACATACTAAACAGCTGTATTCATTCTGAAGGGATGACAGACACGTTTCAGTGCACCTGTGAATATTCTTTACACTTAACACCTTAAGACACTATAAAACAGGCGAATAGGGTTATAATTCATTTTCTGAAATTGCATGTTTAAATCCCATGTTTAAAGGAACACAGATGTAAACAGTGAATAAACTCAGGTTCATAAATAAGGAATTTTTTTCAAGCATAAAATATTGTATAACTCAGGCTATAAATATAAGGGGCAAAAGTATTAGGACATCTGCTCATTCATTGTTTCTTCTGAAATCAAGGGTTTTAAAGATTTTATCCTGCATTTGTAAGAGTAACTGTCTCTACTGTCCACAGAAAAAACTGTACTAGATTTGCAGTGAGGATTTGATTGTTTTCAGCCACAAGAGTATTAGAGAGGTCAGATTGTTGGATGATTACCCCCCCCCCCTCCTCATCCCCAACTTCAGCTGACAGGAGTAATCAACAAATCCTAAAGAGAAATTCTCTCATTTGGGAATTTGGAGCCTTTGTCACCATGGTAAGAATGACCAACTTGTTTTTCATGAGCATTAGGTTTGTTTTCTTGGATTTTACTGTCCAAACTCCAAAAGTGACAAAAATCTCAGAATCAAGACCAGATGCTGAAAGCTCTGCGAGTGTGTGTGTTCACAGCCAGGAATGGGTTAAATGCAATGAAAGTCCTAAAAATGATGAAGGATTCTGTACATGGTAGATGTTCCTGAGAAAGCCACCAATGAATTCATTTGTAACTTATTAACTGCAGATTTTTTTTTACAGTTCTGCTTATTTACCTGCGAACTGCTCCAGTGCGCAGCATGGCCTTCTCCGAGACGAGGCTCAGGATCTGTTCCAGGTTTTTCTGCATGTTGCGGGGAATGATGAAGCGCATGGCAGGGCTCAAGATGTCACCATTCCTAAACACACTACACAGAGACATACTGTGTAAAGATACTTTATTATCTATTTCATATATTGAACCAAAAAAAGCAAGGTTTCTGTAAAACTCTCAGTAAATATGTGGGTGGGGGTAGAAAGCAGTAAGGTAAGTAAGGTATGTGTGGGTGTGTGTGGGTTTAGTTTTACTCACTGTATAATGCAGGGCAGAGTTATGACCTTTCTCCACTTTGCAGACACATTGGGCTTGCTGAGCACTTTAACCTGTGAACACATCAAGAAGGACTGTCTCAGTCCCAACATCCACCCACCCGCGCACACACAAACACACAGAACACAAGCTACTATCAAATGTACTTTTACCTCCATCAATCCATCACTCGCACAGTAACAATCAAGCTTTCAGGCCAGTAGTGAGGTCACTGCTGCAGCCGGTCTCTCAGATAATAAGAAAGAGAACACCACAGTTTGGCTCTGATGTCAATTAAACAGCTCTCCATAACTAATGAATGGAAAGCACAAGTCCAGTAGCGAGAGGTATAACAAACATAAAACAACAAAATTAATTTACCAATGAGCTCTTATTTTACAATAAGGAACTAATAGCACCTTATAGAGGAAAATGAAGATTCAGGAAGTCAGTGAGTGTGACTGAGGGAGCCAGCGAGTAAGTTACAAGACAGAATTTGTGAGTGAGAAAGCTAGCTTGTAACTCCACACAATACTGAAGAAGCAAACATCAGACACCAAACATGTCCTGGCTAAGCAAATACATGTGGAACACGTATACATGAGGACTTTGCTGAAAAGCAGCCACCAGCTCAAGCTGGTCAAGTAGTCAAGTTTTCTTCGAGTGATGGTTTAAATGGTTTACAAACATAACCAACCTCAGCTAAACAACCAATATGATGAAGCTGGTTGACCATTAAGACCAGTTTTTATGGACCAAGCTGGTCTTGAACTGGGTTTTCATATTTTGCTGCACTTTTATAAGGTTGAGTATGACAGTTCCGAACCATACTGGTTACATTTCTGGCAATGAGCTCCTGTTACTGTATTAATATGTGAAAAACAAAATAATGTAATTTCAGACATCAAATATGCCTAAGATGATCCACCAAATCTGGGGAAATTGGGCATTGAGTAAAGTTTTACCTCAATTAAGCTCTAAAATCTACTTCCTTCTATGATGTGTCATTATTGAACAGATTTCAGGTTCCTGCGAGACTTCCCGTGGTTTGCTGGCAATCCCTTCTTTGCTATCTTATTGACTTTGCCATAGTTGAAGACTGACATTGTGGAGAATAAAGGCCACAGCCTTTTGAGTTACTGCCTTAACATGCCCTGACAAGACCAAAACTCAGATACCATTGTCACCCACCCTCCTTTCATTACATTACTAAGGACAATTGAATCATTCATTCCAACAGCAGGCAGTTTGTCACCACAGTAACACAGCAACATACCATAAAAGTGGTTTGACCACGGAATAACTCCACCCACAGAAATACAACAGCAGGGTACCCATTAATATCCTGGGCGGCCATTCAACACTCTACCAAAGAGCCAATTACTATTAAGCTCATTGATATCTAATAAGGTACAGCTACTCTATAGCTTTGTAAATGTTAAAGTAGCCACATACAAATGACTAAAATGACAGACAGCATTTGGCCCAAAGTGTACTGCATGCAAAGACACAAATGTAGATGCAGACTAAGCAGGGTTTTGCACATATGTTTATAAATGTTACCCAATACATTTCAAAACACAATATAAGCACAAGCTGCATCCTGATTGCTGCACCATGGGTCACTAGAGTGACAGATGTCTTGTACTGCCAGCTTTTCCCCCAAAGATATATGTACCTAGATGTGGCATTGGGTTCAGCCAGGCAGGTCAATAGCACCACCATATTAGAGCAGTCAACATCTCTGTTCGACTGCATTCAGCACCATTACAGAGTTTAATAAAGACACTGTCCAAAATGATACTATTTCAAGAATATTGCTTTAAGAAAGTGGGACAGGACTATATAATACTGAGAACAGTAATCAAAATCAAGTCTGTGTGATGTTTATGTGTAGATACGTGTTTGAACTTTCCCTCTGGGATTAATAAAGTATTTCTGATTCTGGTGAGATAATGTGGTTAGCGAATTATTTTTTCTCTGGTTTTAAGTTAAACTAATTTCATTTAAAATCCTCTCAATGGCCTCTCAGCTGGGTATAGTAGTTTTATTTATTTATTATCAAAAATGTATATCTATGCTGGGTAAAGCAGAGGGAAGTTACAGCATCCATTAAGCTGTATATTCAGGTTATAGTACTAGTTAAAAAACCAAAAGTTAGCTTCTTGTTAGTACCTTAAATGGTGCAGCAGCTACATTCTGAGGATGCACTTTTTAAGGTGGAATGGGAAAACACTGGAGAATGAGCAGCCTCCATCCTCCTTAAAGTGTGTTTTGTGGTTAATTGCATTTTTCTGTGCATGAGGATTAGTGTGAAAGATTTTTCTGCTGCCGCTTGTGCTGAAGTTGTTACGGAATACATTCCTTCTTCTTCAGACAGCTGAAAGGCACCAACACAGCTATTTAATAGATATAAAACAGGGGATCCATTCTATGTCTGAAAATTATAGCAAAATAAATTTGGTGAAAATCAGTAAGGTAATAAAAAAGTTGGGTTATAACCAATCATGAGATTTTTCATATCTCAGTACATCTGCATTTGTTTTGTGGGTCTTGACTGCTCCAAAATGACTAACACGCAGATTTATTGCCTCAGACAGAGAACAACAAAAACACTGCATCTAGGTTTATATATCTGTTTTTGCCATTAGGGCATATTTGGTGAGTTTCATGTCCTCTATTGCCCCCTTGAGTACTGAGAGCTTTAATCACGACAGTAACGTAACAAAACACTTGAACAGAAGGATGAGCGTTGGTGTTTGCATCCTTGTGTGGAACTAAGTTTGTTTCTGAACTGAAGACTTATGGGTTTTATATCTATTAGAATACTCACTAAAATGTAGTTGACTCACATTATATATTAGATGTTAAAGAATAAATAACTGAATACAATGTTGCAATTTTTAGTTTATTAACATCATAATTATGTTATTTCACATAAAATCATGTACATATAAATATTGCAGCACTGTCCAGTTTCCCACAGTCCCATTCAACCCCTTTAAAAAGTAATGATTTGATCATTCTGGTATAATTATAATGAAGTGATATCATCAAGTCTTTCAGCCATACAGTTCAAATAGAGGTTCAATCATCTTCCCTATTATGTAAGCATTAAAACCTTTTTTCTTTCAGATCACGTTTGTAATGATCAACAGTGTTTCAACACTGTTCCTGCTTAAAAAAAAAAAAAAATAATAATAATAATTCTCAAATAAAGATAATTGGCATATTATCAGTTTGAGAATTATCTGATGTGAACACTTTAGTGGTCAGTAGTATAGATGGTCAGTGTTATAGGCCTGATTTATTGTTACAAAGTTGACTGACTGACACTTCAAAAAAAGATACCCATGTCTGATGTATTATTTAATTAATTCTTACAACATTGCTAATCACAGATCCATACTAGTATATAATAAAAAACAAAACCTATGCAATATCCCTTATTTGCTACCTCTCACACCAATTAACACTCACTCTTACGCTTGGAGTGCCTAAAATACTAATTTATAACATCTGCACAGATGCCTGTTGACTGATGATCTCTTACTCAGTATGTGAATCTGGTTTATGAAGCATTCGTACTGCATTCATAACCACAGGATTTCTGCTTTACTTTCTTTAATAAAGCCTGACAATCCTCTAAGTCTAAATCAAGCTGTAGCCACTTCTCACCACTGTATTCTCAGAGTGGGATAAAAGGGAGGTGTTTTTTTTATTTGGAAACGATTCATGTGTAATGAGGCACTGGCACCAGCCACACAAACCCACCTCTCCAGACCTGGCCACTGGCGCTCTCTTCTGTCCCACACTCAAATAACTGAGAAGGAGAAAAAAACAACATGCACACAACAGATTCACAGTGAAAAACAGTATTTTACAGTCTTGTTTATGTATATTTTATCTCTGTTTATAGATAACAGGGAGTCATATAGTGACAGAAATAACAAATCAGGTGTATGAGAGATTACTGATGTCTACATAAGTGATTAAATATGTTTATTAGCAAAGTTCTTATAGGCAAGTGTCAATCAACAGCCAGTCACACAAGACCAGGCTCCCATCAGTGTGAAAAGGCAGAGACTCAAAATGAAGGTCAGATTACTGTTTCAAAAATGTATTTTAAGTCACTGATAATATCTGACAAAACCTCATGAATAGTTTGTAGCATTTGGCTCAATAATGCACAATAAAACTGACTTTTCTTCCACATGGAGGGTGGCTTTCTCCACTAGCACCAAAATATTATGAACTTGCAGTGTAACCAGCAAGTTGATTGGCTCTTTTTTTAAAGAACTGGACTTTATCCATAAATAGATGCCATGCTGAGCATTACAAGCATTCATAGCTGAGCATTCATATTTCATATTCAAGCAGTTCCTGAAACAGGAAAATACTATTTGTACCACTTCTAAATTACACTCCAATAACCAATGAAGAGGCATTTACAAGTGGGATACTAGGGATGATGCAAGTTCACGAGACATTTACATTTTAGTTTAAAATTTTGATTTTCATCATATTTTTTTTCGTTATTACAAATAGTAATTTGTTTTGTTTGATATTTCGCAGTGTTTGTGGATGACTATCATTGTTTTGGGATATCCCACAGATCTCCTTGCTTAGTGGGCAGATCTGCAAATGCACACCCAAACAGTGAAGCTGAGTTAACTAGTTAAACCTAAATACAACTTTCCAACATTTCAACCAGAAGCTGGTCTACTCATTTATAATGTTTTGGTATCTGTTTAGCCATGTAGTTTGCACAAACCTTCTTAGCTACATTAATCACTTCTCTGGCTAAGATTGTAATGTAGTGTGGAGTTTTGAAATGAAGTCTCGAAGGTCAAGTGCAGAACTGAAAAAACAAACTAAACATGACCTGGCTTAATTTGATGCTGAATTATTATTTACTATAATTAGTGCTTTAAATACATTTGGTTAAACCATTAAACTGCTTGCAATACAATGTAGTTATGTATTAGTACTTTAAAACTAAAGAAATCAACACCAAAAAGTTACTTTTGATCCAAATCCATATTTGTCCATTTGGTTAAAATGATAAAATGCCAGCCTTTGTGAACTGTTAACTATATTAGTCTTGAAGTTCAGTGCAAAACTAAAGAAACAAACTTCAGAAACCAGTCATATCCTGACAGACTAATTGCATTTACAGTTTTATTTGTTGCTGAACTATTTCTAAACAATGCTTTGACATGCCTCTTGTCCTGACAGAATAATTATATATTTTTTATTTTGTTGCTAAACTGTTTTCACATATTATCGATTTTATAGTCATGGCTAAGAACACTTGCTGCAGCACAACGGAACAAAGTGGAATGTGGGAATGAAAATCAGTTTAACGAGAGACAGAAGAAACTTTTTTTGGTCTTGGAGGTGGTGGTTCGTGTGAACCCAGACTGAAGCTGCTGCAAGTGGCAGGCCATTCGACCCAAATGATTTGGGGGAAGACTGTGTTTTTTCGACTTTACTACTTCACTTTATTTCCAGAATGCACTGGTAATAAAGTGAGCACCTCCTGTGGAGTAACTGGAGCACTTAAATGGAAACTCTAGCCTGAACCACACTGTTCAAAAAGGTTGGAATCACTGTTCAAACAAAATAAAACCAATGTGGCTGCAGATAAATGTATAAACTTATTTATAGTAGGACACTGGACAGCTTTAGTGTTTTGTACAGCTTGGTAGGAGATTCCAAAATGACACAGAAAACTATATAACTTTGAGAATTAAATTCAAATAAAAAAATATTTCCAGCACATTTCAAAAGTGAGAAACTTGAGAAAAATGAATGTATTTATTAAAATCACTTTGGCAAATAGTTTGTATTATTTAAATCTGCAGATTGGTTGCTATTATTCTGTGTTAAATTAAAATAATGTTTATAACTAAGAATGTGTTCAAATGCATCCATGCATTAATCAGAATGATATTTTTATTATCAGTATTACAAATATTTATTACAAAATCTAAAAATAAAAAGTGATCTTGTATAAAGTTTTGACTGTTTACTTGGCAGCTCTTCAGCAGCTCTTCTAAAATTCTAAATTTAAGAATGTCTTTCTAATTAGCTGCGTTGCATCAAATGTGTTTAAAAAAAAAAGTTTACAGAGGTCTGTAAAGCTGTGGCCCAGAAACAACACAAATTGGCCCACTATGTGTAAGTGGTCAGTGCTGTCAAATACATGCTGTGTATTTAGTTTGTGTTTTTAGAACTAAATAATACAGAAAAAAACATTCAGATGAAATCTGACATTTCGTGGTGGTAATCAAATCAAATTATTGTGTGGGGGTTGTACAGTTCTGGTTTGTTTGGTACTCACTCAATTTTCTTGAACTTCTCAAAGCCTGCAGCCACATACTGTGCCCCTTGCTGAAGGTGTTCAAGGTCTGGCACCCGATGGCCATGCCGCGGGGTGTAGAGAGTCCGGATGGCCAGGGGAGCTCCTATGCTTACGGTAACATCATTTAGGAATGCTTCCATGTTGGAGATCTGCTTTTGATTGACAATGAACCTCCTCCCTACATCAGAACCACAGACAGAGCCAGACAACATATTGCCTGTTAATCAATACTGGCCTTGACAATATGGATGATGCAGACGGCTGCAAGATGTAAATGAGCTCTCTAGCCCATCACAGTGTTCTTTACTATGTGCTATGAGTGTTCTCAACAGTCACCAGTCATGTGATCTAATGCAAGTGCATTATTTTTTATAGTTCCAACAGAAAGTACAAATCAGAGGTGAACGAGACTGAATCAACGACCATTCATTCTGAAGTACTTGGAGAACCCTTGTCCTGTATATTTTGGTACTGTGGACATCTAACAAGCTAATCAGCTAATTATCAAGCCATTTCTGATTTGAAGTGGGTGTGTTACAGCAGGACATTCTAGATCTGCAGGAGTAGAGAAGAACGTTCTAAAAGAGCGTAAGCAGAGAAGAACGTTCTTAGAACTGCATGAACAGAAAAGAACATTCTAGAAAAACACGAATAGAAAAGAACATTTTAAAACAGTATGAATTGAGGAGAGCATCCAAGTACACGAAAACATTAAATAACAATGAATGTTGAAAAGAACAAACCTCTAAAGACATCACAGTAACAGTTTGTTTGGCTGAAATATTGCCACACAAAAAATATTAAAAATAGTAATGCCATTTAAGACCATTTTATACAACTGATATAATTATAATATAATAGAATAAAAATTCAACTACTCCCAGTGATGAACTTATGACAATTGACATAAGAGTCGCGGTTCACATCAAGGTTTGAAAATGAACATACATATATTACTCTTGTCTTTTGTTTGCATCAAATCAGGCTGACCAATCAGAGCTCCGTTATCTGAACAAAGCAATGAGCCTGGAGACAGTGGCAAAACAGCTCACCTGAAGAAAAAGTTAATCAATACAATGCACAGACTATACATTTGCAGCGGTTAAAGAACATATATGGTAGAGCACAGCCAAAAATAGCCTCCAGAATGATAGCTTCCCTCACTACTGAGTACAAGGGTGAATGACTGAAATTAATGAGAGCGAAAGTGGACAGGGAGCAGAGAAAAAGAAAGTTGAAATTTGAGGTCTATGGAGTTTCTAGCACTGTTTACAGAGCACAGAAGGCAAAAAAACACTGCTTTAAATATTGCATGAATTTTTTTTGGTCTGAAAAATAGTCAGACTTTACATTAATAGGCTCTCGTTGCTAACAAATACAAAAAGAGCAATACTGAAATCAGCAACAATGATTGAGGTTGTGTCCATTTATTGTAAAATTATAAAAAAAATATTGTGACAGGCCAAGTTATAATTTCCAGACCTGCAAAGAAAGGATCTCCATTCCGGTACACCATCACACTTTTCACAGGGGGAAGGAGAGTGCTGACCCCAGTGGAGGCCATTCCTCTGGCCAAGCTTATTTTCGTCCTGAAACACACACACACGTATAACATTTCTATAGTATATACAAAGGACACAAAGACTAAGGAATTCAAAGTTCAGTTCTTTAAACAGGTTAACTGTTTAACTGATGCAATGCTTTAAATGGTAATGTTAAAGGTACTTATTGTTGCACTGTGTTTTGCACACGGGAAATTGTCCTCCGTATTAAACCCATTGTCACACACACACACACACACACACACACACACACACACACACACACACAGGGAGCATATGTGCCCCGAGCAGTGGGCAGCCCTATCCATGGCACCCAGGGAGCATCTGGGGAATTAAGTGTCTTGCTCAACGGCACTTCAGTCATGTCCTGCCAGTTCAGGAATTCAAATCGGGAACCTTCCAATCACAAGGCTGGTTCCGTAATGACCAGGTCACGGCTGCACGATGATTTCATTATTTACATTTTAAAAACTCTGCACTGACAGAATAAGTGTAAGGGCAAGACTAAAATTTAATAGAGAACACCTAGGCAAAGACCAGGCTTCTGGACCAATGTGCTCTGAACAGAGAAAGCTTAAGTCTTGCCCTCATGTTTATGTGACAGCAAGGGTTTCCTCCTTTCACACCTCCCATGAACATCCAACTTTCTCTTTTAAATGGTAGAGGATGTACTTTGACATCAACCATAGTGAAAGCTATCTGTAGATAAATAATGACATTTTTGGATTGTTGGAGACTTCTTTACATATCTTGTGGTTTGCTCATGTTGAACTTGCTAGGACAGCTCACTGGCCATGCTGGCAGTTGTTTTATTTATAAATGATTTAGCCGACTGATGATTGATTTCTTCCTAGACTCATCAGGAACTACAGCAGACTTTTGAAAGCCATGGTTATCCCACTCACTTCAACAAAAGCAAACCAATGTCTGAGGTTTAATTAAGACTCCAAGGTTTTGCTAATTAGCTTATTTAGTAATACTGCCTTTATATGAAGAACAAATATCCATGATAAACACATGTTGCTGCCTGGACAACAAACACACACATGTACTTTCATTTTGCCATGGTAGTTATACTTTACATTTTCTCCTGTTCATCTGCCTTTGTGGATATAAGGTTTTGATTTGTGTGTGTGTGTGCGCGTGTGTGCGTGTGAGTTTGCATGTATGAGATATATATAGTGTAGGAGTGCAGCGCAATGCAATATCATTAAATAATGATATTGTATTATAATAAACAATAATACAATTATAATTTTATAAATGGACCTTTTTGTAGTCTTTTTTAGCTCTTGAAAGAGCTCTTTTGTATCATTTTGTATCCACCTAATGATTATGCTCATTATGTAATAATGTGATTATTAATTGATTTATTCTGAATCTGAAAATAGCAGGTAAGGGAATTATTTATTTGGCTGCATTATCCTCCCCAATATTTGTATTAAGCAGATGATATGAAAACCATTAATATTCATACCATGGTGTACATAAAACTTGTATACTGTTGCAACCCTAAAATAATGGCCCCATGAATGTATTTGGCATTCAGACAACAGCTGCTATTACCTGTTTTTTTTTTTTTGTTTTTTTAAACCACAGCATCATGACAAACCTAATACACAAACACTTTTCTGACCCCATGCCCACACACACCTCACACATTCTCTTACACAAATCATTTAAAAACCGGTGTGCTGTAGCCATTCAAAACACACCCACATAAAACATATTCAGCATACACCAGATTTGTTTTTCAATCATCCGTTTTCACATTCCAACAAATTATGACATCATACAGCTATAAATATATACACACCTCATACATTCCTCCTCACACACATCACAGTTATATATATATATATATATATATATATATATATATATATATACTTACAGATTATTATACCATCCAAAAGACACTCACGTTATCCAGGTGTGTTTCAGGCAAGCAGTGATGCTCAGTACACTGTGAGGAAAAAGATCTTGCTTTTTATGCTATCTTCTTGTGAGGTGCGGTGCTCCACAGCCGCTCACGCACGTTTAGTGTCTCTCACGCACACACTGAAGTGTTTCATGGTTGCTATGGTAGCGCTGCCAGTGAACGGTGGCAACAACAAAAGAGCGGGAGGAGGAGGGACAGAGAGGAGACGAGAGGGAGAGACATACACATACACTGAAATAGCACGAGAGAAAGTACAATAGGTCCTAAAGACCTACATCTGATGACCTTGTCACCTCTCATCCCATTCCCTTCGAAAGATAACTTGTATCTACAAAGTAGGACAAAAACACATTGAGTAATCTTCACTTGCTCACTTTTACATTTATTATAACAGCAAGAATACAATATTATCAGCTACGTTACAGCACCACAAAACAATAAACCCAACCTGTTAAACATGACAATAGAGAACATTTGGTCAAATCAAACAATGCATTCACCACCCCAGAATCCAGATGTGGAAAAAAATGTCCAGAACATTTCCAAACATCTCCACATTTAGATGAGGTCTGTGCAAAGATTACTGCAGAAAATCACTGAAAGTGGGCCTCCAAAAACAATGGAAGCTGTACTACAGTAAAGTGTGATTCAGCAAAAGAATGTGTTGAACAGTGGAGAGTCAGAGCCCAATCTTTATTTATTATTTACTTAATTCCCAGTCTAAGGAGTCTTCAGGAGACACTGTTACCTGGTAGACAACCGAAATATCGCAACCCGATAAACAGCACTTCCATCTTTGAGAGAGAGGAGAGCCTCACTCTCACTTCAGCCCTGAATACATCTTCAGGGGTTTGTGTCCAACCTTCCACTGTCAGATGATTCAACACTGCGGGTCTGAAAAGATGTGGAGCTGATCAACGAGCTCTTACTGAGAAAAGCATACAAATAAAGTTACTGCTGTTCTTAGAACAGTGGACTAATTAACCCACAGTCCAGGCCACAATATCGCTGATTGTGTTTTGGAGAAGACTGAATATTGGAGGAGATTGTAGAACCTTGTGAGTATCTCCCTTCAATTTTACAACACCCCAACCACCCTGCTAAACAGATGAGGTGGTATGGTTGGGCCTTGGGCAGCAGGAGAGAAAAATATTCCTGCAGGAACGCTGAAAATGAGTCTCCTGACAGGAAGCTGCAATTGTGAGAGGTGAAAGCTCAAATATCTATAATAACATTTAGCTGTTGAGACTTCTGTGGAATTTTCTGTTAAATAGTTGTTTTCTGTTTTGTCTTGTAGGGAGAAACATGACAAATCTGCACTTAAATAAATGATTGGTGCTCCCTATCTAAAGTATGTCTTTATCTAGAAGATAAGCCAACAATGAATGATAAACATATGTAATATGTAAATTCAATTGCATTTATCTTCACAGAAGACAATCACTGCTGACTCACAAACACACAGACATGACAGTCGCAGTGTCAGTGTTTCAAGTGTTTAAAAGTCCTTGGCTTTCTTTCCATTTCCAGAAATGAAACAGGTCAGCATGGGGGTGCTGCCAATCAGATTGTCCATCATTTCAGTCGTCTGTCACTAGGCCACTTCCATCTTCTGTTTCAGGGTCAGATACTGCCAAGAGGAAGGAATAGAATGAATCACAAGAACAGCATGCAGTACAGAAGCGTGTCATAGCAATCCATTTTTCCTAATGACGAATCCTAGCTGACTTATTTAATAGTAAACAGGTCAACGCTCATTATTTTAGTACAGAATATTAACAAGCACATATTAAGTAAAATGAAATCCCAACATTTTCTTTTAATTTAATTAATTAAATTTAAAGCAGTAAACATAGTTAAGCTTCAAACAGTACTATTCACTAACCACGTCCACAAGCTGCCTGCTTTAAATTCAAATAACCAACACATTAACATACCATCGTCAGCCATAACATTAGCACAACCTGCCTAATAATGAGTAGATCCCCCTCGTGCTGCCACAATAGATCTGATCAATCGAGGAATGGAATCCACAAAAGTCTGAAACTGTCCTGCGGTATCTAGCACAAAGAGGTTACAGCAAGTCACCTGTCTGATGTTTTGGAGATCTTATGACCCACTTGTCTAGACCATCAAATTCAAACCTGCAATTCTAATGATCACTGCCTTTCACGTCACCTGACAGTGGTGCTAATGTTATGTCTGATCAGATGCAATAAATGATAGCTACATGAGACATGGCACTGCTGACCTTTCACTCAAACAGCATCGGAAGTCTTAACAAACATAATAAAACATGTCATATCTACATTTTAGAACACACCCAAATTTTAAGTAGTCTCAAAGAAGTGCTGCATGGCTTAGACAACCATGTTTTTCTTACCACCAGTCCACCAATCAAACCTGCAGCTGCAGTCCAGTGTTAATCTGACCTACAAAATGCTATCATGTGAGCAATCTATCACACAAGCTGCTGACCCTCTTAAACTGGTCTTCTGATGTTGTTGTGGTTTTGAGTGTCAGACCTCTTCAGTTTTCTCCAGTTTCTTAATGGTGTAAAAAATTGACTAATCACACATTGGCTTTGGAATTTCTCTAAAGCAAAGATCTCCAATTTTAAGAGTTACAATGTTCTTTCTGGGTTAACTATCTAGTCATTATGAGTGCAATCCAGATGTGCATTGTTGTACAGTGATAATAGTGGGCAGTAGATAAAGATAAAGGGTCTGCAAATTGAAATATGTTTGCATCAGTTTTTGAAATCTTAATTTACTTCTATTGCTACATTCCAGCTATAAGCTAGACTTTTACAGTCAAAGTTGAAAACATTTTCTTTGTCCTAAAGCTTATATCACGACAGTGATAATATTCATGTATCATACTTTCTTCCTGCTAGCGATCGCCTGCTGAATCCACAACAGCTCCATGGCCAACGTTCTCCTGTGCTGCCTCAGAGCTTCAGGACTGTGAGCTACATCTTTCTGAAGAGAGCGGGTCTGGTGGCCTGTCAGAGGAAACACTCACCCAAGTTAATTAAGTAAGTTCATCAAAATAAAATTCTTTACTCACTAAAAACAATTTTTCTAGCATTAATGTAAACTAGAATAATTTTAACTAACCAAAAATGAAAAAGACTCTAATATTAATAAGCTGTGGAAACTGTAACATCTTTTCTGTTTCCTGGCTAATAGGTTTCCAAACAAGATTAAGGCTAAAACTAGACTTAACCAATTTACACAGTTTACATAGCTACAGTTTAAAAATGACTATTCAAGCACAAGAGCAGTAGTTCTATATAGAACCACCTTCATACAAAAATGGTTCCTTATACTAAGCATTTACAAATGCCTGGTTAAATGGTTCTTCTGGTTGGTGAAAAATCCTTTTGAACCTAAAGGTCCTTTACAGAACCTCTGCACTACTCATTCTATAAGGCACCAAAAACAAACTCACATTTTTTAATAGTCAAAGCTATGCTGTGCAATGAAGAACAGAGAACACCTATGAACATTCTATATGCAACCTTCTCTTCAAACTGACTACAAGCTCAAGTTAACACTTTTCCTTCATCAATTTAGTGTATTTGAAAGATCAAAATTTATTGATTGTATCCACTACTTCTCACTAACTCACTTACGTTTTCTAACTTACAATTGAACATGTACAAACATTTACTAGCTAAAGAAGTATAACAAACAATGTGTTTATTTTAAATATATTAAAGTAGAATGAAGTAACAAATTATACTTTGCAGTGCTGGGTGACAATATCGCAATATCGCACGATAATATCATTAACTGATAAATGCCATGGCTCCCGTTCACATCTTAACCATACATTATTTTCTTTGTCCTGATCTGAAAGGTTTCTTGGGGTAAATGTCCAACCTTGCCCTCTGATCGCCCCTCTGATATTTGGTATTACTGACCTCTCAATTCCACATAACTGTACACAAAAGGACATTATTGCTTTCACATCTTCATTAATAAGATGTTCCTTAATGTTGCACTAGAAGTCTGGTTTAGAATTTTGGGGCATGGCCCGGTGTGGAGTGTCCAGTGGACGATGGCTTTTATAGAACCTTGGACTGTGATCTACAGTTGATGTCAGTATCAATATCATAATTTTAGTATCAAAAGTCTAATTAAACTCATGTTATCACAGACTGATCCAGACCAATGCCCTCAAACACACCTTTTTGCAGTAAACCATTCCTCTCCAAGGTCACGTGGTTCAAACCTGCAGTTGTTTCAATCCAACCCTCATTCACTGTCTCCTCTGTGTCTCCACATGGGGGTGTAGAAATGAGCTGGCACTCTCTCTGCAGGCTGTCATTTGGTTCTTCATCTCTCTCTGCCACCAAGATCTCACAGTTTTTGGGAGATATTGCTTTCAGTTTCTCTGGAGCATCAGATTGCTCCCATATTTGTATCTTTGGCCGATGATATCCAAAAAGTGTGTTTACCTGAAAACAAGAAACATCAGATAAAGAAACAGCCATAACTGTGCAGCAGAATTCATTAACACCTCCCAGTGATGTGTCTCATCTATGTTCCCCCACCTTATCACTCTCAAGCCAACAAGCTGAGAGATACAGAAGCAGATCAAATCAAATCAAAGAAGCATGTGTACTGAGATGGTCAAGTAATATTAGATGATTTTACATAAATAAGGCTGTCAGTTTCTTCAATTTAATAAAGTTAGCACTTAGTAACTGATTATCACGGCCAAAAAAGTGCTGTTGAACTAAAATGAAAAGTATATAAATATTAAATTGTACCACACAAGATTAAAATTGATTTTCAATGTATGAATATTGTAGTTTCTACAGCAGGAAAAACACACATGCACTCAGCAGTGCAGGTGGACTGTAAGACTGCATGGAAATACCCAAACACACACTCACCCGGTCAGTAAATTGGGGTTTGGGTATGAACTGTCCGCTCCAGGTCAGATGCTCCAAAGAGCCATCCAATTCTTTGACTACATCCTCAAATTCAGCCTGAACTGTCCGAAGGATTTTCCTGGTCAGATAACCCCGACACCAAGCCTAGATCAGAGAAAAAGGTTTAAATGCGAGTGAGAAAAGACAGGTTTCTGTGCAACATCACAGAGATGTGCGCACAACCGGGGGGCAGAAAGCAGCAGAACACAGCATTTTCACACTAGAGAGCAGCAATGAACAGACATTTTTTTGCAGTAAAACCAACCACAATGAAGATACAAAGGAGAGAGGATCACACCCCTTTGCTAAAAATCCCAACAAATAATTTGATGTAATGGGTGCAGTCTGAGCTACCGAGGCTCCCAGGGTAATCTAGGCCTGCCTCTGTTTCAGCCATAACATTGTCTGTCACATACAGTATGTATACAGTAGGTCAGCTGTCAAATTCAGTTGTGGCATGGCTGTAAAGTGCCCTTGTCGTTTACATTCTTACTTTTTCTTAATGTTAATGCTAACTGTACCACCGTGCTCCTGAACTTGTAAAAAGGCACAGACAGCCTTAATAAAACCAGGTAACTAGATGAAATGGGCCAATTTCACAGGACTTTTCAGCAGGCTATTCAAGGTTTTTGTGATAAACATTTGGTGAATTGTAAACAAACTGGGTGATATGATGAAATACAAGCCGACCCAAGTCTGAAACTGTATATTGTTACTGAGACAAGAAGAATTTACCAACCTGGACAGATTACAGCAGATGACTAACACTATATTATTGTGATCAGTTATGTAACCACATCCTGTAATGTTTGTAAATGGGACAACCAGCTATATATCATCTTTATCTGGAGTGAAAACCAACAGTGAAGAAGTGCTGCCAACATCAGACATGTGTAATAACAAACTGTGAACTTTATTAAAGTCTGTCTAGTATTAATAATGAATCATTTACATATATTTATTAATGTATTAATACTTATATATTTTATTAAACCCACTGAGAAATCCGGCTCCTCTTGTTTATCGCTACATGACGGCTTAAGGTCTCTCTTTACCTCACCTGAATCAGAACAAACGCAGTGGTTTTACCTGAAAGCTGGTGATATTCTGGTCCCAGTTCTGCAGCTCCATCAAACCAGTTAAACCAGCGCTGGTCCGACTCTCTATAGTAACGAACTGTCGCTGCTTCTCTTCCTCCTTTCGGCAACGCTGAGCGACTCATAAGCGTTTGGGTCCCTCTATCGGCAAGCTGAGGTATTACACAACTGTTCGGTTCCACGCATTTAGTCGATTCCGATTCCGAGTCAATGAATCAAAGCAGAATCAATTAAGAGCATCGATAAAACGTTCATTATTAAATGAGAGAACGGTTCAGTTGAGGGATAGTTTTTATTACATTTACAAATATATTTATTAAATTGAGGGAATGTTTCGTTAAATTGACAAATATTTATTAAACTGCCAGAAATATTTAATAAATTGAGATGTGTTTAATTTATAAATATTGTTTTTCTACTTTGACATTTCAAGCCCAGCATGGACACCATTTTTAATTCCAAGTGATGGGAAGCTGAGTAGATTCCAAATGATGCACAAAAACATACATATATGTGCAAGAAGTTCTGTTTTATATTTGTTAAAAGGTTTCACTTTAGTTGCATGTCTGTATATCACATCGCCATTTTGTCTGTAAGCTTATTAACATGGTGCTTAAAATTACATTTGTCATCTAGTCATATGCGGTACTTCACTGACTCTTTCCAGTTTAGCATTCAGAAATGTAAAAACACTTGTATGGTTGTTGTATTGTTTATTGTGACAAATGATGTACTTCCAGAAAAGAGACCCATTAATGGGCAGCACTCCTCTTTACACAATGCCAAGAAATAATCAATCAAAACAAATAATTTGTGTTATTTTATTAGGTGTAACCAAAAAGCATACAAATACAAAACAAAGACCACTAAGTCAGTAAAGCACAAAATATTTCTGACAAGGCCAGAATTTGCTAGAAGCTGCTAATTGTTTGTCCTGTTTTCTCTCGGGATTGAGGAAACTGATTCTTATACATGTAGGAATGAATAGAATATGGTCCAAACTGGAGTTACAAGCTCAAATCAAACAAGTCACAGATAATCATCATTAATCAAGATATAACAATACAAATCATTATATTTAACTCCTGTAAATCTGATACTATATCACAGTGTATTGTTTTTCCTTTCACATTGGTTGGCAAGTTATCCTGTGTCCAGCCTGTCACAGGTTATTTACAGCCTAAGCATAAAATTAGTTGCTTGAACGATATCGTTCTTCATTTGAAAACCAATTTTAGCTAGTGTGCTAACATTTATGGCTGGAGCATTTCACTGGAGCACTATATAGAACTTTCAAATTCCGTGCTCTTATAAATCCTGAAAGCTCTCATAAATTGAAAAAGGAAACATTAACAAATTAATATAAGGCACATTTTCAGCCACTTCTTATTTCTGTTGTAGTAAACCAGATAGGAGACCATATCATTCCAAGACTAATTCTGAATTTTATGGATTGTTACACCCACAATGCCAAAAGTACTACTAAAGGGATTGTTGACCATGATATTACTGTACCTGACTAGCCAACCAATATTCTGGACCTGAAGGCCAAAGAGAATTTATGGGGTATTGTCAAAAAGATGAGAAACAACTGACCCAACATATACACTGAAGTAATGCAGTAACTCATGGTAAAGGAGCTCCAACCAAGTACTGAGTGTATAAATGAACATATCTGTCAGAAGTTAGAATACATATTTGTGTAGTATACATCCTTTTCTGTTTGATCTTATGAAATATTCTAATAATTGGAGAAATGTTCATAAGCCATACTGCTCAAAAGTAAAACAAAAAGGCTTGAAATATATCAATCTATGAGCAATTAACATACATTATGAAAAAAAATGAACATTTGAATTTTTTGAGCTGCAACTCAGCTTCTTCCTGGTACATAAACATGCTATCACAGTTCATATAAATACGTTTTTCAGAAATTCCCTTCAGTGTCTCAACAGAGAAAACTTACTAATAAGAAACATAGTTCTTTACTGTTTCACATGTTTTTCATAAATCCTTATAAGTTACAAGATTTTGTTTTGTTGTTGAATGGGTAAAATATCTACATTGATAATACGTTGCTCAAAACTCAGTAATACATCACAGACACAAAAGCATTACCAACAATAACTTAATATAAAGAAAGTCAAGAATGATTATTCGTATTCATATGTGGGTATAAACCTTATGTGTCCCAGTATAAGCCACTGGCACTGTTCCCACATACTCCAGTTTCTGCTACAAACTGAGGAGAGGCACCTTAAGGTCCAGTTATCATCCTGAGCGAGTCTACAGCTACTCTACCACTGTCATTGCGTAGCATTTCAGAACATTAAACATGTTAAACAGACAAAGCACACTCTAAACCAGTACAATATGTGGGCTACATCTACATGGATTTGAAAAGGGTTGATTTTGGTCTTGCACAAGAAAACCTGACAACAACGTCAATACAGATAGCTAATAAGAGCTCAAATCGAGCTCCAGGGGTCAGCTGCACCTACAAGTGGATCATATACTAATTTATTTAATTTTATTGTAATTAATTTTATTTTATTCCATTATTTTGTATTTTATTATGTTGTTATGTTTTCCGGTGTGTATGGACTATATAACACATTATTTATGCATTTACTTTATTTTAGTTCACTCTTGATGTTTTTGGTTCCATAGCAATTTAGTAACAGGCTACTTAACATCTGATTATATATACATGCTAATGCTGCATTTGCAAAGACAAATTCATGTTTAATGCCTCACTGAGGAAGAGTTGTAAACAGTGCTGTTACATCAGCAACAGCAGCATGAAAGCATGTAAACATTGTCATGATGGCAGCATTGCTGGAACTGTAGATCATGAGTTGGAAAATAGTTTTAGTTCATCAGAAAAATTGACATACTAACAGATTATTACCATTAAAACATTTGAAGTACCATTCTATAAAGCATCAAAATAGGGTTACACAGTTTATTCACTCATAAATGTTATGAGTGAGTGAATCCTTTTTTACTTGTATAACATTTGGTTCCCGAACGGTTGAATAGTAAATATCGTAATTTTTTTTCTTGACTTTTGGGAAAGACGGGTAATAAAATCAAGAAACCCACTCACAAGGTTCCTCAAAATACAAGACAAGCAGGCAAAATTTCTGTCATGTCAGAAATCTATTCAGTCATTTAATTAGACAATTAATCAGGTATCACTTCCCTGATACCCTGCAAGTCAAATTTCAGGTAACTGAGCTAAAACTTCAGTCACCTATGACCAATTCACACTGTACGCTTGGCTTCAGAAAGCCTCTCTCATGCTGAAGTTCCTTGTGAAGGTAATTCAACGTTATGATTTCCCCAATCAGACCAAGTAGCTAAGACCTATTGGTGCAACTGACCCCTCAACAGTTCCATAACTCCTGAAATCCCTGTGTATTGGACAGTCGGATACTACAGAAGATGCCCATTTAAAAAGTTGGACCATTTCTGTTCAAACTCATATTTATCTTTCATCTTCCTCAATAACAGCCTACAATCAACTACCAAACAGACTAGAGTAGATAATGTAGTGTTTATGGTCCATTACAAAAAGCCTAAAGCAAAGGTAATGGTAAACATGGAAAGAGGCTTTTTGAGCTCCACAGCTTTTGTGCTCTTGCAGGTTCATCTTGTTAGAAGATTGCGTTTCTTGACCAGTACAGCAGCCACGGGTTTAGCACAGCCAAGTTGAAATGTAACCATGGTAACAGCAGCTCCCGTCAGTCCGGTATGCAGCTGGTATGTTTGCTGTGTGTTGACTCTCAAGGACCAGAGGTCTTGGGCAAGTCCTGATTCTCTGCCAGGTGCAACTTTTGTCTGGAGAAAATGGGTTAAGGATCTGTCTTATGAAGCTAATTCAAATTTACACATCTTGCTTATTATTCAGATTACTAAGATTTATCTGGTGATTAACGTTTGCATCTCTGATTGTAGACTGGAGTTACAAGGGTAATGTAAAGGGGTTGGACAATGAAACTGAAACACCTGTTTTTAGAGCACAATAATTTATTAGTATGGTGAACTAGGTCCTCCTTTGGTGGCCAATACAGTGTCAATTCGTCTTAGAAATGACATTTTTTGGATACAATCCGGGTTAGCACCCCAACATCCCTTTCAGACAGCTTCCTCTTGCATCCACAGTTAATCCTGTTGGATGTGGTTGGTCCTTCTTGGTGGTGCTGACATTACTCTGGATACCGTGGCTCTTGATACATCACAAAGACTTGGTGTCTTAGACACAGATTCACCAGCAAGACGTGCACCAACAATCTGTCCTCTTTTGAACTCTGGTATGTCAACCATAATGTTGTGTGCATAGCAATCTGCGCTTACTGGTGCAATGTGCAATTAATGAAGATTGGCAACGAGGCTGGTCCAATTTAGCCATGAAACCACCCACACTAAAATGACAGGTGTTTCAGTTTCATTGTCCAAACCCTGTAGATAATAATGCCAGCTTTATTTAGCATAGTGCTCATCAAACATATCAAAGGTTAAAGAATCTTAAACAAACTGGCTTATGCCTGCTATAACAAGCCATGCAGTGCCACTCGTGACGCACCAAAGACTATTTGAGTACAGCTAGCACCCCCTGGTGTAGAGTCTTCAGCCTGCTTAAGCTGAATAGGTGAGAGAGTGATGAATATAGTGTGTGGAATAAGTGGATTACAAATCAAGTATGATATGATTCATTTTTCAAAAGTATCATAATGCCATAAAAACCAAAACTGCATGTTCTCTGAGCTTAATTCTTGTGGTATGATCATTTTAGGAACCATACACAGGTGACTTCTTAGGAAAATCTGCTTCAGTGGTTAAGTGGAACGTGATTCAATTTGCTATGTATGGTATCTGTATATAAACAAATGTAAGTATATATAAGTCTAAAGATTGTTTAAATGACATTTTTGTATCTTAAAAAAACAAATTCTTACTCAGGCCAGTCCTATTAAAAGCAACAATAATCATTTTAAAGCCTGAAAGCTGTGTATACCTTTGCCCATTTGGCTCAAGTGGATCTGTCTTTAAGCCACTGCTGAGGGACAGACTGAAGGTCAGCAGTTCTACTGACAGAAAACCAATGCGGTTAAACCCAGTGATTAACTGCTTAGAAAAGATACATGGAACTGCTGAGTTCTTCAAGCTGTGGGAAGAGAAAAGATAGGAACTTAGACAATCAGTAAGACTGACTGAAGGTTAAAGTGTGAAAATGACCACAAATTACAAGAGATTCTTAAATGGTAATGGAAAATAAATTACTTTAATGGGCATTTCTACCTACAACTAGATGTTTCATGTTATCTGTCTTTTTATGTCAATGACTGTTACTCAGCCTTATCACTGTGACAGGTTTCAGGACTTTGTATGCTTTCATTTTATTATTTCCTCTTTGAATACCCAGCTGACATTATTCAAATAAAGTAGTTCAGGAATATTTAACTAAAATAAAACAAGAACCAGTAGGTCAAAGAAACCTCAAGCCAAGATCCAGAACATCATAAAGTCTATCTTGTATTATGATTCAGTGCTATAACCTGTACTCTGAAGCAGCCCAGTAAGTCTATCAGCATTTTATGTAGTCAATAAATGAATATCAAATCAAACAAAAGTTCAAATACAATTCAGTATATTTTCACACCGAATTGGAGAAATAATAATTAACAAACTAATTTCAACAATCTCATTTCAAGTCAAATTTAAACTTTTAAAATAAAATGTTTAATCATTCATTTCACACTGGTGCTCCACTATTGTTTTTCCCAACTAGCACCACAAACTATCGACCCTCCTCCACTTGCATCATAACCAGAAAGTTGCCTCTTTTTTATCTTGCATTTTATTACATTTTTCTTTATTAAAGATATTACATCTGTAATATGTAAATATGATCTGTAAACGTACTACATACTAAGCATTACAAGACGTCCCTTTCATATTTAAACCAGTAACTGGTCTCCTCATTTATAACGTCTGATTTTATAACACACAACACCCATCTTCCCTAAAGCATCCCAAAACAGATTTTTATCTAGTCTCGTGTCCATTTTTTTCTTATACCTGGGACAAACAGAGCTCTCAGGTCTGGATAGAACAGCACCTGGGCCTGGACCTGGATAGCAGTCTGTCTATTAATGACCACATTATAAATAACAAGTGAAATAAATAAATCATGTTTGACTGCTTTCATGCACACTTATCTAGACTTATATACACATATTATGGTGATATTAGGCTTCCCATCAGTATCAATAATGCTTCAAAGAACTGGTCAGGTTTTTACAGTCCCTCCTACCTTCAAGATGCATCATTACAAGGGAGTTCAAGTCATTCAACTTGAAGGTTCTCCTCTAAAAACTGTTGTAGCACCAGTGTAAAAGGTGAATGACGTATTTACAACAGATGGAGTTACAACACTTTTATTTTCACACATATTCACAAGAAAATGAACAATACTTACATATCTATTCTGGCCAGATTGCCCCTTTAACTGTAGAACTATGTTACTAAATAAAAATTCAGAGCTTTAATTTAGCATTTTTTTATTTGTACTTGATTATAATGTGGCTCTCCTTTCTCATGCAATGTCAGATCAGAAGAAGGAAAGAGGAAAGTTCTGAAAACCAATTTCATATGTTCAGCTGTTGCCGTAGTGACCAAGTATCCCAGCTATTTTTGACTTTAATAAGCTCGGAGGCTTTTCACACTATTCTGGTAGTTGCAAGGTCCAGTACACACACACACACAGGCACATAAGTCTGTATTCCTGCCATTGTGGGGTGTTTCAATGTTTCTGTGGGGCTGTGTGTAAATGCTGCTGTGCTCCATTTAACACACCACTAATAACCTTAACCTCAGCAGAGCAGAAGACCAGCTTTGGCCTCTTTTACCTTCTAAAAAAAGCTGCACGTCCAGAAACACACGCAAAAATACAGCCTGCCTATTACACTCAACACACACCCAGAGCACCGTGCACTAGGAGCTTAATGGCACAATAATTAGCACAGCAAGGATGTGACTGAAATCATTCAGCAGAAAATCAGCAGATCTTGTCCTGACGGACCATTTCAGAGAGTCTCAGAACTCTCTGGTTGCTGATGAATGTACATATGTAAATGCAAAAAAAAGTATGATGATTGAGAAAGTTAAACTAATTAACAACTAATAACATTCATATGCAGAATGTTTCAGACTTTAAAAAAATCAAAAAATGGATTGTACACATAATTACCATATTTATAAACCAAGTAATTAATTTGTGTTGCTCCCAAAATGATGAGTTTAATGAGTGGTCAATAAGGTTGTGTAGTTATGTATACTGTGCTATTATTTATAGCTGCCTGTGAAAGCTTGGACAAATCAGACATTTGTTGTTGAGAATTAATAAACAGCCTCAGCTATTAAACATTTTTGGCAAATCCTAACAAATTAAAAAAAAACACCTTGCCAACTGTGAAGCATGGATCATGCTTTGTGGTTGTGTTGCTGCTAGTGGCATTGCTTAAGTGGACAGACCTAAACAGTCTGTGCACAAAGATAACCCTTTATTATCTTAGAACTAGTCTTCTGCAAAGAAGAGAAGAAAATGCCATCTACAAAAATTGTTTGCAAGCTGTGATTTCCACCAAAGGGGTGCTGCTACATTATTAAGCTGCCAAAGCTTCTGCACAGGCCTCATTGATGATTTTTATTTTTATGTAATGAAATGTTTGAAACTGTTCACTCCTTCTCAATTTAAAAAAGGTTCCAAAACTTGTGCATTCAGCTGTGTATTGTGTTGCCAAGGGGTGTGTTTATGTATATTTATTATGTTGCTGAGTATGGGTGTGTGAGGGCATTATGTTGCTGAGCAGGAGAGTATGTCTTATGTTTGTGTATATTACGTTGCTGAGCAGGTGTTCCAGGTTGCGGTCAGAAGCACTTTTCCTTTGGTCTTCAGACAGCTCCTCCACGTGGCTGTCCAAACTGAAGTGCAGCCGGGCTAATTTCTCCTGCATCTCCCTGACGTGCTCCAACTGCTCAAATGAACACACCTTACCTACAAATCACGCCAAAATATGAAAGTTCAGGTTTTATAATTTACCTTGAAGTGCAAAATTAAAGACACATATCTTGGCATATAAGTGTATATTTGTGGGCTTAAATGACCCATGATCATTCTCTACCAATTGTTTTATATCAGTGAACGGTAATGCGGGAGAGGGTGCACCATCCTACCTCCCCAGAGAGACTGAGACCAGTCATACTTTCTTGAATTTCTAGTTAAGGGAGGCTGTGGCATCACCCGGACTAGAATTCACTGTCAATACTTAAAGACAGCTGGGCCACTGGGGGAGCCCCACTGAATCAACTCAGCAAACATAGCATTATGTACTGTATGTGTCTCACCAAAAGCCTGCAGTTTTCCTGAGTGGAAGTCGTTGAGCAGGTTGAGGAGTCCGCCCTCCATCTCTCTCACATCAGACACGTCAGTGAGGAAGGAATGCTGGAGAGGGGAAGAGGACTGCGACATTCGGCTGGGGCCAGCCGGCTGGGGGGCTCGCGGCTTCTCTCTGTGAGGCCTGCTGTCAGAGTCACCAAAAAAAGCACAGCCAGAATCAGACTTTTATAGGTTTACTAGCTGAAAGTACGTTAGTTTAAGGTGCATATTGTGATTGTCCTGCAAATGTTTTTGCTGTTTTTCACTTTCAACATAATGTGAATCTGGCAGTTGGTCTTTATATCGTATCATAATTTTCTGAAGAGTATTTCTGAAGTATTTTTACACTGACTTTCATTCTAAAGTTGTGAAAATTTGGAGATTTTTCTTCAACAGCAATACAAAAAAACTAAATATACAAAAAAAACTAAGTTACTTGTTATAATAATAACAACAAATCAGAGTATTTTTGCACTAGTATTAAATTAAATGGTTTGGTGCATTTCCACTCTTTATTTACAATAAAAGCTTCTAGTAAAATAAAACACAGACTAAACCATGCATTGACCACACGTTTTATGCTGCTTTCTTTTTTTTACAAGTACTAACCTATAATCCCCCGAGTACAGGTACAAGGCCTAATCAGAGACATAATTCCTACAAACCTGGTGGCTTTTGGGGGGACCACTGGTACGGTCAGGACCTCCTTGGCTGCTCCCATGGCCCCAACAGACCTCTTGTACTTTCCCCTGGGTTTAGGGGATGGAGGTTGGGGAAGGCCCAAAGAGAACGTGGCACTCTTGCTTGCTGGGAGGACAGAGAGTTTGCGAGGGTTGACGGGTGGAGGCGGGGGCTGGGGAAGTGAAACTTTGGGACTCCGCTTCTTCCTTTTGTCCTCCATTTGGTCATCTATTTTACTTAATGTGTCCGCTAACTGTCCACTGCCACTATTTCGAGATGAAAGTAGCATTACATTGCTTAGAACATTACAAGCAGAAATCACAAATACATGAAATTTTAGATTTATTATACAAATCTACCAAAAAATATTTTTTTACAAATACATAGTATACAAATATAAGACATAAAAGGTCATAATTTCTTTCTTTCTCAAAGACATTTATACAATGTGGTTGATGTTGCATAACAGATAACACCACCAGTGAGCCAACACACCATGTGGGTTTTCTTTCCAGTTGGGGCAACTATACTGTGCTACACCAATAAAAGTTCTTGGGCAAGACTCCTAACACTATTGTGGTCCACCTCCACCACTCTGGATAAGAGCATCTGCTAAATGTCATGAATGTGTACATTATTACTCATTGAAATGTCTCTCAAAAGACAAATTGTTGAGAAATTTCTGCTAACTGATTTTCCTCCTCTGCCCGAAAGAAACAGTCTCTGACCACTTAGCTTAACTGCACCTTTTAAAGGATACACTTACACCTAAAACTCCTCACCCAGACAGATCTCGTCTGTGTCATGATAGATCCTGTTTATTATTGATCCACCTGTACGTAAATGGAAATCCATTTTGCAATGATGTAAGGGGAAAATACATCATCTAGATTTTAGCAGGATGATCATGAATCTGATGCTCACAGGCCAGTTCAAACAGTCATTATCAAGCTTAGCAAATAACAAAATCACACATTTCCCCTCTCAGCCCAAGTTTATTTGAATTGTTAAGACACCCTTGAACTGTGTGAAGATGTTCAATTATAATTGTTTTTGTCTTATCATATTAAAATACACTGTATGGCAAAATGTTTTGTCCGGTAGTACTGCCAATAGAATAGGACACTTTGGAGTAGATTAGCATGAACCTATTGGCACCATGCCTAATGCCAGACAGGGCTATATCAGTGTTTCCTAATCCTGGTCCTGGAGGCATTCCTGTCCTGCATTTCTTGTGGATTCCCTGCTTTAATACGTCAATACAACTCAGAAATGGCTTGATAATGAGCTGATTAGTTGAATCAGGCATGCTTTAAAGCTTTAAAATATTCAGGGCAGTATCTCCAGGATGAGGGTTGAAAGCCTCAGCATTACCCTGTGGAGCAGTGGAGCTGTGTTCCATTTGATACTTTTGCAATGAGTTGAGGAGTTGGAGATGAGGTGGAGTGGTGATCATCCAACATCCTGACCTCATTAACCCTGACAGCAAGGGAATAGCAGACCACTTTTGCCCCACTGGTAGCAAAAATGTTGGTCCACTGATAGCAAAACCGTTGGTCCACTGGTGTTTTGTTCAACATTTTCTGGACAGTCAAAAGGTGGTTAAAGCAGAGATAAAATACAAATTCTATTGCTCATTTTCCACTCCTGGGCCAGGACCAATGGACCAATATATGTTGGTCTCATTGCTGAATGTAAATAAATTCAAAAATGCTCCAAAATCTAGTAAAAAGTCTTCTCCAACAAAAGCAGGATAAACTCTTTATAATATCATTGATTTCAGAGCACACTGTGAAGGAGCAGATGTCCCAATACTTTCCATATAGTGCATCTTCCTAGCTTTACTGCACATTTGTACTTTTGCAATGACTTCATCCTTTTTTGATGCATGCTCTAGAAACTCATCTCTTGTATCTGAGAGCTATTATGCACCCAGTGTGAAGTATTTTTAGAAGCCTCAGATCCCTCTGGGACTATAGGCTGTCTAATATCATTCCCCTATAAATATCTATCCAGCTTTCAAACTGACTGAGATTTTCACTCTGCATTGTCCTTCAAACAGAACGTCTTAAAGTTAATCTAATACTTCCCCAATCTCAGTCCTATGTAAGAACTGTGTAAATCAAATTGTTAAATTGATAAATTTAACAATTTAAACTTTAGTTTACAATAAGTTAATGTGATTGCAACACGTACTCCTATTGCTTAAAATAATGTAGGCTACCTTTCTAAAGGTTTGAGGAATGGTAGCTCGAAAGAGCAAATCCACACATTTTTCAAAATGTCTGCATAATTAATTTGTTGAAATGTAAACACCCAATGTGGGTTTGGTGTGAAACAGTTCCTTGCAGAGATACCTACTGGTGAGGGTGGTGATGGGACAAATATAGCAAATTTAATAACAATCCAAAAACACCACTGAACCTTAACATGTGGCTTCTGACTTTATATGTAATGCTGGTGTCAGGCAGCAGGCAGTGTATTTGTAACAGTTTGGTGTATAAACTTTAAAGGTTCAGACGTCTTCCATTCACCACCAGCGTGAACAATTCTGAGCACGTTTCTGTAAAACAGAACACTTAACACAGCAAAATGGACCAACGCAAACACTCCACAGCTTAGGCAAATCAGAGAATAATTTGGAATTCCCCTTTAAGTATTAAGTAAATTAGCTCATAATACAGCTGCAGTCACACTTCTTAGTACATCCAGCATCAGTTAACACAGAAACACGAGTCTGTTCTTCTCCTTTAGGTCTAAAAAAGAAAAGATAATGCTGCTCCAAATGGGTAACATCATTAGATAAAGAAGTCAAAACTTCTGAATCTTGATCTGCTCTACCAATGCAGGAATCACAAATCCAAATGTACTCATTTCAAGCTAGAATATGAAACCAAATCTAGGCACTGGGCACAGCGTACTCCACCACAAAAAAGTTGTTAAATAACTGACTTTGTCCATCACTGTGTTTCTGCGTAATGCAAAAGTATATGCTTTACCTCCTAACTCTTCTACCATTGTCTACTTGCAAAAAATTTACTGTTGTGATTTATGACTTCTGAATAAACGAATAAAGTGAATTTCAGAACGGTTGCTCAGTTGAAGTAGTTCCTACTTCCACTCAATTTCTAGACTGCTGCCATGTGGCTGAAACTATTTTAAAAGGCATCTGATATTGTTTTGCTAGGCTGTGGTGCTATATTAATAGGTCATTGCTCAATGTGTTTCTGTGACATCGTAGGTGGTTTCTATGGCATAGACTGTCTCTGTGGTATCTCAGGTGGTTGATAATGTGTTGCTAATGTATTTATATCATCATGACGTTAAAACAGTACACAAACATTTGCATCCCAAAGGGAAACTGTCATAAAAAAAATGTAAGTAATTATATTTTTTAAACCACTGTGTTGTGCACACACAGGAATTAATCCTCCACATTTAACCCATCCTCACACAGTGATACACACATACTAGTGACTTCACACACCAGGGGGCACTGGGCACACATTGCCCAGAGAGGTGGGCAGCCTTATTCATACCACCCAGGGAGCTGGGGGGTTCAGTGTCTTGCTCAAGGGCACTTCAGTGATGTCCTGCTTGTTCAGGAATTCAAACCAGCAACCTTCCTGTCACATGGCTGGTTCCCTAACCACCAGAACACAGCTGCTCCCATGTAAGCAAGCAATGTATTGATATTTATATATCGATATCGGACTATCAACAGTGCAAGATATGGGCTGAGGAAATACGGATTATATTAAGTTTTAGCAGTTTTTGGTAACATTTGGTTTCAATCTCAAGGAAAACCTTTATTCTGCTTTCTGGCTCTGCTCTGCCCCCAGCTCTCAGCTGCTCCTCCACTCTGCTCCCCTCCTCATTTATACAGAAGATGATCAAATGTCCATATGTTTAAATACAGTAAAAGAGATCTGTTATTTCCACACTGTATTTTTCACATCAAACGTTGTGTCATATATTGCCATTCAGCTCAAATGTATTGGGATATGATATTCTGTTCATATCTCCCAGAGCTCGAAATCTGAAAAATAGAATATATATATATATATATATATATATATATATATATATATATATATATATATATATTTGTGCATGTGTGTGTGTGTGTGTACTGCACTGAATGTGGAACCATAATAAAAAGAGAATAAATCAGACTACAGTTTGGTCCAAACAAAAATGAGTAATAAACTGTTGAGGGCAGGTGCAAAACAGACTCAATGTGCCTTCCTTCTGGTGTTTATTTAGGAAAACACTCCAGTACACCATTTCTAAACGAAGATCCATTCTGACAGAGGATAAACAGTTCCCAGTTACTAATCACAGCACACTGCATCACTTTTTATTTGAGCAGGGAGCAAAATCCAGCCCACATTTAATGCAATGCATGTAATAAATGTTTAATTACAACTGAGCCCCAACAGACCTGCTTTAAAAGCAGTGTACTATTGATGAAGCAGCTGCTGTTGTGAAGGAAGAGGTGCCTGCAGCAGGGCTGGGGTGTGTTTACTCACCGGCTGCTCTGTTTAACTGAGGAGTCGCTTCAGCGTCGCATTTCTGCTGGAACACTGCGTGCGTTTAACTTCTCGCTCTCCAACGCCAAGGAATAAAAGAAGCCATGTCGCCATTCCCAGCTCAGCTTTTAAAGGCACAGTGCAGCGTTTCCATCAGGCTCCTCCCACCCGCGCGCAGCTCGGACAAAGCCACACCCACCGCACCGATGACGCTGAGAGTACTACACTCTAAAGACCCTTTAACACTGTAGTGTCCAGCGGAACCCTCCTCCCCTCCCACCCACACCCACCCACAACAACACCCACAGAGTCAGCCCCTCACGCTCAGACAGAAGTGCCTCTAGTGGTGAATTTCAGAACTGCAGCCCCACTTCCCTGCCCTAATCAGAGCTGGAATGACGTAATGAAGTACCGAAGTGAACTCATGACGTAGTAATGCTGCTTTAAAGTGCAAAGGCAGGCGATGGTTTGGCACCAGGAGGAACTCTTGACAGATAAAGAGAAGTGTGAAATGGGTGTTGAGCTTTGTGACGCTTGCTGGTGTAAGCCTATGTTACACAACACATACTCAAAAACTATTAGTATTACTGGTGTTATAATTATCCAATCACAGTTTAGAACATCCAATTATAGTTTGGAACGGAGCAACTGGGCATATTTCAACCATCCAATCACAATTCAGAATGGAGAGTTTATTCCTATTAAAATGCAGTGAACATTCAATCAGATTTTGTAAGAATGTTTGACACTACTAACTGAGTGGCTATTTGTAAAACTAAATGTTTGTCAATCCAGCCCAGAGTCTAAAATATTGGTTGGTTGTAACATCATATGTCCAGTTGATCAAAGAATCAAAAGGATGGAAAGTGTTGTTGTTCTTGTTCTGCAATGTCATATCTATCTAATCAGAGCTCAGTACCCCTACTCATCATGAATGTGGGTGCACGCAGAGGGGATTCTGGCATGGGGCGGAATTTGGCACAACACCTATATATATATATATATATATATATATAATTAATAACACCTGCATATATATATATATTATTTATGCAGTTCAGAATATAGGGAGTAAGGAGCTATTTTTGATCCAGCCAGAAACATGTGCATTGTGTTGACAATGTTTCATAAACCCTCATTTTCTGTACATACAAGGACACTACAATAGTTTACAGTGACCAAAAACATACTTTCATTTGGATGGAAGGCTAAAACACATTTAAAAAAAGACAGGGCCTCAGAATGTTAACTGTTCTAGTCAATCACATTAAGAGTTTGAGAGACTCCCATTAGTGATTGACAATTGATTCAAAATCCACGAGAAGGAAAAAATTAAAAAACAGTATTTACATTTATTCATATTTGGAAATCTGAAATCTAGATATATACTATTTTATATTCATATATTTCATTCAAAGTGGCCTTTTAAGAATTTTTTATTTTAATGTTGACACTGTCAGATAAATCATATATTCAAACCTTAGATTTCTAAAATTTGTATACTTTGAGATACCATTTTTTTATTTTCATGAGCTATAAACTATAGTGATCAAAAGCCAATCAAAAAAGGCTTACATGTATAAAGTGTGTATTTGATTTGGACCTCATTTGAAATGCTCCAAAATGACACTGACATTTATTTATGTTTTTACAATGACTACCTTCTCCTGTAAAGTTTTCATTTTGCAGATACAAGGCTTTTGCGTGACAGCAACGACTTTCATTTGTAATATATATTAAAAAGCAATATTGTGTAGTATTTTTACCCTAATACAACAGCCTCAAAATGATTATGTTGCTCCACTGGCCTGTAATAAGCAGAATGGTGTCTTTGTTGCTACTCAGGCTATAAAGCTGCTATTACTGCTACAGTCCACATAATTCTTCACTTTCAATTCTGTTTCTGTATCTTTCAACCCATCCTGTATAGATGTCTCAGAGTGTGAATTACACTTTTCAACAGTAGTGGGAGCTCAGGAGCAAGAAATGCCTTAAACCATAACAGATTTCCATGAAAGTCTACAATTACAAATGCATTAACATTTGAATTATATACAATGTTTTAATCACATGACCTCAATAAACACATATTTAATCAGACAATTAATCAGGATATTGGCAGCTAAAATATCTAGAAAGATAAATTATCTAAATACTGCTCAATTATAATGTATTTTGTTGTTTGGCTGAGTGTTGTGGCTGAGATGCTCTAGGACCATGAATTTTAAAGAGTAACGGCCCTCTGACCAAAGCAAACCATAACTTACATGAAACTCGGCCTACTTTAAAGCCAGCACATAAATCTGCCTGTTAACAACCCTTTGCAGCAAGCTGTGAGTGTGGTTTTCCACATAGTGTAAATGTATCCAAATCCTTCTCGTCGTCAGGATTTACATAAGGTTTAATTTGCCTTTTCAACTTTTTATTTTCCATTCTTTTCAAGCATTTCGAAGTCTTGAAAATAATTTTGGTCATAATGCAAAAAAGAGTAAGTGGCCAGTCTCATGAACTTGTTGGGAGTGTGGCATCTAGAATCTTAAAAGAGTAAAATGTGGGATAGGACTACCACTACACCACTACACCACTTGTATCTCTACCTGAGCTGCATTTGCAGTGTTTTACAGTAATGTAATGTGATGTAATGCACCTGTGCGCCATCTATTGAAATATTGCAACTGCACATTGCAAAACTGCAGCATATTTGTGAATCTCACCTGATACTGATACTAGGCCATTAGACATTACAAAAGTATAAATCAGAATCCAGACCTATGAAGGAATACAAAAATATTTTCTTTTTTATTTCATGGCAGATCAGAACATGGACCAGAGTGACCAAAAATGCAGTTATAGAAAAAATAAAAAGCTCTCATGCATGCTTTTTGCTCTTCTGTGATGCTCATCTGACAAGAACACCTCCTCTAACTGACCTTGTGGTCTGAGGATACTGAATATGAGTAGGCCTTTCCCAGCACTATTCTGTCTCTGAGCAGTTTGAAGAAGGCATAATAGTTGCTGAAGAGTATGAGGGCTAATGAAATTGTCTGGTACCATTTTTCGGAACACATAAGTGAATATAGCTGGTAGAAGATCATTGCTCCTTCCAGGATGATGAGGATGTTCAATATTCGAAGTGGCTTGTTGAAGAAAAACTGCAGGAGAGAAAGAGGAAGGTGGATAGTCATTAAGGAACAAGGCGGTCATGTACATAAAACAAACAAACACCACCTACACATGAGTCAGTTTAGTGCTACTTTCACACAGCATCCTTTTTGTGAATCTGGGAAATTTACAGAAGTCAAAGTTTTTATGACTTTACTTGGGTTACTTGTTACTACACATCTAATAGAATATTGCCTACATGTCTTACACATTTTACTGTCTATTTTCATTTTTTTATTATAAATTATAACTACAATAAGAAACATACTTAAAATCATGAAACATGTTTTTTAAGGGTTGTACTGCCAACATTTATTTGAGTACACTAATGAGTATTCAGAGCATGTGAAACGCTCTGGTCCCTAGCCTTAATGTCACATACACTCAAACTCCACACACTATTAAGAGTTTTTCCATACAACATAATGTGCAACACTTCTCCCCACATGCAATTATCTCTAATTTTTCTGTATTTATTTTTGATTTATAAGCATACTGTAGATACTATACAGTATATATAATACTATATTTCTTTAAAATGTCTTTGCCTTGCTATCACTTTGCTGCTGTAATAATGCACATTTCCCTACTGGGGGACTAATAAAGGATTCTTTTATCTAATCTTATCTTTAGTACTTACATAGAACCGATAATGTGAAACGTCTGATGGTACTGCTACATTATAATGACCCATGGCCTTATAGACGTTTTTATTGTGTTTTACCAGTACTCCCTGTGGCCACATATATTCTTCTGTCCATCTGAAAACAAGGATAATAGATGGGTTAAGTCAGAGAACAGTAGCATCAATGTCAGCATCAGGCAGTGTCTTCTTCAAATTTTTGATCTTCTGCTTGTAGTAACTGGGTTCAGCAATTTAGCATGCAATTGTTTTAGTTTACTCTAATATATTTTTTAGCTTTTGTTTACCATTCTTTTTATTCACTCTAGACACATGAGAATTCTCATTTTTGCATTTTTCTACGACATATTCTATATACTATCCAAAATCAAAATCTTTTTTCTTTCATCACACACACAGACACTCACATAATAAAAATGCACAAAAGAGAATGAAACCTTATATGTGTGAAAGTAAAGATGGTACATTTATGGTAGCATTTTAAAGGACAACGGGAAAGCAATTTTAACCCCTCTTGTACCAAAGCAGACCACACCAGCAACTATTTATTTTAATATATCAGTTTAGTTTTGATGATTTTTGTAATCAGACTGTCCATTTAAAGTTTCAACATAAATAAAATGTTATTTACCTACTGAATTTTTCCAAATTTAGATGTAATTTACTGACTTTTATAGCCATATTGTAAATGTACCTCAATTTTTAAATCGAGATTGATTGACTGACTGGATGAATTTCCAGGGGCAATTTGTGTGATGTATATGAGGGTTTATTTCGGATGGTAATTAGAAGTGTAATGTATACATTCTCTTGCTTCACATTTTCAATCTCTGTGGGACATTTCTTGAGAATTATGCTAATTACTGATGCTATTGTAAACCCAAGCATTACTCCAAAAGGTCTACTGCCAAATTCTGAAATCGGGGATGATGTAGGCGAATGTGAAACTTACAGGTGCTGGACGACATTGGAACAGAGTGAGGGGTCCACTTTCTGCCAGCAGCCCAGGTGAGCAGCTGCTTTGTGCAGCAGGTCGCAGTAGCGTGGGGGTAAAAGGTGCCGCATCAGGATGACTGATGTGCTGACAGACACAAGGATGAAGAGCTCACACGACCAGCGCTTATCCACATACTGAGTGCTCTGCAAAAGTACAGAGACACATTTATCAGCTCCTCTTTCTATATAAGAACACTGTGTAGTTAACTGTAATTACACAACATCCGGTTCTTCATTGACCCCACAGGACCACCACAGAGTAGGTATTATTCTCAGCACTGCCATGACACTGACATGATGGTGGTGTGTTAGTTTGTGTTGCATTAGTATATTAGTGGATCAGACACAGCACTGCTGCTGGAACGTTTAAACCCCTCAGTGTCATTGCTGGACTGAAAACAGTTCACCGAACCAGAAATATCTAGTCAAAGGCATCCTGCATATTGTATCTTCAAACTGCATGCATATACATCTTAAAACTCGAAAGTTGAGAATTCAGGATGTTGCAAACCTAGCTAACCCTGATATAAACCTAGATAAATCCCTATGTATATTTAATGAATTCTTTCATACTCAATTAAATGTACCATATTGTAGAAAATTGAATTTATCACATTTATGTAAAAACAACCTTTAGCCCCCAGTCCATACTGACTTTATATCAAAACAAAGTTGGACAATTGTGGAATTCACTGTTTTGTGATGTCAAAACAATTACAACATTTTACCATTGGACATTTTCAGCGTGCAAATGTTTAACTGAGACAATGCAGAGCTAAACATAGTTAAATTAACAAATAACAACCTAAATAATTCAACAGAATAAAGAAATGTTGATTGTTGTTTTCATGTAAAAAGAACATTGAGAAACAGATACATAAAATGGACCCTGAAATTAAATTACAAGAAAAAAATATGGGAATTTAAAAGAAACTGTTTTTTTGTAAAAACTAAAAAAATGGGGACACAGACAATAAAAATAAGCCTGTAATTCAACTAATAACTGCAACCAACTATATCAATAATCATGTAATTATATATGAATATGTATGTATATGCAAAGCAAATAATAAAGTAATGCAAATGGTATGTTTTAGTCTAATGAGTTTAAATAAAAATGTAGTTTATTACATGTGACTCAAGTTGAGTTCTGTCCACTCACCTTCACAAACCAGACAGGAACAAAGGCCACATAATAAGCACTAAGCATGGAGCTGACCAGCACCTCCTTCATCCTCCAGTTGAAGTCCATTTTCAGGTACTCCACCTCCTTACGAATGAGGTCAGGGGAAAGGCAGCATGCATGGGTGGGCATGGGCTGGGCACTGTACAACTGGCTTGTGTGCTGCTTCCATGTCTCCTTCAGCACAGAGAAGTAGTCCCGTCCCGGGCGCCCCAGAGAGCCAGCACTGCCTCCTACCTCTTTGGAAGTGATAGTGGTGATGGGGGACAGGGGTCCAGCCCGATGCAGGTCCCAGTTGGGCCTGAAGAAAGGGATGTACATTCCAAATCTGTTGAATGAAACATAAAACTATATTAATGGTTTTAGTACACCTGTATGCAATGCCCTTTTATGAAAAACATCTAGTAAGATCTAGTATTATTCTACTATGGATTAGTCTGACAGTAATAATTGTTAAGTGATGTTAAACCAGTATGAATTTGCAGTGTCATTTTTGTGACAGCAATAAGTGGGGCAGAAGAAAAGTGAACAGGTAGTTTTTATTTTATTTTTATGTGGGGTACTTACGGGTAACACAGGAAGAGCAGGCTCAGGATTGAGTAGGTTCTGAACAGATAAATGAGGGAACGACATAAACTCCATCCGGTGAGTGTCAACACTGCAAATCGAGCAGTCACCAGGAAGATGGAGTGAGGGAAGGACAATTTCCCACTCTGAGACGCCTAGAGAACAAAGACAGTATTGATGTTTCAAAACCACTAAAAAAACAGCCTAAAAAGCCCTAAGAAACAACATACTTGATTGAGTATAATTATTTTGCTGTCTATTTAAATAAATGTCCGGCCGCAGTCAATTTAAATAAACAGGTGATTTATGAAAAATCTAGTAATGCCTGGTACTTATTACTACCTCTTTCACTATGGCTGCTATCAGCCGGCGGGCCAGCACAATGATTGTGAAGATCAGCATGTTGTAGTCAATCAAGTGGAAATTCTGGAGAAAAAAACAAAAAACAAAAACAAAGAAAAACACTACTGAGACACATACATACAATCATATAGAGCACATCATTCAGCACAGGTTCACAAAGCATTTTTCTGTTATGTGAAATACATTTTTAAAGAAATAAACAGTAAATTGCAATAAATACAGGATAAATGCAAGACATTGTTATGAATGTTTGATCTTGACTGGCCTTTAGTTGGCCACAGACAAACAGTTTAACATTAACATTTAACATTAACATAAACAGTTTAACAGTAACCATTATTATATTTGCAAAATATAATACCACTTTTTGGTATTTAAAAGGTGTCATAAAACATCTGTATTTCAGACTCAGGCTCAGCTTTAATGTCTATCAAACAGAGAGATGAAAGGAGCGAAATACAATTACTCAGGCTTGATGTGTACTGTGTACATAATTTACTTTGGCTTAGTTAAATAATGATATTTCAGTACACAGAAGTGACAATCTCAAATCTCAAACCTCAAAAACCCCAACTTCAAAACAACATCCAGGAGAAGCAAAAAACTACATAACAGTATTTATTGACTTGTTATAGGTACAACCAGGGAAGCAATTAATAAATGCATTAAATTGCAACTTGTTTTTTTTTTGTTTGTTTTTTTGGAAACATGTGAGCCAGACTCACCAGTGATGTGTGTGAGGGGGGATGTGAAGGTGGATACCACCACACTGTCTTGTATATGTTGACATAGTGCACAAACAGTGCTATGAGGTGGCAGAAGAAGAGGTGCAGCTCAAATAGGACATTTCTGTCCACGGACAGCTCAGGGATCTTACAGTGCTTCAATGGAACCACAGTCTGCGGAGCCAAAGGAGGGCTGGTCATTCCAGTTCCAGAACCATTTCTGCTGACCAAACAGAGAAACCAATTTAGCCCAAATCAGGCAGCACATGTGTGGTGATGTTTAGCTTTTTTAGTTTTGCACTGCAGCTACAAGGCTAAAGAAGTGAGCAAGAATTAAAAGCTTATGTACATCAGTAGGATTGTGCACAGTGCATGTACTAACTTGTCTCTTGAGGTGTTCAGGTATCTCAAATAGTGAGTCATACCGTGTCAGAAACCAGATAAATCAGTCTGTTGTCTAGAACACAGACTGAATAATGTTACAAGGCTACAACAAATACTAGAAGCAGCTCACATACCCAAACACAAACATTTTACCTTGCTCGTGACCTCACACTAGTCACAGGTGAGCTTGTGGTATGGTTACCATTGACGGATCCCATTTCGCCGCCCAGCGGAGAGCGACAGTAAGTTGTTTTGTTTGCTCCTCTACGTCCTCCCGCCATCCCAAAGGTTTCCTGGTCCCCTCTTGCCTCCTGTTAAAGCAAACTCTTCTACTTTTGACTGAGGGACCTGTAGCAAGGAGACAACATCTGCACTATAAAAGGCCATTCATCACCAGTCAAGATATGGAAACTAAGCTGTGAAAACAGATCAATACAAAATGACAATTTCTATGCAGACAAAGGAACCCACTTATTTACACATCTCTCTCCATTCAGCCTGTAACAGTTTAGTCACACCCACTAACATTGCAGTTGTTTCAACATTACAAAGTTACAAGCGCATATAAATAAAGTAGTTGAGATCTTGACGACTAGTTTGATAAGCAAAGCTTGGATGCAGAATTCTCCTGGACGTCCCCAAGGAAGCATGTGGAGCTGTTAAATTCCATCACCAGCTGACACAAATAACATCAAGCACTGATTTACCACATCTGAAGCTGGATAAAAACTAAATACTACTAGACCCTCACAGTTCCAGATGGGCAGCTTTTTGTGTTTGAACAGGTGGAGGTGGAAAATCCAGGTCCAGAGTGTAAAAATCCATGGATGTTGTTCTCACTGCCTCAGTCCTACTCACAGCCAGCCACAACAATCCTGGGGTGGATTGTTGCTCTCTGGACCTGGCTTTTCCACCACCTCTAACAGGTGGCTTAAACATCTTCCCAGTACTGTGTGCACACCAGAAACATGTTTTAAGGTGGAATCTATCCACCCATCACCTCTTTGAACAAACATCAACCAACTTATTTATATATCCCACCTGTTTTATTTACATACACGAGGTGTGCAAAGTGATCATTTGTGCAGATATGTTATGCTTCTAGACTTTTAAACCTGCAGTTCATCCCAAAAAAATCACTATTATTACACAATTAGAATTAACACACTATTATTGTTATTGTTGTTCTAGGTACCTGCTCATCCCAGACACAATGGCTGGTTGTTTATCAACATAACAAAGCATTTCTCACCACCAAACTATGACTTTTCAGATGTTATATCGTGTTTTCTGGGTTTTATTCTCCACATAAAACTGGTTTTTACACTCAATAAGCAGCAGAACGGCCGTTATGGTTAGCCTGGTTAGCCAAATAAGCTAACCGTGTTAGTGAACGATCTCCAGCGCACACTGTCTGCTGTGCTGCTGCTAGGAGCTGCAGTGGACACGGGCGATTCCTCTGCGGTCCGGATGGACCCGGACTGACCATTAAAGCCCGTTAGACGGAGTTGTGCGGCTCTGTCCGCTGCGGCTCGGCTGAGGCCTATCGGTCACTTTACAGCCGCCTGCTCCGCTGCGGCTTCAGTCCGCACTTACCAGCGTTCAGGCGGGGCGCGGCGCGGAGCGATGTGAGGATATTTAATGCGTTTAATCCACAGTTAAGACGAGCACAGTGTCTGAGAGCTACATTTCTCCTTCATTCTGAAGCTTGAGATGCTGCTGGAGACGGGGACACGCAGCGCTTACACGAGGGGGTGGGGGCAACGCGTGTATACAGTATGTGTGTGTGTGTGTGTGTGAGAGAGAGAGAGAGAGAGAGAGAGAGAGAGTGAGAGAGAGAGAGAGTGTGTGTTATATTGTATAATATTTCCTATTAATGAAGCTGGTTATTTACTTGTTTAAAAACAATAATAAAGTAAAATGTTGATCATTTTAACAATGTGATATTAGATTAGAGGGTGCTTTACTGAGTGAAATGTCTAATGGATGTCCATCTTAAGTGGTACCCACTTCCAGGCTGTTGTTGATTGTACTCTTACCAAGTATCCAGAACTATATCACCCACACTGGTGTTCCCAGTGTTATGCTTGGTGTGTGTGGGTGGGTGGGTGTGTGTGTAATGAAAAGTTGTGGAAGTTATGAAAAGAATGATTATATTTTACTATTTACTATTTATTATTATTATTATTATTATTATTATTATTATTATTATTATTATTATTATTATTATTATTAATATTCAATATGACATTAACAAAATGCATAACTGTATCAGTTTGTATCAATATTTATTGCTTATTTTAATATTACTTAATGTAATATTACTTAATTTAAATAAATTACTAAATTTACTAAATTACTAAATTTAAAATAAATATTTCTTAATTTTACCTTTTGTTATAACACCTGAAAAGGCACAAACCTGGGATTTCTCCTATTTTAATGAGTCAGATTTTGAGTCAGACACAATCCTCACAGCCCCACATATTAGTCCTCAGTCAGTAAAACTTTAAACATTCGGATTAATCACAGATCTGTCTCAAGGGTTCTGTTAATCCACGAGCTAATCGCAGCCAATGTTTATTACATCTACTACTTCACACGATGATGCTGCCTCTGCTGAACCGCATTCTGTCCATGTTTACTTCATTTCCACCAGTTTGCTCAAGCTTGCTTTGATGGACGACTGACAGGGTTGCCAAGTCTAGAGTTTCCAGCAACAACAACCAGCTGAAAGAACTGTCACAGATGTTGCAGGTGGATTTATATTATTGTGACATAACCTGACCTTAGGCATTTAGATGTTAAAATGTTGTTCTGCTACACCAGGTAGTTACTTCTTATTTAAGGTGTTACTAAGGTGTTTTTGGTGGTTGCTATGGTCATTCAGGTGGTTGATAATGTATTTAAGGAAGTTGCCATGGTATTCCTCAGTGTTTCTTGTGGTGTTACTAATCTATTTGTATGATTGTGAGGCAAGAAGTGCACAAAGTTTGAGACAAAGCATTCCTGAGACAAAAAAATCAGACTGAACAATCTGGAGTCGAAATAGTGTCGATATCTCAAAAAGCGCTGGCAATTTAGCTGATAAATTTAAAAAATGAAAACAGAAAAAGAGGAATAATATGAATCAGATCAAAATAAATATTTATTCTGAAAATCCTACTGTGAGCACTTTCTGTCTGGGAGAAACAAAATTGATTGTGTTCATATTTGCCTTATAGTGCACTACGTAGGGCGGATCATGAGTATTCCGTATAGTTGGACATACACTAGATAGGCAATGAGCGGGTAGAGAGGGCGGAACCGTTTGAGACTGAACTAGTCCGCAGCGATTGGTGGGCGGGAACTAAGCGAGGATTGGTGCTTTCTCTGACCAATCAGCGCGTTGGATTTGCACCGTCGTGCCGGATGGATAGTTTAGTGGAGGGGTGAAATGGCGTAGTTGAGCAGAGCGGGCCGGGTCCGGCCGAGCACCGGGGGAGTATTGGACCCCCGCGGCCCGCAGGACCACACGGCATGGGGACACAGACCAGACCGGGGGGCTTTATATCACACCAGGAGACGGGAGAGGACGTTGGATCTGAGGTACGGCGGGGTTTAGTCTGAGACTCGGGCTCCACACCGCTGCTCTTTGTTTACCAGTGAGGTGAACTGAAGATCTGCACATTCCAGCACCTTTCACCACTAACCAGCTCCTTCATCAGTTATTGCGCTCTCTCTCTCTCTCTCTCTCTCTCTCTCTCTCTCTCTCTCTCTCTCTCTCACACACACTCACACACACACACTCATATATACACTCATACACATTCTCTCTCATACACACACACACACTCATATATACACTCATACACATTCTCTCTCATACACACACACATACACTCATATATACACTCATACACTTTCTCTCTCATACACACACACATACACTCATACACATTCTCTCATACACACACACATACTCATACACATTCTCTCATACACACACATACTCATATATATATATATATATATATATATATATATATATATATATATATATATATACTCTCATACACATTCTCTCTCTCACACACACACAGAAGAAATATTACTTCATTAGGCTTTATATGGAATTAAGCTTGTGCATGGTCCTATATTCTTTATATTTATTATATTTATATGTGTTGTTTATTATTGGTTTTCTTTCCTATCACTTTACACTGGAACTTTTATCATACATTCAGAAAGAAGTGATATAATAATACATATTTCCTGCATATTATGTCCATAGGCTCTCAAATAATATTTCAAAATAAATAAATATTTGCTGTTTTTTATTATATTATTTATATTAAATTATAAATACTGTTTATATTATATAATATTTTATAGTATATATTAAGATGAGAGACTTTTATTTTCGCACTGGGGGAAATTTACAGTAAGTAGAAAAAACAGCATTAAGTAGACAAAGATATACATTATACAAATTAAGATATACTATAGAAATAAATAAACAAGGTGTCTTTGCATGAATTTCATGGGTATTGCTCTATGAAAGTGAGGTGTGGGTCCACAGTGTGTTTGACTGTGTATCTGAGTCTGCTTGGGGAGGTTTTGATTACGACACAATTAGAGGTAACGATCAGTAATAATTAACTGATTATAATATAATTTTTTACCTCTTAAAAACTGGTTGAATATCTGAATATTTTAAATGTTAAAATAAGGAATATCCATGTGCCCTCCTCCCTTTTTTCTTCCATAATATTGTACTATATTATATATTAGGAAAGAATTAAAGATTCACAGAATTTGATAAATTATCTATATTTTTTGACACAGTCTGAAAATACTATATTTGTTTATAGTCCTAATTTACATTCTGTTTATTAAAAATTAAGAATATTTTTAAAGTTACAAATAAGCATGTATAGGTTCATGCAGCAGGAATGGGTAGCACAACAGTTATAATTAGAATCCTAATTTACATATGTAATATATAAAATAAGTTACAGTAAAGTAAAGTACATTTAGAAGTTGGGCTGCAAATATGTTGCTTCAGTGTCAATTTCACAGGAGGATTTGTCCAAGACATGATATGATTTATACAAAAGCAAAATTCATATGTTCTAACTTTCTATTTCATATGGATCCAACACAGATTATACACACACATTACACGCATCAAATTTTACTCCAACCTTAACACACAAAGTGCATGAATAATATCATGACATGCTGCATCATTATACCGTAATATAATATTGCAGAAAAATAAAATTTCAGTTTATCCCCCAATATTGTGCAGGCCTTCTAGGAAGAAATATCAGTCTTTCTTTTTTAGGATAAGCATGTATAAAATTTAACTTTTATTTAAATAAGAATTTATAAGATCATCAGTCAATCTATACATTATAATGTACCAATCCTACACTCTACCCACAAGCAAATAAGGTTTAATTTATTGAAATTATTGTATTAATTCGTCCCTGGAAAGGACTTTTACTCTTATTCTGTTGTCTCTTATCATTTGTCATAACAACATAAGACTGTAGATAGCAACCAATCTGCCATTTTAACAGACATACACCATTAGCCTGTCCTCAGAGAATGGCCTGCTTGCAGTATTGACTGTTCTGTTTCTACAGACTTGTGTCTCCTGCAGTGCTAATGGAACTGTTTCAACATGTTTTGCCATAAGACGACAAGGGAACCATTGCCAGGTAAGCCTCATTGATCAGGTTTTAATAAGGAGTTTCTACTTCCTGGGCCAGATTCAGCACTTTTGTGACTATTCCCTACCCACACATGCCTGATTAAACTGGAGATGAGCTGATGATTTAAATCAGTGGGGAAATCATCTGTGCGGGACTGAAACTGTGCTGCAGGACTGGAGGACACCACTGGACACACATTGCTTCTTAATGTTTTATTTTTAGGTTATTCCATCTTCGGGTCAGAAAGAGAATGACAAAAATAAAAGCTAACATTTTATTCTCTTCTTACAAGCACACACAGTGCTCCAAAAACAATATACTGAGGTTAACAGTATATTAAGTTGGTCACATCAGGTTGTAAACTACACTTACCATGTCAAAAATTCAGTCATTCTGTAAGCAAACTCATTAAACTCATTCCCCCAAACCAGTCAATGGATTCATTAGTTGTTTGATAGAGTACAAGGGAGCAGGTGAAGTAGCATTTTTAAAAACAGCCCTAAATGTTGGCAAAATGTTGTTGTTCTCCCAGTGTTAAATGGATGAAAATAATGTGTTTGTGGACACCCTCATGATGAATGCCTTCCGCTAATTTAAGTTGCATCCATTGTTGACAGAGGTGTGCAAATGCACAGACACCCTGTCTAGTATTTGTAGACATACTGCTAATGGAATAGGACTCTCTGGAGCAGATAAACATGAGCATATTGGTGTATTAACATATTGACATCCTGACTTTTGGAATGAGTTGGGGTAAATTCAAAATCCTGACTTCACTAATACTCCTTTTGCTAAATGCAATCAGATCCTCACAGCAGCACAGTAGAAAGTTTCCCATGGACAGTAGAGACAGTTAATTCAACAAAAGCAGGATCAACTCTTTTAATGCTCTTAATTTCAGAAGAAATAATGAACAGCTGTCCCAACATTACTAAACTAAACTCTCTGCATTGTCTGTTGAGTAGTCCACCTTATCCACCGCATGTTAACAATGCCACCTGCCAAAGCAGCCTAGCTTCAGTGCGATCCTTTAGTAGATTCTGACCGTTTGCATAACCCTGCTTCAAATGCTCACAGTTGAATGTAACTCTGTAATCTAAGATCTCACACAGATTTGACGTCTAACTTCTGACAGAAATTAAAAGCTTATTTGAAAAGCCTGTAGATATTGCTGGTCTCAGTGTGGTCAGAAACTCCAACAGTCCTGATCAATCAGATCAGGATTACTTTTATTCAAATTTAATGTTTTGTTTGCTTTTCTTTTAGTATCAGATCCTTTTGTATTATTGAATGCTTATGTAATTTATGTCACGTCAGTATATTATGAACTTTTTTCTAGATGTACTGTCCATTTCATTAGCTCCACTTACCGCGCAGGAGCATTTTAGTTCTGTAATTACAGACTGTAGTCCATCTGTTCCTCTCCATACTTTCACCCAGTTCTTCAATGGTCAGGACCCAAAAGGACCACCATAGAGCTGGTTTTATTTGGGTATTGGGTCATATTAGGGCAGTCGATCAATCAAAAACGCAAGTTATTTAATTGCACAAATTGCTGTAATTGATACTCTTGACAGCCAGTTGTAATATTTGCAAATGAGTTTCATTTGTAGTATATGTTAAAGGTTGTAGTTGACATGAAATAATCTGTATGTGGTTCTTTTATGTGACATTTTGTGCATTGATTATATTTGGCTCGTTCTAAAGCATGCTCTGTTCTTTCTCTCTTTAGATTTACTGAACTTCAATCCTGGATAGCAATTCACACAATGACCGACCTTCACAGATGAAAGTCATGTTGACTGGCATCAGCAGTGAAGTTTGGCTGCACCACCTAGCTCAAGTTGCTGTCCTTTCAGCTTCTGACTTCTTGGAGAAATCCACAGAATCAACTGCACATTTCTGATCTGTAATGTAAAGTCTTGGGGCCACTCTTATTACAGAATTTATATTTGCAAGTTTTACTCTATTTTGGAAGCAATGTTTAAATTTTACTCCAGCTCATGTGGTCTCTTTAATATACAATGTCTGTACTTCATGTCCAGAATCAGTTTTGCAGTTTGTAGCTTGCTTTGACCTGCATGTATACAATGATCCCAGGTTATCGTAATTTAAAACGTAATATGCAGCTTTTTCTTAAGGATTTTGCCTCTCCCACAACCTGTAAAAACCAAGAATTCAGCCCTGTGTACTCTTATGTAATGAATTCTTGGTGATTACTAATAAATTAGACAGTTATTCTCCTCTGATACATTTCAGAAGCATTGCTAATCTTGCTAATATGTATGTGGAGTGTTGGCTACTACAGGGTCAATAGAATTAATTTTTTTAACCAATATTTAATTTTAAAAAATGACATTTTCTTAAAAGCAATGTAACTGAACAGCAACATTCAAGCAAATACTTTTGACATATTAACTAGGCCATAAACTGCAGGATTTACTTACAACTTCACTTGGGGTTAACCTTGTGTTATACATTAAAAGCACTTGAGTCAAACCTTATTGTAACCATGGTAGAGTCTAGCTTTTAACCATTGATAGCTATGTTAGTGTGTTTGGCTTAGCTGTTCATTTGCTTTCTTTTTGGCCAAATATTTGGATTTTTGTCTTTTCAGTTATAGTAGAGGCTAAATTAAATGCTTTATGAAGTTATAGAAAAAGCCAAGTTATTTAGAAAACATTTAATTGTCTATGCTAAAATCTGTAGCGTTTTAGTACAAGAAGTACACGAGTTGTTTTGGTTGATGGAAAAGATGTGAAAAGCCTGGAACAGGTCAAAAATATCAACTCTTATGTTTATGTTGGTCAATATAGGCGTATGTACACTAGTGAACCCCTTTATTTGCTAATGATGTTTTATTTATGGACATGCTGGGGTTTTAGGGTGTGCTTTTGAAATGACATGTGAGTGTTCAAGCCTTCATCTGTGCATTCACATTCTATTCTTTATGAGATTGAACATTTTTATAGGAATCTTAAGTGCATCTAATGGATATCGGACAACCCACTAGCATCTACTCTTACGTTTTAGACCATTATTTACATATTGAAAATTTAAAAATCCTGCTAGGTTCTTGATAAGGGTGCCCAAACTTGCAAATGTTCCATACAGACTGTTTCCTAGGTTTTACTTCAAAGCTGCATGCTGGGCCTGGGCCTGATTTGCTCCATCTGAAAATTAGTAGCACAAAAACCAGCAAGCTTTCTTACTGGGTGAATTGTGCAGCCCGGTTTGAACCAACCCTGGGGTAAGGCATCCAGGGACGTGGGATATGTGCAATATGTGTGCCCTTTTCCTTTTCTTTGTCCCGTTTTGAGATAAATGTGTATACTGTACAAATGAGTGACGAGTTGTTCGTGAAAAAAACAACAAAATCACCAATGTCTTCCATTAAATGATGTATAGATTCATCCGCTTACTTTGCTGTAGCGGGATTTGTTGTGCCAACATTATATGTGGCCATGCATGATTGGACGTGATGCTTGCAGAATAAAGTAGATGTAGTGAAAAAGAAACAAAAATACAGCATATATACTGAGTTAGAAGAATAGATAAGGGTTAGCTAGTGCTAGAAGATGGAGTGTCCTTTCCTTGAGTAGCCTTGAGGCTAAGGAGCTTTATATAGATTTGTGAATCAAGAAATACCTGAGAGGCCTAGGTTTGGTAGCAGAAAGTCCATTGTTTGTCACTTGTTTCTTTGAGTAGCCTTCCCTTACAAGTATCATCATGGTCTGGCTAAAGAACCTTTGATTTTACTCGCGTGAAAATAGCGACACCAAATTGCATGCTATTGTAAATGTTTGTGGTTCTGCTAGTTTGTTTTAATGTAAGGTTTTTTTGTGTCAAAATGCAGATCCCACCTCGATCTTACCCTCAACCTTACAGTGCAAATCAGTGCAAAATTGAAGGTGAAGGTCAACATAAAAAAAATGGAGCTCATTGGTAGTATCAGCAGCATGCTGTGAATTGGGGAGGGGGTACCCAAGAAATACTGAAATCCTGTGAAATAAGGAGCTCGATTGAGAATTCTATACTAATTTAAGTAGCTTCAAGTAGCACAAGTTTTAGCCTAGGCTTCGTTAACAAGTAGTAATGTTATAAACATATGCCCTAACAATCAAAATATTGTAATGTAGATAAATACCTCAAGACTGGAATGCAAAGTATATTTTTTAGAAAACACTTACATATATGCAAGCCATAATACATCTGTACATTAGTTACTTAGAAGCAATAATCTTATTATATGCATGAAATTATCTAGTGCCAGAATGGTGTTTCGTGGAAGGAAAACTGTAGCATACTTGTAGCCGTGGTGAGTGTTGAGACTTATTAAGTGGCGCATACCAACTGTTGACGTCCATGGGTAGAAAGTGTTCAGTTCTATCTGCCAGTCGTTAGCAGCTAACTCCTTTCATCGTTCATTAAAACCAAAAACATTTGTGAATGTAGTGACTAAACGTGGCGTTTTTGGCAGTAGGTCAGAAACTCTTTGGGTGGAGAACGATTATATAAATATATGCACTGCATGTTTTTATGTTGTTTTAGCAGCAGAAACCATAATATGCAGTTGGTTGTGACTGAAAGCAATAGGATCTATGTGTTTGGTACACTCAAACTGTCAAAATGTAGATGGATCCAAGTTAGGGGAACCAATGTTTTTCAAGTACCACAACAAATTAACTTAAGTGGAAATCATTGTGCAATTGCTGACTGTAAACTTAGTATTAATTGGTGTTTTTATATCGGAATGCAGGAAAATATAGTTGCTGCATGGTAGAAGTGGATAAGAAATGTGTTGTGCTGCATGCAATAATTAAACTTTGCTTGGGGGATAAAAACAGTGCGGAATAGTTCAGGAAAAATTGAGCTTAGACTTGTCCCAGACTTCTAATAAATTCACAATTTATTCTTTATTACTACCATGTTTGGAGTTTGTTTCTAATTTTAATACTCAAGGTGGATAAAATTGTTTGATCCAAGATGAACTGCAGGTAAATGATGAGTTATAAATGTTATGAAATGTATGGGACCTAATGTACATTACAACAGACAGGTTGAAGGGGATTGTTATTGATTGTAATTGGACAAAAAATGTAATCGTAGGAATCTCAGCGAAAAGCTGCTGGTATCACATTAACTGGCTGTTTTGGCATTTTTGATAGGCCCAAGAAAATAAAGTCATTAATGTTGAATCTTAATATTTTATGACCCTGCTGTAACCTGCATCGTTTGCCCATGGATGGGAATCTTGTATGTTTGGTTAAATCTATGCACTACAGATGCGCTGAGCATGCTAAGTTGAACCTCTTCTTGATTTTGTACAATTGAAAAAAATATATAGTCTGCATCAGAATTTTTTGCAATAAAAACAGCATGGTGCCAATCCTACAATTGTCTTTTTGTCTGTTTTGGACTGATGTATAAACTTAGTCATTCAAAGTGGGGGTTTGGTATGAAGTAGTTCATTGTAGTAAAGATTTCTTTAGAGTGGAAGTGACTGGAGTTTATTATCCAGAACCACTTCTGAACAGATATGCCTGCTGTGTATTTTTTTATACATTGATATTTAAAAAGTGGCAATTCTGACATTTTATTTGGGGGACTATTTTGTCATGCAATGTTTTATATACATCCCACTGTCCATTTAAAAATGTGCTTTAGGCACAAACATTCTCAAAACTATGGTGAGCTACAGACATCAGGCAGTGTATTCATGATCTTCAGAGGCATTCAGTTGTTTCCATTCCCCACCACTGTGAATAATTCCAACTAGTTTCTCTAGAGCAAAGCATTTCACAACAGTCCCTCTCTTCATGACCTGATTCACCTCCACAAGTATTTTATTATTCCATTGGAATTTCTTTTATGAATAAAAGAAAACAATACAAACAAAATTAAAAGTTATCCTTTTGTTTAAGGTTTGTATTTACAAATTCCACACAGCACGTCAGGATTAACCACTAACATTTACATCAATGTGCAGTTTCTCAGTTGAGCTTTATTTTACAGTGTTGGGGGGATTTTAATATAGATGGGAGATTTGCTTCAGACATTTTGTTAAAGAGAATATTCCTAACTCTACAGTTAAACTTGATGTCTTTTACTTTTTGAATGTTTTGTCTGAATCTGTCTTCTAGAAATTTGCATCTGTGATTCTTAAGGTACATTTTAAGCCAAAAATACTTTTAGACTAACATCATTAAACAGTGCAAGCCACTGTTTGCATTTAAAACTAAGTACAACGGTTCTCTTTAACTTGACTATAAAGAACTTTCAATAACTTGAACTGAACTGTCAATGAACTTCTAGAAAGCAAATGCATCTGAAAAAGGGACACAAAAAGCAATATGAACACTTTATTTGTTTGCTTGAATTATAGAAGGTTTAGAGAAAGGTACCAGTACATACATGTTTACATTTGCACCATAGACTGATGTCTGAACAGATGGTAATTCTATATTTGACCAAAGATCAAATTTCTGAGATAGAACAACCATTTCAGAACCAACACTGACTACTCAGAGACTGTACACACAGACATCTATTTTCTGTCAATGGTCAGCATTGTAGTTGAATGACAAAGACTGGCAGTGGCATTAGGCCAGGTGCTCTTCCTACGCTCACTGGGAATGTGTGCTTCTTCCAGTAATTCCTTAAACATGTCAACTTGCTTCAGCTGAGCTTCCAAATCCTGTTTAAGCTGGGCACAAATGTGACAAACAGTATTTCTTTAGACAACAGTTTAATTAAAGGGTACATTTCCTGAATTTGTTTTGTATTTTATGACCACTTATCATTGCTGGCCCACCTGGTAAATTAATTTTTGCTGTTTTTTTACTTTGTAACTTGTCAATCTGGCAGTTTTTCAATACGCTGTAAGACTTCCATGGGGAATGGATGAATAAAAATGCTCCAAAATTACTTATTTTTAAGCTGACTTTCACAAGAAAATACTTTTTTTTCCCTGTGACTGTGGTGTTATTTATCCAACCTGTCATCACCACTTAAAAATAAAACAGGCTTTTTCTTTGCTAATGTATCTTTAAGACTAATGTATCTTTAAGATATGTAAATTTGCTCTGTTTTGATTTGGCTGCCCTGAATTGCTCCTTATACTGAAAGCGGTCCATGCTGAAACACTGCTTATTCACAAAGTGGCCCAAATCCAATTTTCTAAACAAATCCATTTTTAGGCTATTTAGACTATTTTAGACTTTTTTAATGTGACTTATATACCACAGTCATCAGAACAATTTAAGCTCCTAAAGTGATGCACATGTGGAAAAAATGCCTTCTATATTTGTTTGAATATAAACATCTCCCCAAAAATTCAAGACATATGTAAATTCACTGGCCTGCCATGGACAGAAAAATCCTTCACTGCTGTTGTCCATTTTCCCTTCACCTTGTAGGACATTTATCGGGTATGTCAATTTGGAGTGAAGTAAAATTCAGATTAATTTTGATCTCACTGTTCAGACCACCACACAGATCAGATTTCAATGTAAGTGAAAGTGGGGCCAGGATTTGGGCCACTTGTAACCTGCTGTGTGAACACAGATGGTGTCTCATGATGTTCTAAAGACAGTTCTGCTCTAATAATGATGGCTCCCACTGTCCTCATGACCTAAACAAATCCTAAATAAGAAACACTGGTGAATATCAGAATCTTCCTGAAAACTGCATTAGTGGATATTGAGTTGAAATTACTTCTTAAGAAAAGGTGCTAAATAAAGCCAATGAACCCAAGCTGATGGTGCATTTTATTTTCCATATACAGTTTGCATGTTTTAAATACCTTTATGTATTATTTACATATTTAATCTAAAACTTGTTTTAAAAAGAAAAGGCTGTTGAGTTTCTACACGGTTTACATTTCTAAGTAATAGCACTATATATTGTAAATGAGATACACTAGTGTAGGCCAAACTATGCTTACCTCAGTGATGCTTCTTGACAAGGGTCTGGTTTCAAAGCTGACTTTGGTAGCTTTCACCTCTGTGCTACTTCTTAACACGTAACTGAATTGAATAAAACAAGTAAACACAATACATGCATAATGTGCATTATCTTTTGTTTGTGTGTTTGTACACTTGGACACAATGGAAGATATTTATTTAGACAAGAAATATGTCAGTGCGCAAAAACACATCTTACCAATATAGAGCTTCTTTATGCAATAGAAAGAGGTTCCGCAAGCAGGACCAATGTGGTGGTGTAGAGTGAAGAACAACACCCACGCTATGCTGACACTGAGCACATTCAAGCACTCTGTAAGTGCTGGGAGACAAATGTGAAAGAACAGATTTTTAGTTGGAATGTAGAATATAAGAAAACATTGGTAAATCAGTGCCACATTAACAGACAGCTTACTTACCAAAAAGCCAGAGGACCCTCTAGGCACACCTCAAACTTCCCTTTCATTTTCACATCCTTAGTGACCTCTGCATGAACACATATAGGTCAGCATTAGTTACCAAGCTCATTAGTATTTTTTTTTTCTTTAATTCTATCAGTTTTCCATCCCAATTTGGAATGCTCCTGACCGTAAAGGCATGAAGACAAGTACACGTCTCCTTCGTTACATGGGAAACCACCCACCACCTCTTTTCAAACTGCTGACAATGTGCTTGAAGGAAATCGAAGGGTCCAGACATCTGTGATGGCCAGCATCGTAATGGATGGAATACAGAGAGAGCACGCCATCTACCCACCTAGAGAGCAATTTTGCTCTCAGACTCCGGCATAAAATTACTTTGTTTAAAGGGCCCATACTGTATAAAACAGACATATACATATTATATATATATATACATATACATATATATATATATATATACACATATACATATTATATATACATATTTTATATATATATATATATATATATATATATATATATATATATATATAAAATAAACATGCATAAGCACACACACACACACTATATGTGTGTTTACACACACTTTACAAGATGTTGCCGTAGTAATTTAAGCATATATGCAGAAATTGACAACAAACGTACATACAGTGCGTACATATTTGGCCCCCTTGAACTTTTCAACCTTTTGCCACATTTTAGACTTCAAACATAAAGATATTAAATTTTTAATTTCTGTGAAGAATCAACAAGTGGGACACAATCGTGAAGTAAAATGAAATTTATTGGATCTGTCATTTTTTTAACAAATAAAAAACTGAAAAGTAGCACCACCTTTTGCTGCAATTACAGCTGCAAGTCACTTGGGGTATGTCTCTATCAGTTTTGCACATTGAGAAACTGAAATTCTTGCCCATTCTTCCTTGCAAAACAGCTCGAGCTCAGTGAGGTTGGATGAAGAGTGTTTGTGAACAGCAGTCTTCAGCTCTATCCAGATTCTCAATTGGATTCAGGTCTGGACTTTGACTTGGCCATTCCAACACCTGGATACATTTATTTGTGAACCATTCCATTGCAGATTTGGCTTTATGTTCTGGATCATTGTCTTGTTGGAAGATAAATCTCCGTCCCAGTCCCAGGTCTCTTGCAGACTCCATGTTTGACAGTTGGGATGGTGTGTTCAGGGTGATGAGCTGTGTTGCTTTTACACCAAACATATCATTTTGCATTGTGGCCAAACAGTTCGATTTTGGTTTCATCTGACCAGAGCACCTTCTTCCACATGTTTGGTGTGTCTCCCAGGTGGCTTTAGGCAAACTTTAAACGAGACTTTTTATGGATATCTTTGAGAAATGGCTTTCTTCTTGCCACTCTTCCATAAAGGCCAGATTTGTGCAGTTTACGACCGATTGTTGTCCTATGGACAGACTCTCCCACCTCAGCTGTAGATCTCTGCAGTTCATCCGGAGTGATCATGGGCCTCTTGGCTGATCAGTCTCCTTGTTCGAGATGAAAGTTTAGAGGGACGGCCGGGTCTTGGTAGATTTGCAGTGGTCTGATACTCCTTCCATTTCAATATGACTGCTTGCACAGTGCTCCTTGGGATATCTTTTTGTATCCAAATTTGGCTTTAAACTTCTCCACAACAGTATCTCAGACCTGCCTGGTGTGTTCCTTGGTCTTCATGATGCTCTCTGCGCTTTGAACAGAACCCTGAGTCTATCACAGAGCAGGTGCATTTATAAGGAGATTTGATTCTATTTATCATCATCATCACTCATTTGGGACAACATTGGATCATTCAGATTCTCACTGAACTTCTGAAGTGAGTTTGCTGCACTGAAAGTAAAGGGGCCAAATAATATTGCACGCCCCACCTTTCCGTTTTTTATTTGTTAAGAGTTTGACACATCCAATAAATTTCATTCCACTTCACGATCGTGTCCCACTTGTTGTTGATTCTTCACAAAAAATACATATTTTATATCTTTATGTTTGAAACCTGAAATGTGGCAAAAGGTTGAAAGCCGAATACTTTCTCAAGGCACTGTAAACATAAAAACTGCAGAGCTGGGTCTGTTTACAGCACGTGCAGCTGCAGTGTCCCACATTGACTCATTAGTTCTTCATCTGAAAACTGAAACTTACTGAGAAAAATGATGGATTTGATATTGTGAAGTTCTCCACAGGCGCTCAGAGAGTCCGCCATGAGCGCCCTGCAGCTGGAGCAGAGGAGAACACTGCAGTTCTCCAGCACACCCTGCTCTCTGCTCTCCTCCACGGCCCTCAGCTGCTCCACCACCCAGCTGCTCTGGGTGCTATCGCACTCGGAGCTGTTAGTTTCGAGACGAGCCGCCTGTCTGCGAGACATCTTCTTCACACAGACCTGCACGCTGCGCTGTTTACTGCCCCGTTTAGCCCGCGACTGTGCTTAGACCCCGCCCCATAGAGCGCCACGCACCAATCACAACAGCAAACCCATCGTCGTCACCAGCGCCCCTGGCCAATCAAACGCCTGCATACTTATTTTCGAAATGTGGTTTTCAACCGACGCGGGCGCCTCCTCAGTCCCGACCCAAACAAACGGCCCGCAGAGACTTGCCTGTCCGCTTTGAGCTGCGTTTACCCACCCGTTTTCTAAACTTTGGTGATGAAGATGGATTTAGACTCTCTTAAATATGGAGACTTGCAGCAGCTCGCCAAAAGCGTCGGATTAAAAGCGAATATGAAGGTAAGTCGGACAGTTAAGGTTAAGACGAGTCAGGGACTCGGATTCAGTTCCACCTTAATGGTGTCTGGTCTGTTACAGCGCGCTGTGTGACTCCTCTAACACTGTTACAGCGCGCTGTGTGACTCCTCGAATACTGTTACAGCGCGCTGTGTGACTCCTCTAACACTGTTACAGCGCGCTGTGTGACTCCTCGAATACTGTTACAGCGCGGTGTGTGACTCCTGAAACACTGTTACCGCGCGGTGTGTGACCCCTCGGACACTGTTACAGCGCGGTGTGTGACCCCTCAGACACTGTTACAGCGCGGTGTGTGACCCCTCGGACACTTACAGCGCGGTGTGTGACCCCTCGGACACTGTTACAGTGCGGTGTTACAATAGCCCTTAGGTTTAGTGTCTGGAGCAGTCACGTGGTTCTCTTGCGGTCCTTGAGAGTGATGTGATGAAAGTGATGTAATGTTATGAGAGTGATGTTATGTGAGTTTTAATGTTATGAAAGTGACAGGGAGAGCTTACATTGGAGGTCTGTTTTACTTTTAGGCTGAGAAGCTGCTGAAGGCCCTGAAGCAGCACTTTGAAGAACAAGAGAACTCACAGAATGTGAGTTTTAAATGTCATACACTTTTTGAATCTTTTAAAGTTTGTTTTATTCATGGAACAGGTTTAGGTTTGTGCCCCTTAACTTCATAGCAAATCCATTGCATCCCTCAGGGAAATGATGCAGATGTAGAGACCTCTGAACAGGCAGTGGAAGAGATCAAGGCTTCCAATGTGACAAAGCGGCGTGGGAAAGGTCAGAGATTGAAGAGGAAACATTCTGACCAGGACAGTACAGATGCTGAGCCCAAGGTTGAAGAGAGTGCAGCCCAGGTAAGTGAAAGATCTCATTTTGTTGCTTTTGAATCACTTGTATCCTAGTATGTTGACAAGCTGGTTAAGATCACCCCACGCTAAATGTTACTGATGTTCAGGGCAATACCAAACCGGATGAAGCTGAGGAAGAAAGGAGTTCGAAAAGGATAAAGGTGTCCTCAGGTAAGGGCACAGCGACTCCAGCTTCTTCTGATGATCCCAAACAGAACCAAGCAGAGGCTAAACCCAAATCTCTTAAAGCAGTCACTCAGAAGACTGATCAAGGTATGCATTTGGCATTTTCAAATTACATTAACCAAATAATGTATATTTTATATATGTTTCAGCGTTTGGAATTTTTCTACATTTTTCACACAGATGTGGGAAAGAAGACTGCTGGCAGAATTCCCCGTCATGAGGGTCTGCTGAAGAAGAAGCCAGCTCTGAGGCCAACCACTCCCAGTAAAGTGTTGTTATTGGTCTACTAGTTTTGGGCAATAAGATTGTTGTCCTAAATTGTTACAATATGATCATCTGGGTACATCAAAAATTGCATCAGTCCTTGAGGAACAGCTGCATGTTTCATTACAAAGAGAGCATAATTAAGTCTGGTTAAATGGATTTGAGCAGGTAGTGAGTAAAATGCTGAAAAATAATCACTCTGTTCATGTAGAAAGGAAATCCAGTTCAAGTCCTGTGTGTGTGTGATCTAGACTTCAAGAAACTCCATGAGGCACACTTCAATAAGATGGAGTCTATTGATTCTTACATGCAGAGGAAGAACAAGCAAATGGAAGCACTCAGAAACTCTGTTAAGGAGCTAAAGGTACGATATATTTGTGTTTAAATGGACTCTGAACAGGTTTAGATTGTTCAGATTGATGGAGAGAAAAGAGGTATGGAAGTGTGTCTTATGTATTTTAGTAATTCATTTCAAGCTTATTATATATTATTTGATATTAATAAAGAAAAGATAGAAGTACAGTATTTGAAATAACGCACTATTCAGTTCAGTGCAGTACAATACCTTGTTTACATGTCTAGTATGTATCTGTGTGTGTTTATTGCTGCATGTATGATTTTCTTGTCATTTCAGGCTCAGTCTGAGAATGCCACGAAGAAACTAGGTGATGCCAAAACACAGGCTGTATGTAAACAGTTGTCTTTGAATTTTTCTTTCGTCACAAAGTCTTTTCATGAAACCAGTATTGACTCAAAACTACATGCTTATCAACAGAAACTACCAGTCAGCAGAACCTCACTGTTCAGCCCAGGCCTGCAAGAGAGAAAACCAGCTGCAGAGAAACGCAGGTACACCCCAATCCTTGTCAATAGGTCTGCAGCAAAGGATAGTGCCACCTTCAAGCCAGCTGTCCTTTCAGTCAACAAGATCAATGTCAGGTAGGATGCAAACAGTATGGATTTGATTTATTTGTATAATTTGAGGAACAAATAATTTCTCTACCCAAGATGATTTTACTGTGCATACTGATCACATTAGAACAGATGCAGGTAAATATAAATATGCATAATGGAACAAGAATTTCTCATTTTGAAGGTAGTTGAAATCTTGTGAACTAGTTTGAAGAGCAGCTTGGTTACAATTTTCCCCTGGATGCCGCACCCAGCACATGGATGTGTTCAACTCCATCTCCATCATTGAGCACTAATTTCCTAAACCATTTGTTGGATGAAAACTATAAATAATACAAAATTGTGTAAATTGATAAGTTTTCTTAATGGTTCAGGTTCTCTGAGGCAACACAGGACAATGAGCACAAGCGTTCTTTGGTGAAGACTCCAGCTCGGATGTCCCCTATGGTTCCGTTTACTCCCACTCCTGGCAGGAAATCTGATGCCCACAAAAAAACAGAGATTAACAAGGTGGCCACAACCATGAACAAAACACCAGGTAAGAACATGCAGTCTGCTAAAAGAAAGAGTTTTGGAGATTACCACTTATGAAGACCAAACTATTAACATGCAAAATGGATGTAATCAATAATAATGTGTTGTATGAAATTGTGACACATTTCTATTTAAGAAAGTATAAAGTTCTAATTTAGTCCATTTCTCATTTTTTTTCCTTTTTTCTTAGGAGTGACTCCCTTTGTCTTCAGTGGTACATCCACTACTCCAGCAACCAACAAAAAAAACATGTTTGATTTAAAAGCCAGCCTCTCTCGGCCCCTCACCTACAAACCTCACACAGGTAGGCGGCATAGAGTAGTTGGCATTGCCAGACACAGTAAATGTTGAGGTCACTGGGTGCATTAGAGGGGCATCATTGGAGTTATACTGGAAACATCTGATCATATCATCCCTCCCCTTATTTTTATTCATAGGAAAGCTGAAGCCTTTTGGTGCAACCGAAGAAAACGCAGCCCTGAACAAGTCCCAGACAATTCCATCTCACCAGAAAAATTACAAACAGCACAGAGTACAGACAAGGTGAGTGAGTCAGTGCCAGTGTCTACAAAGAAAACACAACCAGACACAGCTAGGAGTAATACGGAGGCAGTGGTGGTAATGAGTTGGTTGTATTGGTCTTCTGCACAACACTGAGGACAAATCAGTTATTTCAGTGTGTTATTGAGCAGCAATAATATTCTAATTGAGCAATCTTTATGCAAGAATTTGATGTATCAGTTAATCACTGATGAACGGGAGTCATTTTTCTCTTCCCTTGTTTCTACTTCAGGGAGGAGCGGCGCACCAAGCACACAGAAGGCAGGAAGCAGAAGAAAGAGACAATGCTTGGGGCCAGACGTGGCCTGGTTTTGGCTTAATAGTTCACTTTTTCCACCTACTTAACTTTGTGTGCTTTTAACTTTGTGTCTGTCCATTTTCTATGTTTGATAAGTAGTTTTTTTGTAATGCTGCCCTTTCTTAAAAGGAAAAAGGATTTTATACAGTCTTTTCTTTTTCGTGTATATGCAATTCAGGATAAATGAAGATTTATGTCAGGAAAAAGCATGGTCCGGTTCAAAACCTGCTTTTATTCACTATTAAACAAGTGTAAATGGTTTTGTACATTATTGTCTGAGTTTTTGTTTGGGTGTGTTTTGAAAACACATTTGATTTGAATCACACCAGAATTTGTTCAATTTGTGATCCTTTCTTAAGAATAAAGGTGTTTATTAGATACAGGCATTGTCAGAGAGCTGCCACTGTCTGACGTCCAGGTTCCTCTTATTTGGCTTGTAAGCACGGTTGTTACACAGAGCAAAGTTGAATTCCAACTGAAACAAGCCAGAATTATAAAGAGGTGTGTCACTTCTCCAATAATAATCCCCAACACTTCAAGTTTATTTTTTCCTTTGTCCTGTAAAGTTTGCAGTTTGGAGATTTGGAGGCTTGTAGGTGTGTGAATGAACTCTTTTTTGACTGGATTTATCTAACTTCTTTAAAGTACTGCCAATAGAATGATTCTCAGGAGCAGATCATCATGAACCTGTATATATCCCCCCAGTATGGAGCAGAAGAGCTCTTCCATCAGACCTGGCCCATGGCCTAACCAATATATGTGATTACTATAAAAATAACATCTGTTTATATAAATCCCATGCAGATGTACAAGTAAATAGTCTTTTAGCTTCTATTGTCCATGGCACAAAAACATCAGATTTTATAGTCTGGCAAAATCAGGTATGGTACAACAACTCAAAGGACTCAAGAGATGTGTACTGTACTGTAATGATGGTCCATTGACAAACTATTATAACACTTCTGATAGTCTTGTACAGTGATTACCACGAATGTGACAGACTATGAAGACAATAGCATTATGGTATCCAATGACCCTTATAAAATACATATTTTTTCAGGATGTGGAGGAAAATACACTGCCTGTAGTTTAGACACATCTAATCAACATCTAATTCACAACATTCACAACAATATTTTAAAATGTAAAAGTAGGAATTTCTTGAACTAAACTGGTGTGCAGCTAATGACCAGATCGATCTGAATGCTGAATGTGAGAAACTAGGCAAGACTATTTATATTCATAAACTGAAAAACAGCAGATGTGTCTAACACATCATTCATTATATTTATGACCTGCCTCATAAACAGCTGTTTTATGTGTTTAAAATATATACTGAAAAAAAACGACATTGACAATGCAATACAATTGCTGTCATATGGCCTACATTCCAACAAAATTAGCACTAAAGATTTATTTTCCATAATGTAGATTAGTATATTTTCACTATGATTAACATTATTTAAATTGACACAAGCCTATCAACACCATTCTGAGCAGCACTGGGAAAAACGGATCCATGCTTTTGGATTATAAAGAATGTCTTTGAATATCACAGTACAGTACATTTTTTTGCAAGATTTGAAACCACCGTTGACTCACAGAATTAAGTTTTTTTGGCTGTGGGAAGTAAGTCTTTAACTGCACAGAGGTTTGTACCGACATGCACATGGCATGACTTTTTCTTCTTTTTCTGAGACCAAGGGTAAGGCATCAATCATCTCAATGTTGCCAGCTTCCAGCAGTTGCTGCAGCTTATTAGGGAATCCCCTCAGGAGAGGCTCACAAAATAAATGTAGTCCTTCAATGACTATGCATCTAATTTCCTTAATCACGTTTGCACCTGTGTTAATGTACTGTGGCAATAGACATAATTTGAGCTGATTTGATTTCAAGTTATTTATTGTGTAGAGAGGTAGAGTCACCTGCTGCCAGTCTCTTCATTGCAATTTTGGAGTTTGTCATTTGGGAGGTGTGCTCTGGCCTTTACACATTCGGGTTCCTCTTATACAGTTCATATGCAAACTCCTCTGTGTGAGCACGGTCGTTACACAAAGCAATGAAATCGATCTCCAACTGAAATGGACCATCTGCTTTGTCTCCCAGTGTGAAGCCGATAACGTTCACCTGAAAACAAGCCAAAAATTACCATATACAGTCAATCAATATATCAATGCATTCCTTGGTATATTGTGTCTTCAAACATAAGAATACAGTCCCCTGACCTTATCCAACCAGAGAGCGTGCTGGTCATCTTGTATTCTTCCACGACTTGAGAGAAAAAACTTAGAAAATGGGATCTGTGTAGAAATTAAACCATACAATTAACAAATGTTTAAAGTAAAAGCCATGTTTTCTGTTCACCATCTTCTGGTCTGGCAGGTACAATATGTAGCTTGACTATTTCAAAATCACAATCACATAGGATTTGTTAGCAACTTAGCGACTACCGTTCTAAGTAAAAGAAGCAAACTTGCCAAATATCAATCAGTACTTACCAACAAAATCTAGAGTGAATAAATCCTTCTTTATTTTGTAAATACTATTTCTAATCCTTCTACAACAATTCTTTACAAATCTAGTATAGAATTTATAGTATAGGTTTGTTCAAATTTCATGTAGAAACAGTGCAGTTAAAAGAGCAGCATGATGCTGATACTGAAACATTATATCTTGTTTTCAACTTGTTGAATTTCACCATTTCTGTTCAGCATATTGAGATATACATTTCTGAGTCAAATTACCCAGACTTAAATTTCACATATCTTTAAGGAAGCACATGCAAGCCTTAACCCTCCCAGCACTGGTAGCATTGTTTTGTATAGCAAAAATCACTCTTATAGCAGAAGAGTGTAGCAGACGACCATTTGAGGGGTTGTTAAAAAACAAGTTTCCAAATTCTTGCTTTAAAGTGGGAGGAGGACATAAGTCTCGGTACACTGCACATAAATATCTTGTTTTAAATAGCATTGCTGATATTTCTGCAACACAAACCTTGACGTCCTGCCAATAAGGACCCCCTCGGGTATATAGGAAGTAACTGTACATATCATCTTTCTGGTGGGAGAAGTAGGTCTCTGCAGAAATGTTTATCATCCAGGGCCTCCCATCTCCACGGATACGCATGAACAGCGTGTTAAAGCTGGACCAATCAAAGTGCTTCTTCCTGTCAAACGAAGACTACAAAACCAGTGCTTATCAATAATTTACATTCACACAACAGTTTTACAAAATAAAGTTGAGTATCCAAGCCATTAGAGTCAATGCACTGTACTGTGTCACTGTACTCATAGCTTTAGGTAATGTAAACAATTGTTGGAAAAATGAATGATGTGACAAAGTATTGCAAATCCTAACCATGCAATAAAGTATCATGATTATATTGCACACCCCTAATAGAAAACACACCATCTAAAAATCACTAACCAGGGGCTGTTTGGAACGCAGTGTGCAGTACCCACTGTAACGTGTCTCCCCATCCCGTGGTGGAACTGAGCTCAGAGTTCCATACAGCATGCAGGTTGTGTTATTCCTACCCATCTTCAGGTACACTTCACTCCGGCCCCCTATTTCTCTGTCTGAAGACACCACCCATTGACTCAGAGACTCTGGCCCTCTGAACTCCCACTGCACTCGGGTCTGCTCCAGCATGTGCTCCAGCAATGGGCGACCATCGGGCCCCTCCCACGGGGCCACAAGCTCATCCTTCAGTAGACCAAAGTGTTTACGTATGCCTTCCAGGCCCTTGGAGAAGTCAAACTGGATCCTCTCCCAGGGCCACCGGGTGTCTGGGGCCTTGCCTGGTCTTCTGTAGTCTCCTTCATACACAGTCCTGGTGCTCAAGATGACCAAATGGCCAGGCTGAAGCAATTGTCTCCTAAAGAGACCACAGACTGGACTCTGGAGAATCACTCTGGACATGGCCATGACCTCAAAGGTCCATCTGATGAGTAAAGGAAAGGCAGAATCATTCAAACAACCTCTGGAAGGCGAGCAACCATCAAATAATGCAGCCGTTAAGCTCTAAAAGACTACAGAGGCTGCAGGTCTACAGCATTTGAAGAGTAGTGTCTGAATCCTGAAACCAATCAGAGAAATGTAAACAGATTCAGAAATCTGGGTCAACACTGGTAGTCACAGACAAACACTTCAGAGAAACGCCAGAAGACCTTCAGTAGGCCGCCATCACGCGCTCCCGTATAAACAGTCCGTGCAGAAACACGCTGAAGCTGCTCACGTTCCGAAAAAAAATCACAAAACAAGACAGGAGTAAACATACACAGCGAGTAAATAAATACAACTAATAAATAAATAGATACATAAAATAAATAATACATAAATACATAAATTAAACCAATGAATTAATTAAACAAATAAATAAATAAATTAAACCAATGAATAAATAAATTAAACCAAAATAATTTGATTAATTACTTAATTAATACATTTAGATTAAGATACTTCCCTTTAAAGTATATATTACCCCTGCAGATTAACAATTAGAAGGAAACACTAATTTATCAATTAATAGAAATGAAATTAATAAAAACCTGAAAAACCATAAGAGAAGCACAAAGAGCAAAATATGACACATTAAAATATATTTTGTATTTATTATATTACATTATATTATATTATATTATATTATATTATATTATATTATATTATATTATATTAGATATATTTTAGTGACTAGTAGTTTTAGTGACAATTCGTAGCCAAAATCATTTATAAATAGGATGAAAATGGGTGTCTTGCCTTTCCACTTTCCACATAAGAGTATATGATATTCACCCAGAATAGACACAATTAAATAAAATTTATTTAGTTTAAGAATCCCATATAATAGATAATTTTACATCAAGGCATTTTATCCATTTCTAGAGACAACCAACTATGAATGTCAGAACAAAGCCAAAGCTGAAAGAAAGAAAGAAAGAAAGAAAGAAAGAAAGAAAGAAAGAAAGAAAGAAAGAAAGAAAGAAAGAAAGAAAGAAAGAAACAAACAAACAAACAAACAAACAAACAAACAAACAAATGAACTGGCCACTAGAATTGAAAAATAAATAAATAAATAACAGGACAAAAGTTCTGTCCAACCCCACTGTCCAACCAACCAATCAGATTTAAAAATATATATTTTCTGTTAAAGGTAATAATTATGTTGGTAACATTAAGAAACTGAAGTATTTCTACTTAAAAGAGTCGTCACTGGGGCTGTACCATTATTCAGTGCACATCCTTTTCTGCATCTAAGGTACAATAATGAACCAAAAGTCCAATGTTGTACATATGAGTACATTTTTGAAAGATATATCTCTGAGTACAAAATAGTACCTGTAACATCAGTACCACATTTTTAGTGTGTTCTATAATACAGAACTGTGAGGTGACAAAATACGGGTACATTTTCCAAAATATCTTAAAGAATGTCCTCAGGAGTGCTCCCTGCCCTCCAAATGACCTCAGTTTCCTCAGCAGTTAAGAGTCTCTGGCCTCTTTTGAAATTATTTGAATAATGTTTTGCATTATTTGAAGTCTCAAAACACTGACCTTTGTATTACTACACACATTATTGTACTGTAGAAGTTCTGTATATGTAGAAACTATGAAAAGAATACTTGCATTATATTTACATGTGCATTGGGTATAGAATGGCTTGGGTGGGTGGAGTCCATTATAATGTTATAACAACAACAACAACAACAACAACAACAACAATAATAATAATAATAATAATAATAAATACTACTATTACTACTATTTATTATTATTATTATTATTATTATTATTATTATTATTATTATTATTATTATTATTATTATTGTTGTTGTTGTTGTTGTTGTTGTTGTTTTTTTCTAAGCACTTATAGAACGTCTCTACGTCACAGTGGTTAGGTGTCGCGCGCCCCTGCGTGGTCGGAGGACTCGGAGTCGCGGCTCGTTGGTGTGAAACACACGCAGCTCAGCCATGGTGAACGTGAAGAAACGAAAAGGTCGGGTGGTGATCGACTCCGACTCGGAGGATAGCGCCAGCGACGACAATTTAGACCAGGTAAGAGCGACCGACGGCGAGTTCAGAGCGTCGTTTTTACAGCCAGACTGAGCAGCGCGACACCGTGCTAAAGCTAAGCTAAGCGTCGTTAGCTGAGAGCTAAACCCCGGGCCCGAGGACGGGTTCTAACACCACAACACTGCCTTGACCCCCTCTAACTGCCCCGCTCCCCTCCCAACCTTAACGAGGGGCAGGACGCCGGTCGGCAGCCTGTAATGGGGGCAATTAGAGGGCAGCGTAGTGGTGTTTGTGTTTGTAAACAGCAGCAGGCTGGGCTGTGAAACCTTGTCTGATCTTAGACTAATTCTCTCAGTATGGGCAGATTACAGATCATCATCGAGGCCCTCGCAGATCTAGGAACCTGCAGGACGTTAAAGACGGTCTTTCTGTTCATGTGCAACTGTTCAACACACTGAAATTCTCTGCAAACCCTAAGAAACGTCCCCATTAACAGGCAGATCTAGCACTACTCCTGTTTATATTCTGACACCTACTGATGGAGGCTGGGTCTGCTGTTTGCAGATGATGTCTGTCGTGTTTAAATCATGTTCAGTGTGTGTTTGGATTGAATAAGTTGTAACCGAGGGCTGTGCAGTCTGTGCACATCTCATTTGGCCACAGGAGGTCAAAGTAGGTCCTTTCTGTGCAGCTGCAGAACCTCAGCTGATGATTTTATAGGTTAAAAGGATGCACACTGGGTCAAGAAAGACATCTCTACCAGGGAAGCCCTTTCTCCCAGGCCCTGAGCGCTGTTGTTTTGTTGTGAGCTAATTTTATCTTGGCAGGCGAGATACACAATCACTGCCATAAGAACTCTGGGATTAACCAAAGTCTGGCTAATAAACCAGGAGTGGACAGACCTCCTATCATCACACCACTGCTTCATGCATGAATACATACAGCTGGTTAGATCTAGAAATTAACCTTAAGGTGCATCAATGGGGAGTGATACATGACCTCTGTTTTTTAGAGGTTCACAGTAGATTACTGTAAGAATAGGATGTCTGAATGAACAGCAAATCACTTTTGTAAGACGCTCTGGATAAGGGTGTCTGTTAAATGCCGCAAATGTGAATGGATTGTGTACAACTACAAGAGGGTTAAGGAGTTGAGGCGCTATTGTGTAATGATTCGTTCTGGCACTCCAATTCGTTCCACAGGTATTGGATGGAACTCCATTGCTGTAAAGAACATATGACACTTGTATTTGGCACGGCAGCTACTTTTTTACAGATATATGCAAGCAACCTCACATCTGTGGCAGCAGTGGGGACATTTTAGTAGAGCAGCTCCCTGATTAGAAGAGCCGTGTAGTTTTTGTACCAGGTTGGAAGACTGATGTATGACGAGATTTGAAATGCACAGGCAGGACATTAACGAGTGACTTGCTGTAAACTGTGGTGGTCATGTTGTTGTGTGTGAGGTTGTGTTTACCAGTTAGATAGCTAATGAACAAAGCAAGAAAGTTGAAGCAATTGCACAAGTCAGTAAAACGTTGCTTTATGTGAAACAGCATAATGTATAAGCTTATCAAATTAAGTGGTCCTGGTTCCAGGTCTGCTCCCAGCACTCCATGTGTGGATGTGGTAAATCAGTTAAAATAAAAACTAGAAATGGATATTGTCATTTGATCATTAAATAAATGTTTTGTGGAGTTGGAGAGTATGAGTTTGATGATGTTATTGGAGAAAAAAAAGCAATTCACTGAATTTTGGCCCACTGTCCTCTTTCAGGAGCTTCTGAGCCTGGCTAAAAGAAAGAGGGTGGACTCAGATGGACAGGAGGAGCCTGTCAGTAAACCAGCAGCATCTACAGACTCTGAGACCCCTGACAGTGACGATGAGGTACTATATCCTTACCCTGTCTTCATTGCTTGTTTCACTTTCATTAAGTTTAATTTTTATTTGTTTAGTCTACCATTGAGTGTGGACAATGTGAACGTCAAAATACTTGAAACCGGTTTGGAATCAAAAGGAATATTTTTGGCTTGTTAATTTGAGATCAGTATGTCATTAAAAAAACCTTCCATCTAAATATAATGACTTGCCTTTAAAACATCTTCTGATGTTTGATAACATCATTGGACACCAGCACTGGAGAGAATTTTGGAGAAAATGTTCATACCAAAAATCCCTCTGGTCAGCTAGCTCTGGTTCTGGAGTGCCAGACTCCTGCTCAAACACACCTGATTCAACTAAGCTATTAATTGCCAGGTTTATTATGTCTGTTTGAACAGAGAAATACTGCAGGATGCTGGCATTTATGACCAGGGTATGCCATGTTACAGAAGCAAAAATGGGTTATGATTTAAAAACACCAGAGGCAGAAAGACAATTTAAGCTTGTTTTAGAACAAAATAATATATGGGTTGTAATGTAAAATTCACAGCAAAGATTTGTTTTTCCATTATTTTATGTGTAATAATGGCTAAAATATTTACTGCACTTTTATCAGTTCACCACAGTGTGCAACCAAGTACGATGTATTCATGCTGACTTAAGAAAATTAGTTACATTTTTGGCCCCTTAGCATATGATTGCTTTAACCAAATTCACTAATATTGCAGCTGATTGATTAATTAATGATACAATTCATTGTGCAGTTCTTATGTATCAGTTCTGTTTGTGTGTTAGTGGACTGTTGGAGGCACCAAAGCTAAAAAGAAGGTGAAGCCCAGCAAGGGTGCAGAAAAGAAAAATGCTGCAAAGAAAAGAGTGAACAAAGCAGCTTCTTCAGGCAGCTCAGATGGAGACAGCTCAGCTGAGAGTTCGGCACCTGAGGAGGGTAAGAGAGAAACACGCTACATTTAGCTTTTATGGATGAAGCACTGGTACCAGTAAACTGTCCTGAATTCACTGCTTGTCAGTAACTTGAATACCTTACATATTTTAGTTTTATAATTGTTCTTAGAAAACTACAATGATTCTGCCCCTCAGAACAAGTTAAATTGCTGTTGTCCTAAAGTTGCATTTTGAGGGTTAAGCAGTGTTCACGTAGTACAATATATTTTTCTTGATCTAGTAAATGCACTTTTCTGTCATATTGGAGCCTTCAGAGAGTTGAGAGCATAAAGGTAGACAAAATTAACAAACTATTTTTCACTCTCTCACACAGGTGAGGTGTCTGACTCGGAGAGCAATAGTTCATCCTCTAGCTCTGATTCAGATTCCTCTTCAGAGGATGAAGTGTTCCGCGATGGGTACGGAGATGATCTTATGGGAGATGAGGAGGACCGAGCACGTTTGGAACAGATGACTGAGAAAGAGCGAGAGCAGGAGCTCTTTAACCGTATTGAGAAGAGAGAGGTGCTCAAACGGAGGTGAGGAGCAGGACTGTTCAAGGTTCTTTTATTTGTCACGCACACAGTTATACAAGTACACCGTGTAGTGAAATGCTTATTACAACTGTAAAGCAGTCCAAGCACTTACAGCACATGTAAATCAACATGGACTAGGGAGTTGGGACAGGATTCGGGATGGGGAGGGGCAGAGGTAGTGACATTGAGACTCGCCAGTATGTTTTACTTGAAAGTTATGAATGGTTACAACTGAAATCACAACTGAATTCTCTTCACTTTGATGGGTAAAATGCTGAGTTGCATTAAAAGAATTCATCACCTTCTGATTTTTCGCTCTACACCACTCAGGTTTGAGATCAAGCAGAAGCTGAAGACTGCAAAAAAGAAGGAAAAGGAAGAGAAGAAGAAGAAACAGGAGGAAGAGCAGGAGAAGAAAAAGCAGTCTCAGGTCACAGACACTCAGGTGGTGAGTAGACCATCCAATTCAGTTCATCACTCATAGTAGATCCTTTGTTGTTGGTTGATATGTACAGTGCATCCAGAAAGTGTTCACAGCGCTGCAGATTATTCTACAGCTTGATTAGATAATTCAGTTGATTGGTCTTGATTTGTAAATGCACACACCTGTTTTTATAAGGTCGCATAGCAGACAGTGCATGTCAGAGCACAAACCAAGTCATGAGGTCTTAAGAAGTTTTCTGTAGACCTCCAAAAGAGTATTGTATCGAGAGACAGATCTGGGGAGGGTACCGAAAAATTTCTGCAGCATTGAAGGTCCCATTTAGCACAATGGTCTCTATCATCCATAAATGAAACATGTTTGGAACCACTGGGACAGAGCTGGCCGCCTGGCCAAACTGAGTGATCGTGGTAGGAGGACCTTAGTCAAGGAGGTGACCAATAACCCAATGGTCACTCTGACAGAGCTCCAACATTTCATTATGTAGAGAGGAGATCCTTTCAGGAGGACAGGTCAGACAGATGCCACTCCTCAGTAAACAGCACACCATTCTCTTTGGAATTTGCCAAAAGGCACCTAAATGACTCTCAGTTCGTGAGAAACAAAGCAATTGAACTTTTTGGGCTGAATGTCAAGTATCATGCTCATCACCTAGACAATACTTTTCCCTAAAGTGAAGTGTGTGTGTGTGTGTGTGTGTGTGTGTGTGTGTGTGTGTGTGTGTGTGTGTGTGAGAAATAAGGCTGTAATATAACAAAATATTTATAAAGTGAAGCACTGTGAGTTAATTTCTGGATGCACTGTCAAATGACCCCTTCCTGTCAAAGTAGGTGTTTCTCTTACACCTTTACTGTTTTGCCTCCTGTTTATTAATCTCTGTAGGTGATGTCTCATAATAAAGAGAGACGATCCAAGAGAGATGAGAAGTTGGACAAAAAGAGCCAGGCTATGGAGGAGTTGAAAGCAGAGCGTGAAAAGAAGAAGAACAGAACAGGTGTGGCTTGAGATGAGGGTTAAAAAATTTAATTTTTGTAAAGGTGTACAGTCAGGCGGGGCTGGGGGAGAACATTTCTAACCGCTGAAAATGAAACTTGCAGCTGAACTCCTGGCCAAACGTCAGCCTCTAAAGACTAGCGAGGTCTACTCTGATGATGAAGAGGAGGAGGAGGAAGATGACGATAAGTCCTCAGTAAAGAGTGACCGCAGCTCAAGATCGTCATCTTTTGATGAAGAGGAGGAGTAAGTGTTATTGCCCTGACTGATTTCCCAGTGACTTTCAGTATTGTTCCTTACTAACAGATACCTCAAATAGAAATGTTTTGCTTTATTCAGCTCTGGTGTTTAATTTCATAGGAAAGAGGAGACACCCCCTAAATCTCAGCCGGTATCTTTGCCAGAGGAATTGAACCGAATCCGTCTCTCACGGCACAAGTTGGAACGCTGGTGTCACATGCCCTTCTTTGCCAAAACAGTCACTGGCTGTTTTGTACGAATTGGCATTGGCAACTGTAGCAGTAAACCTGTCTACCGGGTATGTGAAGGATCTCATTTTATTGATTAATTATGTATTAAAAAGAAAATTAAATAAAATTGCTTATTGTTTTAGCCATGTTAATTAATATATTTGTGTCATGTATATCAGTGTTTTGTAAATGTATTTCCCACCAGGTGGCTGAAATTGTTGATGTGGTTGAAACAGCAAAAGTCTACCAGCTAGGAACCACAAGAACAAACAAGGGGCTCCAGTTACGGTAAGCCACCACTCATTTAGGGCTCACATGACTTGGCTTGCCTTTAATCTACATTCTGACTGTGAGTGTGTTTGTACTCCTCTTCTGAAGGCATGGAAATGACACTCGAGTCTTCCGGCTGGAGTTTGTGTCCAATCAGGAATTCACAGAAAATGAGTTCATGAAATGGAAAGATGCTGTGAGTTGTCTACAAACAAGACTATGACTATATGCTTTAACCCTTTCTGTTCTGTGTTCGCTGTAAGACATACAGAAAAAAAACGTGCTGTGGAAGTTCTCTATTAACTATGCAATTTGTCGTTCTGCAGATGATTCTTGCAGGAATGCAGATTCCTACACTTGATGAAATAACCAAAAAAGAACTGTCCATCAAAGAAGCTCTCAACTATAAATTTAATGACAAAGACATTGAGGATGTGAGGCATTGTCATATTCATTTTTTTAACCTTGCATGTTACTTTGTACATTCATAAAAACATAGTTAATTTTCAGTAATTATAACTTATTTTTGATTTTGCTTCATTAACAGATTGTCAAAGAAAAGGACAGGTTCCGAAAGGCACCACCAAACTATGCCATGAAGAAAACACAGCTCCTTAAAGAAAAGGTGAGCCTATGGGTAAAGAGTGTTCTCTTTCCTAAAGCCGATATGGAGAACTTCCTGAAATGTTTTTCCATTTACAAATTGTACAACAAAGGTCTTATTATTACAAAAATATTATTATTATTATTATTATTATTATTATTATTATTATTATTATTATTATTATTAATCTTTCATTAAGAGTTTAATGGTTGTGGTGTCTACAGTGTGCAGATTTACTGTATAGTACTTCTTATAGCTGTATGTGTGTGAATATAGCTGTAGGATAAATATCTTCACATTGTATAAACATGAACCTGTCTGTTCATTTAGGCGATGGCTGAGGAGAGCGGTGATGGTGAGAAGGCGAAAATGTTGCAGGATCAATTGAATGAACTGGAGGAGAGAGCTGAAGCATTAGACAGACAGAGAACTAAAAACATCTCTGCCATCAGGTGACCACAAACGCACACACACATTTACTTACTTACTTACACTTATGATTGAATGCAAACCTGTGATGAATTAAATCTCAATGTATCAATATTAACCCTTTCCCTGCTTCTCGTTTCAGCTACATCAACCAGAGGAACCGGAGCTGGAACATTGTTGAGTCTGAGAAGGCTCTGGTGGTACGTACATGCTTGATCCTGTCTGTTGACTATTAGGTTTCCCTGTAATAAAAAAAAACGTGTAACAGTGCTGTCCCTTTCTTAGGCTGAGGGTCAGAACTCTAAGAACCAGCAGATGGACCCTTTCACAAGAAGACAGTGCAAACCAACTATGGTGTCTAATGTAAGATGTTTTCTGTTCTCTTTTCTGCTCCACAGTGTGTTTTGACATCTAAATGACGGCATAATATTTTGTTTATGTATCACAATATCTTCTAGGACAGAAGCCAGTGATATGCTCATTAAACCTTGTTCTAGTAGGATAAGTGAGTTAATTCATTCTTCTTTCTCCCCAACAGGCTAGAGATCCTTCTGTCCATGCTGCAATCCTTGCTCATCTTAATCAGAAATACGGTTCTGGTTCTGGTGGACAAGACAACTCCCAGCAGGGCAACAAACAGGTCAGTCCGAGACATATACGCAAAACATTAATATGAGACGGATTTGATTATTAAATCTATCTAGTTAGATGCAAATGGTTGTATGTGTATTAAAAATTGGTGTGTTATATTCAGGGACAGAGCAACCCAAAAGATAAAGATACTTCAAAGCCCACCAGCGACCTCTCTGAGGATCTGTTTAAAGTTCACGACTTTGACGTCAAAATCGACCTTCAAGTCCCCAATGCTGGTGAGTGTCTGTGCGTTACCGAGGTATTTCTCGTCATACTTCTCTAAGCTTACAGCAACTGTTGTCAAGTTTTTCCATTGGAAGTCTTGTTGTATAGTGGGCTTTCTTACAACCTTTAAGGACATTTGGTAAAACTAAGGAAAAGACAAATTTATTTTGTTTCACCAACTGCTGCTATGCAAAAATCTTATAGAGGGGAGTGTTTGTAACAAATTTACCGGTGGGACAGTCACAGTCTGTAATGGACTGATGGGATGGGTACAATGAAGAGACATATCTATAGCGTAGTAAATTAATTACTATTTAAAAAAAAATGTGTTGCTTATTCTTTTCTTAAATACAGCTTGCAGTAAACTGCTTTTACCTGATTAGTGATTGTTCTGCTGTTTCCCTTTCAGAAGCAAAGTCTTTGTCAGTAAGCTCAAATTCTCTGCCGGTGAAGGATGGAGCTCCCCGAAGGTCGCTCAACCTGGAGGACTACAAAAAGAGAAGAGGCCTCATCTGACCTCCTCCCTTCTCCTGTCCCCCTCCCGTCTTCCTCCTCCTTTCGCTATCCTGCTCCATCGCCTCCTGCATGTGTTAACAAACTGCTCCAGGGAACTAAGACTGAGGCTGAAGCTATACACCCCCATCCCCACCAAATTGTACCCGTGTGTGTGTGTGCGTGCGCGTGTGCGTGCGCGTGTGCGTGCGCGTGTGCGTGCGCGTGTGTGTGTGTGTGTGTGTGTTTGTGTGTGTGTGTGAGAGAGAGAGAAGGGGAGTGTATGGTCAAAGTCAGAAAACAAGACAGCTTCATGAAAAATTACTGTTTATTTTCTTTGTAGGCTCACTTTTAGGGAGGAAATTGTCCACTGGTTAATTTACAGGGAATCATACCCAACAGTTTTCTTTCCTCTTTAGTCTTGCCTTTGTTTTCCTGTTGTTGTTTTTTTTTGAGTAATGAAATGTCTGTTTTCATCAGTCTTCATAGGTGGACGATTTATATGTCTGACCAGCCTTTGGAGCAGTCTGAATGTGTGAATGACCGTGTTAAAGAAGGACACTATCTCATTATACTATGGACATTGGAGGAATTTTTATGAGTGCTTTTTAGCCATCTAAGTGGAAACTCAGTTTCTGCGTAATCTGGACATTTGAGGAACATCTGAAGAACTAGACTAAATAAGGACATTACACTCCGCTAATGGATGAAAGCTTTTTTTTTTCTTTTTTTTTTAAACAAGAAACATGCGAATCTGCGGATCAAATACCTCTTTTCACCTCTTTTCACTAGGAAATGTGGAGAACTGTTTCATCCTTTTGGTTCTATTTTTTTTCAGTATCTCTCTGTTTCTCCCCCCAGAACTGATGTGTTATTTACTATTGATCATTGGTTATTAATGATGTCTTTTAGTCGGTTCTCGTATTGATGTGGCATGCCTTGTAAATAAGATTTGGCCATTTCGGATGAGTGTGGCGAAATAAAGAAAGCACTGTTTCGTATGTTGTGTCAGATGATATGTTGTAAAAGCACCTGATAGGAGAAGGTGATAAAGGACATTCTCACTGAAATTAAGAGCATTCTGGTTGGTGTATTTTAGAATTTAGTTTAAATCCATTTGTGGAGAACTTTTTACGGTGGCTTTTCAGGATTCAGGGTCTTAGCCTATTCTGAGCAAGGCAAGAACAATATATAACAAAATAGGAAAGACCCCACTTCCTGTGGATCATTATTTATTTGATGTATTTTAAGGGTCAGTGTAGCAGATAATAACTGTGGAATACTGTATTCCATGATGCTGTTTTAATTTTAGAGACGATCATACCTTGAAAATTTCATACATTTTCATTTCGTTAAAACCTTACTCAGAACAGGGAGAAGAGAGGAACCAAGACTTGAGAAAGGGAAGCCATCCTTCTTTGGTTGAAGCCAAAGAGCACAACAAGAATAAGTTTATATGTTATTTATTTTCAAATAGTACTTTGTGTTTAAAAAAATTATTCCATGGTATTTTCATGTTGTTAGGTCTCAGCTACAGTTAAGCAGTCCAGGAATAAAACCAATGCAGCAGAATAAAAGGAAATCCAGAGAAGTGTTGTTGAGTGGAAGTAAATGTGTCCTTTAACTGCCTTTGGCTGCAGTGTCCAAAAGGGAGAAGCTATTAAATATGTTCTGACCCCACTTCTGACTGTGGGATTTTGGTGTAAAATCTTGAAATTTTGATGTGTGCTGAGTTTGAGGTAAATATTTTGGGTACAAAATAATTGTTTATTGTTTATTTTTTCTGTATTGATACCTTGTGCTGATTTGTTTTCTTATGCCAAAGTGGTGCAATATACAGTGAATAGGCTGCAGTGTCTGAGGGAGCTCTGGACTCTTAAGGAGTGGAACCATACTATCTAGCAATGAATCCTGCTTGGGATCTGATGACAGTTGGTTGATCTGTGGAGCCATCACCTACAGCATTCACCCCTAGTAGTGATGCGAGGGACTCTTAACAGCTCAGCGATATGGACAGGACATTCTGCTGCCTTTCATGGCAGGACTTCCTACTGTCGTTTTTCAGCTGGATAATGCTCGTCCACACAAGAGATTCCCAGGACCATCTTGCAACACATTTTTGGCCCTTTTCCATATCATCAAATGAGTGTTTATGTTCAGTTGTACAGTTTTCTCCAATAAGCTCGTCCCTTCTCTCTGATATTGTAATCATGTATATGAGTGTATTATAATATAACAATACAAAATAAAACATTCATATTTAGTATGATTGTGTGCTAGCACCATGATCAGAGGACCACAGGTTCAAATCCCAAGTCATGCTACTTGCTATCGGTCCAAGAGCTCAAAATTGCCCATGCACTCTCTAGGTGCATTGCATCTCTATGTCTGCAGTTTAGAAAGAGACCATGGCTGACTGCATATGTTGGTGGAAGCATATGCTTGTCTTCACCCTTCTAGTGTCAAGAGCCTCCTATGTGATATAGGTTGGGTAATTGGCATTTCCAAATAGGGGGAAACATTTACTGTTGTTTTTTTTGTACACCTGCTCATTATTTCTTCTGAAATCAAGGGTATTAAGAGTTTATCCTGCTTTTGTTGTCCAGAGTGGAATTGCTGTGAGGATTTGATTGCATTCGGTGATGGGCTTTAGGAATGTCAAGATGTTGGATGATCACCACCTCACCTCACCTCATCCCAACTCCCAACACATACCAGAAGTTTCAGAAGAAGCGCCATCATTCCACAGAACACAATTGCTGGGGGGCTTTATATATCTTTAGCCCAGATATTGTCTCAAACTGATACGCCTGGCGACTTGTGAAATTATTTCTGCATTTCTATTCATGTTTATAGTTTGAACACAATTTATCTCTCCATTTTCACTTCAACTATTTTTTCTCCACATAGATGTATTATTTAAAGTGTCTTCATCAGCCCAGCATGAACCACTGTCTCCCCTTTAGGATGGGCTCTAGCACATGCCTTGTGTTTATCTGATCCAGAGAATCCTATTCTATTGGCAGAACTTCTCTACAGGAACTACACAAGCTGTGAGTGCATTTGTACATCTCTGTCAACAATGGGTGCAGCTTAACGGAGCTGAATGCATTCTTTAGAAGGGGTTTCCAGATTTGCGGTTTAGCCAACCGTGCAATGATTTTCATGAGCTTTGAATCTTTTCACAACCATTAACAGGAAAAGGATTTAAGTATTGTACTGATCATTTTATTTTAAATTTTAAAATTAAAAATAGTGTTCCCCATTAATGTTCCCCAAAGTGTATAAGATTGCATGTTCTCCTGCTTAAACTCAGGGATATCAAGCTTATGAAATATTTCCTCAGTAGTAGTGCATCGATGGTGAAAAAATATATTTAATGAATGTATTAAAAGCTATTGGAATATGTTGATATAGGATTTTATACATTTAAAAAAGAACAATTTCACATTTAAATTTAATTTGCTGTTAAAATGATTTTTAAATATATCACCATTTTCCTCCCTGAAATGCACAATGAATCATGTTTAATTCCCCAAATTTAGATTCTCTCCAGTTTATTGTGAATAAGTTATACATAGTGGGGTGTTGTGTGAAATAGTGTTTATGTCCCAGTATAACAGGACTGGTAGGTGGAAAGCAGATGGTAATTTAGATATTTTCCATTTAATTTAACCCTTTCACACCTATGATACCCTTTCACAGTGATGACAAAATCCAGCATAAAAAATAAAGCTGTTTTTACACCTTATATGTTGGCCATACTGGCCCTGAACTAATTAACTTCAAGGCTTCAAGCTGCTGTGACCAGCTGTTTGAGAAATTTGATCTTTTTTTCTTTGATCAAAAAAGCAAAGCCTGTCTGATAATTCTCATATATTTTGTCAAATTAATAAACTATATCATAACAGTTTGATTTTGACCAGAAATCCAAGGATTCATTTAAGTCTTTACTGTCAAAAATAAGTAAAAAAAAAAAAAAAAAAGATATATATATATATATATATATGCGCACATTAACTTAATATTCCATTCATTCTATTCATTGTGAAGTTGTTTGATTTGGGTTTACAGGGAGCTTGTCGGGTGGGTGGTCAGCAGGGGGCAGCAGCGCTCTCTCAGCATGGTGAGCACACACTGCGCTCCGGCCCTTTAACGAGTCTTCGAGCCACGTCGAGGAGCCACAACATTGACGCTGTTCACAGTTCCGGGACTATCCGCGGGCGGAGCTGGACCCCTTTATAACACAGAAATGCCATCGACGGATTCCTGTTCTGCTCTGCAGTCAAAGTAATCAAGTCCAGGTGCGAGACGGAGACATCTTTATATTCATATCAGTGCAGGAAGGTGGGCTTAAGCTAAGCTAAACCAAAGGATGAAGGAAATCCAGACCAGGATCTAAAATCCGCTCCGGGTTTTTGCTCCGACCGCAGGGCAAGACCTTCTGCAGCTAAGCCAATCCTGCAGTCGGAGACAAATCCCGGAGCAGATTATGGATCTGGTGATAAGTAACGTTAAATCTTCTTGTTGTTAATGGGTGAATTCTTCTTTAGCAGATTCGCTCCAGCTCTCAGATAATCTCGATGAGTTACAGATTTACAGGAGTTTGTTGTCAATGTGCTTACATTGATGCTTTTATATTTGTCTATTGATTGAAGATCCTGCTGTGGCACCACACCATCATAACAAACCTTTGTGGTGATGATGTGGCTCCAAAATTATAAAAAAATAAATAAATAATAAAAACTGATTTTACAATAAATCAGCAGCCTTTCCTTTTATTGACTTGTCAAAAAGACCACAACATTAGTCTGCTGTATTTAATATGTAAACATTGGCTTCATGGGGGACTCTTATTATGTAAAGGTCTGGTTAGTTTATTGACTTAAGATTTGAGTGATTCAAATACGTCTTATTTTGAGCATGGGCTTAGTGTTGGCTGAATATATTGCTGATGTAAGTTTATTTGTTGTGTAATGCTTGATGAGCAGATTTATCACTCTGTAAGGTCTGGGTGTTAGTTGTATATTTTGATCTGGAGGTCCACTTTTGTGTCACTTTTTGTGTTGTATTGCATTTTACATGCTCATTGGCTGACTTCTCTTAATCACTGTGGTTGATTTGTTTTTGTCTTTAAAGGAATCTATTTCCATTTTTCATTTTGAACTGTGGTTTGAACCCTGTAGCTGCTCTGGTCACTGTGTAAATAATTCTGTATTCCAGTAGAAATACTCTACAATTACTGTTAATGACTCTTATTTGCTGCCTTCTGTAAATTTACCTTTTTGGAAATACATGTTTTTCAGTGGACAGCGACAATATTTATGCATCAGTTCATTCAGGAATTCATCATGTCTGAAATTCAGCTTGTAGCTTACTTTGTCAGATAATCATGGATGGATGTCTTTTCAATCCTCAGGATGTCTTGGTTGGCTGATCTAGCTGGCAGAGCTGAGGACTTCTTGAACAAAGTGGACCAGGGAGCGGCCACCGCTCTGACCAAACATTCACATAGAAAGTCCTCTCTGTCATCCTACAACCCTGCAGAATCGGCTGACTCATCTCAGCAGACTTCAGCATCCTATGGGGCTTCTTATGAGCCTGATCATGGGTTTGCTGGTCCATCCTCCAACCAGGAGACGCCAGGCTTCATCTCAGCCGCAGCCGGGAACATCAAGAAATCAAAAGCCACTGTACTTGCTGGAACTTCCAACGTGTACAGCACAACTCAGCTGGGCTCTGCCCCTTCTAGCAGTGGCAACACCTCCACTAGAGCCTCCTCCAACTTTGTCCGGCCCAAAAAGCCTGAGGTGGATGATGACCTACTGTTTGACTTCTTGAACAGCTCGGATCCCCCACAGAGTGAGAGGAGGGAAATCAGAAGGGATACAGTGTCCAGCGCAATTGGCATGGTGGATGTAATGGCTCAGGGACAGGTAACGGCCGGATCAGTCATTGCAGCTCCACAGATGGTCCCCTCTGCCCCAGCCACCCCACCCTCCACACGGGGTATGTCCCGAAATTCCAGTCTCAGCTCACTCAGTGCCAGCACGCACAGCGCCAAGACTGAAGATGGCTCCGCTCGGGACTTCAGCCAAGGTACCACCATGACAAACCTTCACTTTAGTGAAGACGTGACTTAAAGGGATATATTTGCTATGGCTCTTGTCTCACAGTGCATATAGATTTATTTTGGTGACTTCCAGGCCTGCCTGCATCTGAGGTCAGTCTAGGAGACCAGCATTCTGTCAAGTTTAATAGCTCATGTGGTCTTAGTATAGCTATTACATTATCTCTTCTGGGCAGCTGCAGTTGAAAATGTAGGTCAATGAAACACATTCACCCATTTCTGCCAATTACTCCAGATCTGGTCAGTCAAATTGATGAAGATTACAATGACGTTGGTTTGACTGCTAAAGCTGTGTTCAGCTTTCAAGTTATTAAATTGGTGTTTAGTCACTTGAACGTGAATGTAGTCACTTGGGCTATGTTCAGACTGTTAGCCCATGCCAGATTTGGTGTGTATACAGATTGTATACAGATTGAGTTTTGATGGTCTCATCAGCACAGAACCACATGAAATCAGATTCTTGAGAATCAGAAACCACATTTGGAGGTGGTTTGAAATGTGATTGCAATGCGATTGTACTAATATGATTGTCTGCTTGCTCTGGCAGCTCAAATCAAATTTCAAAGTGTCCGTTGTGTCACTCGGAACACAACAAACTACATCCACATCAAATCCAGGGTGATGAAACTGTGGGGATCTAAGAAGAGCATGGGAACTGAGTTTTTACCATAGAATCATATGCAGATGTTTGTGATGTCCATATACAAAAGTGTTGCTTTTCAAAGTCCAAATTAGATGATTTTTTAAATGCAGAATTACTTTCCATTCCCTTAAGATTTACTAAATATATTGCAAAAAACATATCATGTATATGGTGTAATTTGTTGGGGGCAGATTCTCAAATGTGTAAAAATGGGAATATGGTGGTGAGCTTGATGTGAATGAAGTGAATGGGTGCATTTGTGGTGACACTAGTTTTTGTGGACAGTGTGCAGTGGCTGTTTTGTTTGTGGTGCAGTGCTCATTACACTCTTTGCAGGTGATACACCAGAGAGCTCTGACTCTGGGCTTGCTGCACCCATGGAACCCCCGGTCATGGTGGAGTCTGCAGCCCCTGAGGAGCAGGTCGGCCAGGTGCTGTCGAACTTGCGCCTAGAGAACCAGCTATTGCGCAGCGAAGTGTCCTCTCTCAACCAGGAGATGGCCTCACTCGTCCAGAGAGCAAAGGACACACAAGAGGGTGAACGAGGTTTACTTTGGTAGGAGTAGGAGTAGCTACTGAGCAGGAGTAGCGATTTACTGTGTAAACTGTGTAATTGAGGTCACTAGGCTGGAGATAGTTTTTATAATTTCTGAACTGGATTCAGAAATTGCACTTAATTAAATACTAAATGTATTTAAAAATTTAAATGTATGTTTAAATGTATGTATGGATCTCAGTAGGCTGCTTTAGAACAATAGGCCTAATTTTAAAGTCAATGTGATGTTTCTTTGTTCCAAAAGAAATAATATGACTTCTGCTTACATTTCCAACCCCAGAGCTTTAAAACTAATATGTGCAGTTAGCTTAGTCCAGTTAATTGCAATTAACACATCAAGGTTAATAGTTTTTAAGCATCTCAGAGTTTGATCACTGATCTAAGATCAGTGTATGGAGTCATATTCAGAAGTATGATGAGTATGAGCCCATGTGTCCAGTCTTGCTTCATTGTTAACCTGTACTCTCAGAGCTGAACCAGGCTCGAGTTCGTGCTGATAAGAGGAACACGGAGCAGTCTCGCACAGATCGTGCTGTCAGGGAGTTAAGGTCACAGGTTGATGATCTCACAGAAGCCCTGTCTGCTAAGGATGCTCAGTTGGCCATCCTGAAGGTGCGACTGGATGAATCGGATCAGCTACTGAAGGCCCGAAGCTCTGCACTAGAGGAGGCACAGAATGAGAGGAGTAGGTAGGTCATAATGCATCTCTGCTCTTTACCTGTACAGCTTTATTATTATCATTGAATTTGTTGGTGTTTTTCCTTCATTGCTCATTTAGTCTTTGGTTTTCATGTGCTTTTTATTGTGTCAAACGGGGACATTTGTATATGTGGCTGTTAGGATCATGCAGGATCACAGTGAGGGGAACAGCCTGCACTCTCAGGCGCTGCAGACACTGCAGGACCGTTTTCGAGAGGCTGAAGTGTCCCTCAAGAGAGAGCAGGACAGCTATAGGCAGATGCAGGTACATACACCCATACACGGACAGTTTAAAAAAAGTAGTAGTGATAAAGATAAGGAACGCCTACAGGCATATAAAATAGTTTATTGAAAAAATGACATGGGTATTTTTCTTTTACTCCAAAAGTAATATCAGTACTGTTTATACTACTTTTTAATGATAACAGCCAGAAAAATAAATAAATAAATATATATATATATATAAATAAATGAATGAATGTATGTATGTATGTATGTATGTATGTATGTGTATGTTTATGATCCCAGTTTGCATTCTTTCTGTCAGAGTGAGTTTGCAGCACGGCTAGCAAAGGTTGAGGCAGAGCGCCAGACATTGGCAGAGTCATTAACAGGTATGGAGCGCAGGGTGACAGAAGAGAGGCAGAGAGTGGAGGAGCTCCAGCAGCAAGTCAAAAGTGCTCGGTCTGCTGCAGACTATGCCAAGCAGGAACTGCAGGACTACAAAAACAAAGCGTCTCGCATCTTACAGGTCTCAACTCTCATTGCACACCAACAGTACACCTGTATGTACACATATCCCAATCTTGTTATTGTAAATGCTTAGTTGTATCTGAATACACTGAGTTGGCCTCACCTACCATCTATTTTCTCATTACCAAATAGGTGCACTTTACATGTTTACAGTTAAAGTTGGTAGCCCATCTTTTTCTGCCATTTTTCAGTCTGACCAGATAATGGGGGTGGATCATTTTTAGTAGCTTAAACACTTCAGATATCCTTGACTATATATTTAAAACTAATTTCTTAAATAATCCAGAAAAAACTATTTTCCCCTTTAATTGAAACTAACCCAGCAGGGTTAATAATATGTGTTATAAGCTTTTATTTTTTCTTCTGTGTATCTAGTCTAAGGAGAAGCTCATCAGCAGTCTAAAGGAGAGCTCAGGTTTGGAGGTGCTTGACGGAGGAGCAGGAGCAGCAGGAGTTGAAATGGAGGAGTTACGGCATGAAAAGGAGCTCCAGAGAGAGGAGATCCAGAAACTGCAGACCCAGATTCAGAGCCTCCGTTCAGAGATACAGGTGCATATACTTCCAAGCTCACATAACCACAAAAGCCAGTACAGAGACTGGATTCAGTTTCGACTGACTGTAGTGAATGCCGTCTCTTTGGTCGTAAATTCTGTTGATTGGAAGACTACAAACCATTATTCACAGAGACATAGCCGATCAATAGCAAGTTTATTTGTTCTTCCCAGTGCAGAATGCAAAACATATTTACATACATGTCAGTATTGCATTGCCTTGGTGCATCAATGTGAAAGTGATCATTATACTGCATCTGTTTTGTAATTTTATAAATCAGGTAATAATGATTAGGCCACAATTAAGTAATAATGTTCGGGAATTTGTTTAAAATGCACTAAATTCTGTTTCATGGCTGTGTGCATTGTCTTTCTCTGCTGCAGGATCTGGAGAACCAGGGTGTGGTGGAGGCTGAGAGCTGGAGGGAGCAGCAGCAGGAGTTGTTGGAGCAACAGGTGCTGCAAAGCAGAGCTAAGCAAGAGGTGGAGGCAGAACTGGAACGCTGCAAACAGGTGTGTGTGTGTCTGTGTGTGTCTGTGTGTGTCTGTGTGTGTCTGTGTGTGTCTGTGTGTGTCTGTGTGTCTGTGTGTGTGTGTGAGATGGAGAAGTAAAGAGCTGGAACTGGGCATTGGCTCCCTTGGGCAGAAAAAGGGGGTGTAGATATATGTTAGTGATTACTCCTCAGTTAAAATTAAAAATGACTAGTAGTCTGACATTGACCTAGTGAGTTGTCTGTACTGTCACAAAACAAGAACAAGGTCTTAAGGTCATAATATTAAAGTGATGAACACTGGAGGGGTTTATGGGCACACTTAAAACGTTTGGGATCCTCAGGAGGATGCAGGAGAATGTGTGTAGCCTTCAGATGATGATAAAGTGGATATTACTCACAATTATGTTGTTTTAATTGTTAGTTTTTTTGTTATTATGTGCAGAATGTACAGTCATAATAAGATCTGTGTGCATTCCAGGAGCTGCAGTATGTGGAGGAGGAACAGCATCGAACTAAAAGCTCACTGCAGAGTCGGATCAAGGACAGAGAGGATGAGATCCAAAAACTCAGGAACCAGGTGACTTTCAGCTATACTTTAACTACATAAGCACATCTTCATTGTGTGTGAAGATGCATGTAAACATATAGACCAATCATGACTTTTAAAACCACTGAAAGGTAAAGTGAATAACTGTTCTGTTTCCAGTAGCTCCTGTAAAGGGATGGATATATTAGGCAGCGAATGGCAGTCAGGAAAAATTGACAAGTGTAAGACCCAGAGCCACATTGAAAAAAACTAAATGAGATTTTTAAGATGACTGTGTCAGAACATCTCCAAAACATCAGGAGGCTTTGTGGGGTGTTCTCTGTATGCAGTGGTCAGTACTTACCAAAAGTGCTTCAAGAAAGGAAAACCTTGGGTCATGGGTGCCCAAGGCTCATTGATGCTGATGGAGATCCCACCTCACAGCTTAGAGGAGTTAATGTCTTAATTCCAGAGTTCACAAGGAGTCCTCACTTGGCAGCACAAGGGGGACCTATGTAGTATTAGGTTTTAATATTATGGCTGATCAGTGTAGATATGAAAGAATTCATATGACTCCCAATGGGTTTTCTGCACATTCTAGTTTGGTAAATGCATTACTGCCCATTAGTGCACAGGTTAAAGTTGCTTAGGAATAAGATACAAATATAGGGCTGGGTAATTAACTGAAAATGAACTGTTTGAGTGTATACAGTGTACATTTTGTCATGTAGTCTTTGTTTCTTGCACATTTAGTGTTGTGCTGATGGGCACTCTTGAGGACCATGGCCTTTTTGTCTCCACTTGATTAAAAATAACTCATTCACTACAGTCACAGAGCAGATAATATCACTGCTAATAAACTAATTTATGATTATGGAGGACATTAACCTACTGCTACTATACACTCCCTCAAGATTATGGACAACGTGGACAAGCTGTGTACCAGCAACAGTAAACACAAAGCTTGCTCGTTCTGTCCCCCTCTCTCCCTCTCTCCTCAGCTCTCGCATTCTTCTGAAGTCGTCAAACACTCCCACACTTGCTTTAAAGACACTTCAGTAATGAGCATTTTACCTATTTATTTTGCAGTTCTGATTTGCACATTAACATATTTGATATACTTTTAGTTGATTGATTGTAGTAAAATAAGCCGCTGTTAACCTGCAAAGAGAGGTTTAGTGTTTTGTAATAGATTTATATTCAAAAACAAAATGTATATAAATATCAGTGGTTTCCATTTTGCAAGTGATTCATGCCCACTGATTACTTCATATATTGTTTTGTTTTGTGAGGAAAAGCATGGTTTGTTCATGTAATGATCCCTTATAAACATACTACCATGTATGTATTTATGTGACCACACCCCGTCCAGACTGCAACATGAAAAGAACATGGAAGTAACACAAAGCCAACTGAGCAACTCGAGCAGCTTGTACCAATGGAAAAGGCTGTGTCTTTTGTTAATTCAAATTCTTGTTCACTTGTTGTAACTGGGATAAAATGTCCAGTTTATCTTCTTACTGATTTGAGGTCGTATTGTCCAACACTAATGAATCATTATACAGGGGTTTTGATTCTGTATAATGTGATACTGTGGTCAAGGCAATGGAAAATAATTCGGAAAACTGTCGGTATACACCCCAAGTTACAGAATGTCTGATTATGTTTGAGTTTGAAGGAGCAGAAGTACAATGTGAGAGAGAGACTTGGAATGGTATTGGAATGCTAAGTTGACCTGAATGTGTTTTTGAAGTTCATTCACCACAACAAATATACTTTATTACGGTATTTTAATGAAAACCCACTTATCCACAACTCGCTTCCTCTCTCTCTCTCTCCAGCTCACCAATAAGGCTCTGAGCAGCAACAGCCAGGCTGAGCTGGAGGGTCGTCTGCACCAACTGACAGAGACACTAATCCAGAAGCAGACTATGCTGGAGGCTCTAGGCACAGAGAAGAGTTCGCTCATCTTCCAGCTGGAACGGCTGGAACAGCAGCTCAAGAGTGTCCAGGGTCAGAGCAGCGGCTCCCACATTAACATGGCTGCTGTGGAGGGATCAGGTCAGTGTAATTGCTGGGGGGTACTTTTTATGAGTACAATTTAACACTCTACAAGTAACATTACCTTTAAAGAGGAAAGATGAGGTCATATACACTGTATGTCCAAATGTTTGTGGACACCTATTTTAAGTTGCACCTATTGCTGACAAAGATGTGCAAATGCATACACACACACACAGCTTGTCCGGGCTCTGTATGAACTTATTGGCACCATGCCTAATGCCAGGTGCTAGAGGTGTGAGCTGTGGAGCAGTGGAACTGTGTTCTCTCAAATAATTGTGCTCCATCCAGAACTTTTGGTTTGCGGATGAGGTGTAGTGGTGATCATCAACATCCTGATCTCACTAACACTCTTGTCACTGAATACAGTCAAATCATCACAGCAATCTTCCAAAATCAATTGTCAATTTAGTTTAACCACATATTAAAATGTTAAGATTCTGACTGCCTGTTTGTCCTTTTAACAGGCGCGAGACAGAGAAATACTCCAGTTCTGTTTGGAGACCAGGATGGCTCGGTAACAGGGGTATATGGAAAAGTGCGCAAAGCTGCTAGCACCATAGATCGCTTCAGGTGAGACCATTCCTACATATAAAGAAATGTAGTCTGCCTAGATTCATTATTAATTTTCTGGCATTTATTCAATTACAGAAACACAGCACAGCTTTTTGTCCTTGTTATCAGTGTAGCGTAACTCTTTAATTTAATCATTTTATCCTCTCCACCAGTATCCGGTTAGGGATCTTTCTCAGACGTTACCCTGCAGCCAGAGTTTTTGTAATTGTTTATATGGTGAGTAAATCTCCAAATGGATTCCAATTATATATTTGTATGCATGTTGTTTGTGTCACAAAAAAGCTTGAATCTCCAAAACAGCAACTTTACAGGAGAAAGAAAAAACCTCTCAGTTGGAGTCATTTTAAAGCATTTCTAAAGCAATATAAAGAAAATCTGCCATATGCTGCCCATTGTCAAAAAGTGAAAGACAAATGCAAAAATGCAAAAACAGAGACACAAGGTTTTTGTACAAGGACAATAATTTTTCAAAGTTTTATTTGAAAGTGTTTTCTGTATACTACTTTTTTGTTTTAGTGGCTTTAATTTTGACATGGTCTGTTAATTTTTATTGGTGTCATTTATTTTGACACTATGCATTTGTATTTTTAAATTTGGTTATTTTTATTATTAATTTTATTTTGCCTTTATAAGTTAGTAGTTAGTAGGTTGGCTTACATTTTAGGTTGACTTGCTACACGTGGTTCATGTCCATATGAGACTCTTATGCTCCATCCCAAAATAGTGGGTAGCAATTGTATGCATCATGGATAATCTGTGGTCTGTTACACCTCAGTTCATTCAAAATTTTAAAAAGTGCAATATCTTTCTCTCCCTACTTTCCTCTCTAGGCACTACTGCACCTCTGGGTTATGATTGTGCTGTTGACGTACACACCAGAGATGCACCCACAAATGTCCCATCCCGACGGCACATAGAAGATTATGAATTTAATGTATATTAAATATATAACAGATGACCTACATGTACAGAAGAAAAGAAATCTATACACACTGTCAGCAGCTGGATGGTGGCTCATTCGTATGTGCAGTCTGTCTGAACTGGTACTGGGCATTTGCATACAATTTCATCATTTTTCATTCACTTTCTCTACTGCTGTTTTTCTCCTTTTTTTGTTTGCATTCATCTTCATCTGTGGAATTTATGCAAATGGTGTTGAAACAGCATCAGGTGATTGATATACAGACAGATTATTTTGGTTTTATTAGTAGCACAGAGGTTTTGATTTAATAAAATCTGGCAAATGGTTTCAAAGTTTTAATCAAGGACAGATATATTTGTTTTAATTCCACACAATGCATTTCTTATGTACTGCTTTCTTTTAATAAACAATAACACAGTGACAAACCATGAAGTCTAAAATCTTTTTTAAGGTTTATCAGTGGCCACATTTACAAATGATTACTGAAGGAGTACCTGAATACCTGAAGGAGACGCGAGGGGACACCAGCATTTAAAAAATCACATTTTTTTTTTTATAACATTAGTAAAAAGGGAAATGGTGAGCTCCCCCAGATCTGAGATGTTGCTGGTTTCTGAACTTAATGTGCCTGTCTACTTTGTTGTTTATTTTTTTAACTAACACTTTATATAAAACAACAATAGAGAGATAAATCACAATACTGTTACATGTTCAGATCAGAATATAAAACATCATATGTAAATACAGCCAGGAGCGAATTAAATAAATAGATAAATAAATAAATAGTGTTTAACATTATAAACTTAGACAAAAACATTAATATTACAGCACAGACTCCAGATTCTCACAGCTTTTCAATCACAAGAGGACATGGTCTGTGTTTTCTGCACTTTACATTTAAATACATAGTATTTAGCCAAAGGAATAATAGTTACATAAAACAATTAATTACATACGAAAACTACAAATATTTTTTCTTTAGTCCTGTAGGGTTTCTAGAAAAAAGTCTCTTTATGAGCAGTAAGTGACACATCTCGAGCTCGGTCAACTATCTTGGGTCTCGGATCCGCATCACATGTAATAACCTATTTAGGATTGATGGGAACTTTATAATATTGAAGAAGCTCTTCATTTGAAGTGTTTCTTAATGATTTTCAAGGCGTGTTTATGGCCTAAAATATATTTATTGATGAACTAATATTAATGCGGTCTTATTTTAAAGCGTATCAATAAGAAAGCCTCTGTTTAATGTGAGTAAGTGACAGGTCTCGGGTTCTATTGGCTCTCGGATCCGCCGGGCTCCCATAATCCTTTGCTCACGTCCACGTCCCCTTGTGACGCAGCAGTCCGGTGATGGCCGCGGTCGAGCTGGCAGAAGCGGAGCTGCAAAACCAAAACAAAGGCAATTTCTTTGGTCCTGGACGCTGTGGGGACTCTGTCTTTCCTCGTGCAGGCGTTTAGAGGACACCGTGAGCTCCCGGCCTCGCTGTAGATCCGCCTGTTCGCCGTTCGGAGGCTGTATTTGAGGGTTTTGTTGCTGCTGAAGCTCATGCCCCCCCTGTGTGGAGGTGGATTGTGACAGTGTGAGGGAGTGAGAGCTTTGTGTGTGAGGGGCTGTATGTGTGGGTGTGTCTGTGAGGGGCTGAGGGCTGTATGTGTGTGTGAAGGGCAGAGGGCTGTATGTGTGTGTGTGTGTGTGTGTGAGAGAGAGGGGCTGAGGGGTGTGTGTGTGTGTGTGTGTGTGTGTGTGTGTGAGAGAGAGAGAGAGAGAGAGAGAGAGAGAGGGAGTGAGGACTGTGTGTGTGTGTGAGGGAGTGAGGGCTGTGTGTGTGAGAGAGTGAGGTCCGTGTGAGTGAGGGCCATGTCCTGGTTGGGGGGTTTGGGCTCTGGGCTCGGTCAGTCTCTCGGACAGGTTGGAGGAAGCTTGTCCTCCTTCACTGGTCAGATTTCCAACTTCACCAAAGACATCCTGCTGGAGGGAACCGAGGAGGTCGGAGGTGGGTTTTAGGGGCTTTTCTGGGAAGCTAAAGTCCTGTTTAAGTTTTAATAATCAGGTCAGGACAGTAAAACCTGTAAACAGACCTGATCAACTTACTGATCATGAGTTCCTCCATTATTTATAGTAAAACAGTGGAGTTAAAGAAGATCCTGCTGCCAAGATACTGTTTTTGATCACGTTCAGTATCATTAATGATGTTCTCCTCATTTTAGGATGTTTAATTTTAATGAAATGCTTCCCATAAAGGTGAAATCCCAGATTAAGACCATTTACACACTTTCCAACTCTCTCTCTCTCTCTCACACACACACACACACACACACACACACACACACACACACACACACTCTCCTATACTGTTGCAGGGGCACCTGTCATCAACCGCTTGGGAATAAAGCTGAGTTCAATCCATTTGAGTAAATCCAGCCAATCCATTTGAGTAAATTGGGAATTTCTTGGGAATTCCTTAGAATTTACTCCAGTCCATTGGCGAACAGAGCAAGGGATTGAATAAGACCCCAAAGTGGCTGATATTTGGACAGGCTGATAAAAGGGGACCTGACAAAATTTTGATTGACTAGTAATAATATTGATTTGTCACGATCAATCCTAGCTAAGGATAATAATAACAACAATAGTCATAGTAATAAGGAAAACAAGAGTAAGATATGAATATGTGCTTGTTTTTCATTTTCAAATGAATTGTCCTGAGATGAAGGAAAACGACTGTTGTGTGACGCCCTGCTTTGAATGTTGGTTTCAGATACAGACATCGACAGTGACGCAGTGATCAAAAGCAGACACAGATATACTATTGTGTTAAATCAGAGCACCTTTTAAAATGTGTTTAACACATGATGGGCTTTGGGCGTGAGGGCTAAACTCATGCAACTTTATGGGATTCTGAAAAAAAAAAACATTTGTCAGTATAAAAATATTTGATGTCATTTTAGAGGATCTCTATTGGTCCATTCATCATGAAGTTCTGATACAATATAAAGAACAGCTGAAAATTACATGTCAAAAAATTTAAAAACCACAAAAATGGAGATGCAAGGTTTGTAAATGAAAATGGTGATGGAAGATGTGTGGAATTGCCTGTAAAGACCTTACTGTTTATTAGAGTAGTTCCAGTCGTGGATAGAAACTTTCAGCTCTCCCTGGAAAATTAACAGTAGGCTTGAGTAGATAATAGTGAGGTATGGCACATTGCTGCCATCTATAGGGCAGAGTGAGTCATGTGTTTTATTTTGGGATTATAATCTTGGGATAACTCATTTGAGAACAAAATTCCAGGTTCTTTTCATATAAGTACATGCTCTTTATCTGATAAATGCTTTGATTTCGTGTCTTGCACATTACGCTCAGTCTATTTTGCATCAGACAGATGTTCATCAGTAGATTTCAGTTCTTTCACTCCCTATGAGCAGGGAATGAAGGGTACTAATAGGTCAGGTTTCTTGGCTGATGGGTCAGATGTCCCCCTGGTATGATTGATCTGTGTGTCCTGAATAGTGTGGTGCTCATAAATCAAGCCATGTTCTGTGCTTCAAGTCTACACATTTGTACATGAGTGGGAAAAAGCTCTGAATATCTAGAGGAAATGTCATGCAAGCAGCGGTGTTGGTGCTGGTGGAGGTCCTGCACCTGACATGGACAAAGAACTTTGACCAGCAGCTTCCAGCGGAGCAGAACAGTGGATAGACTATGACTCATGTCTTGCTGTGTTTATATAGATCTGTGTCAGTGGTGTCCACTGAGCTCTGAGCCCAGACACTTCTTAACAACCATTCTGATTAATGGCTTGAAGCTCTAGATCTACTTTTATACACTCAATCTATTTTGGGCGAGACTGCAAACCCCTGAACCTTGAACCAAACTCTAAAGCCACCCCATTGCATTATCCCTTCTCCACTGAACTTTAGCCCAGTTTGCACAGTATTTATAACCTACCTGCTTTAATTTTAATATTGTTTAATATTTTAGTCCTTCAGAGAAATTCCATCCCTAGTGATGTTTCAGCTCTTTATGACCAAGAATCCTAAATATAGCTGGCCTTGTTCTGAGTTGGTGGGATGTTCCTCAGTGTAATGAGTTTTGACACACACTATAAAGTGGCCCAATTCCAATTTTCTCACCAAATCTGAACTTTTAGGTTGTTCATGCTGTCTTTTTAATGAGACCTATATACAACATTCATCTAAACATAACGCTCCTAAATGGATATGTGCATATGCTTACGCTCCGCCGCCCCAGAGGTTTCAAATTAATGCTTACCGGCACCCCAAATATGTGTAAGGCCTGTTGCCACACTGTTCTACCACCAAATACCTCCCGCACTGCTGCTGTCAGTTTTCACTTCCCCTCATGATATAATGTTGGGTTGGACTAACAAATTAATTCCAGTCTGTTCAGACAGAGTGACATTGCTGCATATTGGAGCTGTATCAGTTTTCATCATTATTGCGTATGAAAGTGGCCCAAATCCTAAATGAGTTTTGATGTGGTGTTGCCATTCACACTGTCATACAGAAAACGTATATAGACTTGAGGACAGGATTAATATCCCCCCTATGAAATTTTAAGCTGTTTTTTTTTTTGCATTTTTGTCAGCATAGAATTTCTAAATATACAATTTTTTCTTTAAAATGCATAAATTATTTTTACTTGCATATTATAATAGTTATTTCAAAAGAAACAAAAATCACCAGCGACAATGTTATTAGTCTTAGATTGTTCTATCCGCTGGTTTACAGCAAGAATAGTTAATGCACGTCAGATATCCCAGAGAGTGAAGTCAGTCAGTTACACAGTGTGGACGTAGTATTTGTGTTTTAACTACACTCGTTCCAGTTATCTCAGTCAGGAATTTGCCTGAGTTGATTTCTGGTGTAGTACACAGGCCGTTATCTGCTGTAGGGAAACAATGTGGGAATGTTCGTGAGAATAAACTACTGCACAGAGGCCGGGTGTGTGTTGTAAGCTGGTAAGTGGCCTAGTTGTCAGTACTGTTTGGTTACTTTGCCTCAGTGACATTATTGGAGATGCATGATTCTGCATCAGCAGCAGTGATATGACTGTCCAGAATATATTCTCTTTAGAGAACATCTAGCTGACACTTATTTGCAGAACATTTGTCTAAAAATAATTCATAATTTGATCATTTTCTGTGATCATTTATCTATCGATAAATACATTTTGTTGAGTCATCTTAGTGGCTTCATTCCCAATAAAGCATTTTTTAATAAAGCTTCTCCAGCAAACTTTGTTAGTTTTAGCAACTCATTTGATAGTCAAACCATGCTTTACACATCTGGACAAGCATAATTATTTAAGTATTAACTTATTTTTTCAGCCCCTTTTACCATACAGGAACACTTTGTAGTTCTATTATTACAGACTATAGTCCATCTGTTTCTCCACATACTTTATACCACCACAGAGCAGCCATTATGTGAGTATCCCCAGAATTGATACAGTGGTGGTGTGTTGCACTGGTACAAGTGGATCCAGTGCTGCTGGAGTGTTTAAACACTGGGTCCACTCACTGCCCACTCTATATTTGACAATCCTACCTACTGGATGTTTGGTTATGTGTTCTCAGTCTAATAGTGACACTGGAGGGTTTAAACACTCCAGCATCACTGTTGCACAACACACCACCAGTGTCAGTGTCACAGCAGAGCCGAGAGTGTCCCACCACCCACTGTGTTGGTCCTGTGGGCCCTGACTGTTGAAGAAGCAGGCTAATAAAGTATGCAGTTAAACAGATGGACTTCTGTCTGTAATTATAGAACTACAAAGTGTATGTTAAGAGGAGCTGATTAAATTGACAGTGACTGTAGAGACAAGGATGTCATAATTTTATGGTTGATCAGTGTAAATGTTATAAACAGCCTGATTTTGGTCTGTTCTTCGGGTATGAATATTGGTGGGCAGTGGTGTTGTTTACAGTTCAGTATAGGCAAAACACCTGAAATGCTTGGGTGGGGTGAGGTAAGTATAAAATGTGTGATTTGTTTTGCCACAGATGCTGCTACTGAGCTGCAGGTGTCCAACTCGAGGCTGGTAGAACTGGAAGCTTCATTTGCTACACAGAAATCTGAGGTGTGGTTTTTTTTTTTGTTTGTTTGTTTGTTTGTTTGTTTTTTTTTAAAACAAAGTTTAAATATGGAACTGAACTGTCTCTGAACCTCTGTGCAATTTAAGACCTGAACTTTAAGCTCTATATCTTGGAGTAAGCTCAGCTGACCAGAAAGCCCACCAACTTAAGAGTAAATAAAGAGTACATTGTAATTGTACTCTTATAGATAGATATAATAATAGATAATCAGGCATTTTATTTAAGTGAATCAGGTGAGATGCTGTTGTAACGGAATAAATCTGTACAGTGTCTTGAATGCACATGAAGATCAGCACCTAAACCTGTTCCAGTTTGTGTTCCTTTGAATGTATTCTGACCAAATTACTGATTTTAACCTCCCCATGGTGAGGTAGAGGTTTCTGTCAAAACCATTAATTAAAGTGCGGTGTGTCTTTTTGTCTCCACACTACTCCAGTATGAGCGTCAGAGGAGGATCAATGCTGAGCTAGAGGAGAAGCTGGAGGCAGCAGAGATCCAAGTCAAACAGCAGTCACTGGAGTACAGGACTCTCCTGCAGCAGAAAGAAGTGAGTTTTTCAGTCTGCCTCCCTGTCTCACCTCCCATCCTTCTCTCACTCTCTCCCTGTTCTTTCAGTCACACTCTCCAGCACTCCAGCACTGTCATCCCTGAATCACTCAGGCTGCATCCAGAAACATTTGCAACTCCTGGAGAGAAGTAGCTGTAATTGGAGAAATGGGACATCTGATTGGTTCAGTTCATTAATAGTCAGTCTCATATATGAAAGCAATTAAACAATTATCTGTTGGTACTGATATGACTCCAATTTGATTTTGTTCTTAGTTCTGAATGTGAGATTGTGTGTGTGATACTGAGAAAGTATTAAAGCTATAGTCAGTTATTTCTATTTATATATCCTGAAGTATTCAGTTTGAGCTGTTACATTGAGCTTTTATTTTATTTCGGTCTGGTTTTAGCTATTTTACTGTCTGTTTCCAGGTAGAGATCAGCCACCTGAAAGCCCGCCAAAGCACATTGCACGAAGAGGTTCAGAAGCTCAGAAGCTCCGCTCAGGATATCACCTCTTCCACGTCTGATGCTGCTGTGCTTCCTGTTACCACTGGTTCTACCACTACAAGTTCCTCTTCCTACTTGTCTCGTACTTCATCAACCCATCATGGTTTCCATGGAGATGAAGTGGACCTGAGCGATGTCTTGTGGTCACAGCAGGAAATCAACCGCCTGTCGAGTGAGGTGCATCGTCTGGAGGCAGATATAGCCCACTGGAAAAGAGTCGCCCAGGTAACATCCTTGCTTTTTCTGTAGATATGCTGAAAGAGAGACCTGTACTCTCAAGCATCTTTAACTTTTGACCTGTAGTGTTACATGGAGTGGGATTTTTACACGGTATTTGTGTTCATGTCTACCAGGCATCTAAAGCACCTGGAGCAGAAAATGGTGATCAGGGAGAAATCCTGAAACTGCAGAGAACCATCAAAGTGAGTTCTTTGTAAATCTTTTATTTTGTGATATCAGTAATGACACTGTGCCATTACACAAAGGGCAATTGTGGGAAATTTCTTCAATGAATCAATTAAAATGTAATATAATTTCTTATAAATGGGGTGTTTGTGTCTTAGTACAATGGCATGAAGTCAGTTTGATATTTGCTCATACTTATTACTAATTCTGCAAACAATAAGGGCTGTAATTGTAATAATAATAATAATAATAATAATAATTTTATAATCATTATTGCTGTTGTTACATGCTTCCATTCATCTGTATTTTGGGTAGACCAGTTCTCATAGATGTGATTTTTCTCCTAATCAGGAGCTGCGAGAGACAATTGGCAGGGAAGTCGATGAGCACCAGCATGAATTGGCCGTGTTACAGGATACTCATCGCCAGAAACTGGCTGACACCACAAAACGGCACAGAGAAGAACTGGCTGAGTATGAGGAAAGAATAGAGGAGCTGGAGGAGCAAATTCAAAGTGGTGAGGAGCTCTGATGGCCCCTTGAGTGGTTTGTTTAATTGATGAAGGGCATGAATTGTGAAAGAATAGGTTGGTCTTGGATCAAGATAGAATCCGTGTCCGAGTCGAAAGTTACTTCTTATGCTGCGTTGTGTGGTTCTAAGATAATCAGTGTGTTTATAGCCCCTTCAAAATGTGTTTGTAATTAGTTTGTCATCATATTTCCCTTTTTCCAGGAAGTGGTGTAGTGGGTACTGCCACACCAGCAGCACCACAGGATTCCTCCAAAATTGAAGAGTTACAGGACACTATTCATTCTCTACAAGAGGAGGCCAGGCTTCAGAAGGTAAAGCACGATGAGGTGATTGCCAGTCTCGAGGAGGCTGGGCGTCTGAGGGCAGCACTAGAGCGTGAGAAGGAGGAGGCCAAGGCAGAGAATGCAGAACTCCTGCAGAACTACAGTCGCCTTCAGAGCTCTGTCAGTGAACTTCAGACTCGCGTGCAAGAGCAGGAGGGCAAAGCCATGTTCAAAGCCCAGCAGGATAGTGAGATTCAGGCCTTGAGGAAAGCCCTCACAGGTAACTGTAATATAGTTCAAATATACTTGGGTGATACATATGTGACTATGGGTAAATTTAATTGCCTCCAGTATTTTATTTTTAAACGATTGCTATTTTGTAGCTGCTGAAAAAGAGATGGCCAGGCTCAAGTCCTTCAATGAAGTAAGTGCTTCTGTGATCTGCATGCAGTAACCATTATCATTTCATTTATCAGACATTGTGTTGCTCACTGCTTTTTCTTTCTTTATTTTTTTACACGAATCAGAGTGAATCAAAGGCAGAGGTTGAGCATGCTGACATTCTAGAGCTTAACACCATCATTGGTACCTTAAAACAGCAGAAAGATGATTTGGAGAAAGAGAAGGTTTGTTAATGTCTCATAAGATTATATAGACCTCCGAGGTCATGCTTAGTTTTGTAGTTCTGGGTCATTTTAACAGTGGGGGGATAGCGCATAGCCAAAAATCCCTTTGGCTATACAAGTATTCCAAAGTTGATCTATTTTGTCCTGTCTCCTGATGTCACTGGGTGGTAAGGTTAGTGAGTAGTCAAGAAAGCAATATTTATGCATGCTACTAAGCTTGTCATGAGGTCTGAATTTAGACTCTGGTACTGATACAAACTGTGGTAGAACAATGCAAGATACAGAAATGTTTAATACGAAACATTATACACATTTCTCTTGTTTAATCAACATAAAGCTCTTCAAATGACCAAACAGAACAGTAATAGCCTCGTACAAACACTTAAATAATTAATTGAAGGTGTTAGAGTTAATATTGAATTATTTGTAATAACTTACAGTGGGGGAAAAACAAGTATTTCATGCAGTAAAGTTTTTCCACCTACAAACAATGGAGAGTTCTGTAATTTTTATTATAGGTTCACTTCAACCGTGAGAGACAGCATATAAAAAAAATCCAGAAAATTACATTGTTTTCAAATAATTAGTTTGCAAAAAACAAACTTAATATTTTTCAGACATTTTCTGTAGTTCTTGACCAAGTTTGCGTACCCTGCTACAGAGATTTTGGCCCACTTCTCCATACAGATCTTCTCCAGATCATTTCGGGACTGTCGCTGAGTAACATTTATTTTCAGATCCCTCTGATTCTCTATTGTGTTCCGGTCTGGAGACCTTGAAATGCTTTTTATGGAGCCACTCCTTAGTTGCCCTGGCTGTGTGTTTCGGGTCATTGTCATGCTGGAAGACCCAGCCACGACCCATCTTTAATGCTCTTACTGAGGGAAGAAGGTTGTTGGCCAACATTTTGTGATACATGGCCCCATCCATCCTCCTTTCAATATGATGAAGGTGTCCTGTCCCCTTTGCAGAAAAGCACCCCTAAAGTATGATGTTTCTACTCCCATGCTTCACGGTTAGGATAGAGATTTTGGGGTTGTATTCATCCTCCTACTTCTTCCAAATATGGCGAGTGGATTTCACCTCAACAATTTGTATTTTGGTCTCATCTGACCACATGACCTTCTCCAGTGCTTCCTCTGGATTATCCAGTTGATCATTGGTGAAATTCAAACAGGCCTGGATATGTGGTGGCATTAGCAGGAGGACCTTGTGTGTCCTGCAGGATTTTAATCCATAGCAGTGTAGTCTTTGAGACTGTGGTCCCAACTCTTTGTCATTGACAATGTCCTCCCATGTAGTTCTAACTGAGGAACACTGACAGTCATCTTGTATTTCTTCCATTTTTTAAAAATTGCACCATGCTGATTTTCCTATTGTCCTGCAGCCCATTCCAGCCTTGTGTAGATCTCTTAAACATGTAACAATTTCAACCAGGTGCAATTAACACAGGTAATGAGTGCAGAGTGTGAGGCCTTAAAGAAAAAATATCAGGTGTGTGAGAGCTAGAATTCTTGCTGATCGGTAGGTGATCAAATACTTATTTCATGCAATAAAATGCAAATTAATTATTTTAAAAAAATCATACAATGTGTTTTATTCTGTTTCTCACAGTTTTAGTGTACATTCGATAAAAATTACAGACCCCCTCATTCTTTGTGGGTGGGAAAACATGGAAAATCAGCAGTGTATCAAATATTATTTTCCCCACTGTTGGTCTGATTTTGCAATAAAGGCTGTTAAGACTACTACATAACACCATCTTCTCCAGTTGTAGCCTATCACTGCCAAGATTATTTTTTTACATCCTTGACATAGCTTTGCTGGTTTGTATGGGATATTTTGAGAGTTAATAATCTGTATATTTTAATTCAACTGTTTATCAACATTGTAACTCAAATAAAACAGTATTTAGGATGTAAATATACCTTCATACATCAGAATGTGTGGGTTTTGTTGAGGAGACTGGATATTGGATTATTTTGGACATTTTAATAAGGAATCATATTTTAGTATTGTATGGTTACATACCAGCTACATAAGTTGCTAGGCAGTATTGACTATAGTTCATATATAGTAGGTGTTTTAATATGCTGCTTTTTTATTTTTGCACAAGTGCGTAACCCTCTAGAATGAGACAAATGAAAATCTTTATTCTGTCTCTGTCACACTGAACAGTTGACATTAGTCGAAAAGTTAAGACTAGCCGAGGAGAGAGAACATTCAGATGAAACTGAGGACATGCAGCTGGAAGTCTCGGAACTAAGGATACAACTGGATCAGAGAGATCAGGCTCTAAAGCAAGCACATCTTGACATGGACACACTCACAGCTGAGCTAGAGGAACTTGACAGACAGAATCAAGAGGCCACACAGGTTTGTTTCCAGTTCCTAGACTGGACATCTGATATTTAAATATATATGAATGTTGAAGTTATAAGTAGTGTATTAACTTGTAAAAGTTGTTTATTCATAGTTGATGGAACCTTGTTTGTCTTGACTGTTTATTCACTATTATAGTACACTTTACTTGTTGCTTTTTTTTTTTATTCAGCATCTCATCACTCTGAAAGATCAACTTGCTGCACAGAAATCTCAGGCAGAAGCTGAAGCTGCCCATCTAAAGTCAGAGCTTTCTGATTCTCTCAGTCAAAAGGAGGTGTTAAAACATGAGCTGGAGTCTCAGAATCAGAAGCTCAGCCAGAGTGCCTTCACCCTCAATGACCTGCACATGGGCAAACAGCAACTGGAAGCTACAGTGAAGGAGCTGAGGGATAAATTAAGTAAGTCTCAGGAGCTTGGAAAAGAGGCACGTCTTGAGGCTTCCAACCTGAAGAGGCTTGTGCAGGAAAAGGAAGCTCTGATTTGTGCTCTTCATGAGGACCTTAGTCATGCAGGAAAACTGGGGAGTGAAGCTGAAAGTCAAAACTTGTTTTTGGAAGGGAAGGATAAAGAGATTCAGGACTTGAGGAAAGAGCTAATGGAGTTGAAGGCTTCTTATGAGAAAAGGTCATCAGAGGACTTTGAATTGAAAATGGAGAACAGGAAGCTGAAGGAAGACAGTGTTCAGGCAGTTGAGAAAATGGAGAATCTGGATAAGCAGTTACGGGATCACCAGGCTTCCATCAGCAGAGTAGTTTTGGAGAAGGACACTCGCATTGAGGCTTTGAAACTGGAGAAGAGACAGCTAGAAGGAGAACTGAGTCAGTTAGAGAAGCGGCTATCAGATCAGGCTAAGCAGTATCAAGAAACCATTGAGGAGCTGACCAGAGCCCGCTCTATGGACGCCTCAGCTTTGCACATGGAACACGAGCGTGCGGTCAAGCTCAACCAAGAGAAAGACCTGATTATAGCAGACCTAAAACGTGAGATAGACCAGATGGCATCTGACCACAAAGACACACACGAGATGTTGGACATTACTGTGGCTGGACAGAGGCAGCTTACTGAGCTTCTGCAGGAGAAGGATGCTTTTGCAGCATCACTCAAAGCTCAAACTGCTGAAACGCAGAAGGAGATGGAGGCCAGCATGTCACAGACAAAGCAAGAATGTGATGCCCTCAGGAAGTGTGTAGAGGAAAAGGACAAGCAGCTCGGGGCCATGAAGGAGGAAAACAGCCATCTAAAAGAAGAAATTGACCGTCTGAGGGACCAGCAGAGCAGACCACATCTAATATCCGAACCAAGAACCTTGGACATAATCACAGAGCTTGAAACAGAGGTAGCACAGCTCAAAGCAGCCAAAGACAAGCTTGCAGAGGAAGCAGGGGCTTTAAGAACGGCCTCAGAAGAGCAGCTTGAATCACTGTTGCAGACCCAACACAGTCTGCAGGTGCAGCAGAATGACCTGGAGCAGGCCCGGTCAAGACATGAGCAAAGCACACTCAACTATGAAAGGCTGATCAGTGCCAAGGATGAGGAAATTTCACAGCTACAGTCGGAGGTAGAAAGTCTTAGTTTGCAGAGACAGACTCAGCCTCAGACTGTGGACATCATTCAAGAGGAAAAGACTAGGTCTCTCGGCGGTGAGAATGGCAATGAGAAGCATGACTTATCAAAGGTGGAGATTGAGCGACTTGTAAAGGGCATCAAAGAGAAAGAGACTGAAATTGTTCAGCTGAACGAGAAGAACCTTTCCTTGACCAAACAGTTAGATCAGCTTGTGGTCTCTCGTGATGAATTGGGCAAACTTTCACAAATTGTGCTTCAGAAGGATCTGGAAATACAAGCTCTTCATGCACGAGTTTCTGGTGGACACGGTCAGGAAGTTCTGTTGCTTCAGCAGCAGATGCAAGCCTATGCTGTGGAACGTGAGCAAGTGCTTGCAGTGCTGAATGAGAAGACTCGTGAAAACAGCCAGCTGCGTTCAGAATACCATCGCATCATGGACATTGTTGCAGCCAAAGAAGCTGCCCTTCTGAAACTTCAGCAAGAAAACCAGCGCCTCTCCACTATGAGTGACCCTTCAGGAAGTCAGGAAATGTTCAGAGAGACCATTCAGAACTTGTCTCGAATTATCCGCGAGAAGGACATTGAGATTGATGCTCTTACACAGAAGTGCCAGACATTGGTCACTGTCCTCCAGTCATCCAGTGGAGACTCAGGAAGTGGTGGACAGGGTGGTGTAAGCAGCAATCAGTTTGAAGAGCTCCTGCAGGAGCGGGACACCCTCAAGCAACAGGTGAAGAAGATGGATGAATGGAAACAGCAGGTGATCACTACAGTGAAGAACATGCAACATGAATCTGCCCAGCTTCAAGAGGAGCTCCTTAAACTACAGGGACAGGTGTCTGCAGACAGCGACTGCAGTTCCAAACTCTCAGTTGACTACTCCAGACTCATCCAGAGCTATGAGCAGAAGGAGAAAAGGCTTGGCTCTTTGAGTCAAGAACTTGCTCAGGTACAGCAGACTATTAGCCAGCTAAGTAGCACCAAAGATGTCTTGCTTGGAAAACTGGACAGCTTTACTCAGGACTCTGACGAATCTACACCGTCTGTCCAGATAGCTGAACATTTCCAGGTTGCTCCAGGTCCATCTTCTGGGTTCCAGGATGAGCGCTTACGACAGGAATTGGAATCCTTACAGAGACAGCTAACAGAGAAGGAGAGAATGATCAAAACTCTTCAGGAGAACAACCATCGCTTGTCAAATTCTGCGTCATTGTCTGAAAGTGAACAGAGAGGTCATGCAGAGGAATTGAGGCAGTCACGGGAGAAGATTGACATGCTACAGCGGTCCCTCAGAGAAAAAGACCTGCTTATCAAGTCTAAGGGTGACCAGCTACTCCAGGTGAGTCCAGAGATAGGTATGGGTTTCTACATATAAACCTTGATTTCGGTTTTAGACCATTATATTAATTATACCTGCTACACTCTTAAAACTAAAGGTTCTTCAAAGGGATTCTTTGAGCTCACACATCTCTTTTATAAAAATAGTTACAAAAGTGGTTCTCAAATGGCAATGCTTCAAGAGCTCTTTTGGTGCTTTTCTGCTGCATGGTCCCTATACATGTCTTTACTCTCTTTTTGGTACCTCGTACCACTACCACAGTTCTCTTGAAATATAGCTTGTGACACAGCAAAACACAAAGCGATGGATTGTATAAGTTTATAGGTTTTACACGAATCTGAACAGGTTTCTGGTTATTTAATGGTTATTTTGTTGAAAACAACCCTGTTAAGAAAGTAAAAGTGAGAGCAGAACATATCCTTTTATAAAGAGAACATAACATTACTATAGAAAGAAGTTAATGTGAGCCTTTTAGGAGTTTGCTAGGAACAAATAGTGTTGACCTTTTAATGGAAATGATGACTGTGTACCATAGATTTTGCTTTCAGCAAAAGACACCTTTTTGCAGCAGTTGCAGCTTGGCAGACCCTAAGCATTCTAGAGCATCTACCATAACTTGGATTGGCTTTACGTACTCTTCCTCCATACCACATGGTCAAGCTGCTCCCACAACAACTCAATAGGGTTCCGATCCGAAGACTGTGTTGGCCACTCCATTACAGTCAGGGTTCAGTCTGACTCCTCATTTCTGGGTTTGGGATCATTATCCTGTTGTAGGATGAAATTGTCCCCAATTAAGCATTGTCCACAATGTGTGGCATGGTGCTTTAAAATCTTGTGGTAGTCTTTCTTCCTGAACACTATGTGTAATAGTGTGGTCATTACGATATTGACTCTTGTAGAATAATTTTATTTATCATAACAGTAGTTCTCCCTCTTTTTTTTGTTTAAAAAGCGAGGGGCTTTATCTCTAAACAGACGACATGTTTAGGCATGTTGACACCATTTCCCAAAAGCTAATCTTTGTTGAATTGTTTCCTCTTCTGTGTGCTTCAGGTGAGTGAAAATTTGAGGAATCGAGAAAACGATAATGAGGTTTTGAAGCAGGCGGTTACAAACCTGAAGGAGCGAGCAGTGATCCTCGAGCTAGATGTGAAGAAGCTGAAAGAGGAGAATGAAGCCATAGCAGTGAAATCACGGGAGAAAGATACAGAGTTCCGCGCCCTGCAGGAGACCAACATGCAGGTGTCACTGTTGCTGCGGGAGCGAGAGTTTGAGTGGAAAGCAGTGAGTGAAAAGGCAGCAGCCATGGAAAAATTGCTGAAAGATCGAGAACAGGTATGTGCATATCACACCATACTCTGATGCCTGTGTGAATCAAATCCTAAAGTATTTAGATTAGACTCCCAACACGGTTTATGATTATTCAACTGTGGAGTATTCCAGTTCTGTAATGCACTCAGGATATGCTTGTGTGTCTCTCAGGGTAAGTCTGGGGAGCTGAACCAGCTTCTGAATGAGGTGAGGTCCATGCAGGAGAAAGCAGTAGCCTTCCAACATGAGAGAGACCAAGTGATGATGGCTCTGAAACAGAAGCAGATGGAGACGTCAGCACTACAAAGTGAGGTAGGCAACAGTGAGGGTGTAAATACAGTGGTGTATTTGCCTGCCATCTGTTGTTCACTTCAGTAAAAAGGGGCAACAGGAGGATGTTATTTGAAATTTTGGATTTTGAGTAAAGCAAGCATGTTCAGTCTTAAGCGCAAATGATTCAGACATTAGAGGAAGGGATAGAGATTATACTGGTGATAGCCTAAATTCAGTGTTTGTTAGCAATATTAGCCTATCCTCCCCTACTCTAAATTAAATTAACACACATCTGATAGCAAACATGTCAAGACTGACTGATTGCATCTGAGGTCTTGTTTGTGACCATGTAGTTACAGCACACTAAAGATAAGGAGCAGAGACAAAAGTTGGAGTTGGAACGCTTGCGGAATCACCTGCTGGAGATTGAGGACTCATACACGCGAGAGGCCCTGGCAGCTGAAGACCGCGAGAGCGAGCTCAGGCGCAGGGTGGCACTGCTAGATGAGAAGCTGGCATCGTCCTGTAGTGCTGTGGAAAATGCCAGGTTTGAGAGAGTCTCTAATTCTGGTTCCAACACCATGCTAAGTGGTAGCCAATTATTGCAGCTCTGTCCTATAAGATTCTTTTTAAACTATATTAAGAATTTTACTTTCCTTTAGTTTTTTCTTGTACTTTTAACTCTTTCTTAGCCATATTCCTTTCCTTCTACTCAGTTTTCTTTCTGTTTAGTCATGTATCTTTTTTTAGTTATTAGTATGTTTCTGGCTCAGGAATGGAGAACAAAGGGGCTGGTAGTGCATACGCACCTGATATGCTCCTGGAGCTCTGGATATCTGCTCCACGTTCTGTTTCTGCTGTTCCCATTCTTTAAGAACTACGGAGACCATTCAGAGGATGTGGAGCTGAAGTTCAAACCAAAGCAAAGAGATGATGTTACAAACCTTTCATTCCCTCCATAATCATGGGGAATGTGAGGTCTTTAGGCAACAAGACATGAAGTGAACATACTGATCGAGTTACAGAGGGAGTATTGAAAGGCCAGTCTGCTGTGCTTTTCAGAAACATTGCTTCATGTGGATGTTCTGGATTCAAACATCTCCATTCTCGGCTTTCAGATCGTGGGGTGACAGACGGCAAACAGACTGGGAAATTTAGAGGCAGAGGAATCATGCTGTTTATAAATAAGAGTGTCATTGTTGCCCAGATGTTGCACTCTTAGCCATGAGTTACCTGCCAAGAGAGTTAATGGTCGCCATTATTGCTGTTGTATACAATCCGCCTGCAGCAGATTTGGAGTTGGCGTTTGATGTCATACTCTCTGCAATGGCAAGACTATAGATTCAGCATTCGAACTCTCATCAATATTTCAGGTGATTTACCTCACTCTCCTCCACACTACCTACATTCCACCAGTATGTTAACTGTACAACCAGAGAAAACAAAGTACTATCTTGGGGAGAAGATGGATAAATTACATCTGTAGAAGTCCATGATAGCCTGGGTCCTGAACTACCTGCTCCATAGGCCCCAATTTGTGTAGATGTATATCAGCTGGTCTGACCTTCTGGACTACAGCACCGAAGCTCCTCAGGGAACTGTACTCTTCCCCTATTCCACAGATTTCCAGTACAGGTTTTAAAGATTTCTTCCACATTCAGAATTGTTCTGATAACTCTGTGGTCAGGTGCATCACAGATGGACAGGAAATACAGAGCGGGTTTGTGCAGTGGTGTGCAGAAAGAAACACCTGCTCCTTAATGTGACCAAGACCAAGGAGATGGTGGTGGACTTCAGAAGGAAGAAGACCACTGCCAAACCTTTTAGTATCATGGGTCAGAATGTTGACCTTGTTGAAACTTACAAATATCTGGGTGTCAGTAAATTGGACTGGAGGGCCAACACTGAGACAAGGGAATGAGCAGACTCTACTTTCTGAGGAAGCTCAGGTCCTTCCATGTGTGCAGCAAAATGTTGGCCATCTTCCGTCTCTTGTTGCGGGTACTGTCTTCCTCGCAGCAGTCTTCTGGGGAGGTGGCATCAAAGGTGGAGACTCCAAGATGATCAACTAACTGATCAAGAAGACTGGCTCTGTTCTTGAATGCTCACTTTGAGCATTTGATGTGGTAGAAAGGAAACAACGCATCTCACCCCCTTCATGACATACTGGTCAGTATGGAGTGGTACAGGAGGCCGTTTGTACCAAGAGTGATCACACTGTACAACCCTTCTTCACTATGTCATGAGGTTATTACACACTATCTCAGAGTGGTGAGAGACCCAGTACCTTGGAAGTGTACCCAAGATAAAATCTATCTATCTATCGATCTATCGATCTATCGATCTATCGATCGATCGATCGATCGATCGATCGATCGTTATTGGTTTTGATAGGTTATTGATACTGATTTTCTCACTGTTAAGATTTGTTTTTTTTTTTTTTGTTATTTATCCCCCCCTCAGTCAACAGGCCAGCCTGCAGGTGGAGTCTCTTCAGGAACAGCTGAATTTAGTGGTCAGACAGAGGGATGAGGCTTTGATCCAGCTCCAGGCTGCGCAGGAACAGGTCAAACAGTATGCAATGTCCCTCTCCAACCTGCAGATGGTGCTAGAGCAGTTTCAGCAAGGCAAGCGTCTCCTAGATATACCCACTCTCATATATATTACTGAAACTGGATGTTTTTTGTTTGTTTTATTGCAATGATATTTTCTTTCATTATAAACTTACAGTACATAGATCTAATCTCAGTCCATGCTTAAGGGTTGTTCTACAGTCCAGCTGAGCTCTGTACTGAAATAGGCTTTAAATGCATCCTTTCGTTCTATACACAGAGGAGAAAGCCATGTATTCAGCAGAGCTGGAAAATCACAAGAAAAAGAAGGAGGAGTGGCGAAGAAAGGCAGAGGCAATGGAGGACAAGGCTTCTGCCCTGCAGGTAACGTCCTCTTACAGTATCCCAACAGAAGTGAGGTACATCCCTCACATTTCTGCAGATATTTTATTATATCATTTCATGGCACAACACTATAGAAATGACTTGGGAGTCAGTGTACAGCTTGTATAGCAATATAGATTTACCATCTTCTGAAAATCACTCCTACAAGATGGCTGGTAACCCAGGTGAATACACCTCACGGTCAACATGTCGAAATTGTGCCCAGTTTTACCGTTGTCCCTCCCTGGGGTCATGTGATTCATTAGTTACAAGTTTCCAGGTTTGAATGGGGAGCATGCTCTCATACTGTCCAATGGATATTCAACATGACACCTCATGGCAAAGAACTCTCTGAGGATGTGAGAAATAGAATTGTTGCTCTCCACAAAGATGGCCTAGGCTATAAGAAAATTGCTAACATCCTGAAACTGAGCTACAGCATGGTGGTCAAGGTTATACAGCAGTTTTCCATGAATGTTTCCACTCGGAACAGGCCTCACTAGGGTCGACTAAAAGGTCCACGTGTTCAGCGTCATATCCAGAGGCTTCAAAAAAGAGACGCATGAATGCTGCCAGCATTGCTGCAGAGGTTGATGAAGTTCAGGGATTTACACTGGTGATTAAGTTAACAAACGCTTAACTAACGTTTGTTGATATTTTCAGTTAATAAAATGCTGTCAAATTGTGCAGAGGCAGTTGGAACTCGGTCTCAAAGTAATAATCAGCCAAGGACAGCAAAGGGAGCAAACTTTTATTGAAAACCCTAATATGTAACATACCTTAAAACAAGCAGATATACATGATACAGGGGTGAAATTGAGTGACTTCAGCACTTGAATAATAATATTATGTTGGATAATGTTCCTGATTGGTTGCAAAGAATTAAAAATGTGCCACATTTACACACAGCTAGTTAAGTTGACTCTTAAGTCTCTGTGGTACAACCGAAATTCTGCACTCATGGTTTAGGATAGACATACGGCCTTAACCTATGATCTAACTTGAGTTAATTCACCATTTAGATTCAAGCAGATGAGGCCATGTTCTGATATATCAGGATATTCCTAATGAGTAAATTCACCTGTTGCACTCAGTTGCACACACATTTTGTACTGCAAGACTAGCATTGGCTTTTGGAGCCCTGCGGTTATGTTGACATTCTCCCAAAGATGCATTGAATAAGCAGGTAAACATCTGGACACCCCAATTAGTGTAACTAATTTGTGACCATTTAAATATTTTAGACATATTCTAATGTTAAACATTACCCAATACAAGACCACTACACATCCAATCATTTGTTTTTGTGTCTCTATTTGCTACAGCTTAACTTGGATGAGGCGAACGCTGCTTTGGAGTCGGCCTCTCGGCTCACTGACCAGCTGGACCTGAAGGAGGAGCAGATTGAGGAGCTGAAGAAACAGGGTCAGAACTGTTCTGAGATAAGCCTGTACTGACTAACATCAAGCTGATTGATGGGGGATGGGATGGACTATACAATCCACCCAGAGAGGACAGTTATATCATTTTTCAGACTCTAAGGGGATCTTCTGGTTGAATCAGCTTGTAATAATTGAGTTGGTCAGCCGCCATTGGTAATTGCATAGTGCTTGGCTTATGCAAATCGGCAAACACAAAAATTAACTCCACTGATGTCGGTGATGATATCATTATCAAGTCCAGTAACTGAGTTAGCTTTGCTCGTTCAGTGATTTTTATTGGGTTTGTGTGTGCAATACAACATATTTGAGTTCAAATTTGGTGCCCACCATTTGCATACTGGGCATGTCTTTGCCCCCCACTCACATTCAGTGTATAATCCCCAAGCTACATTCTCTTAGGTCTGCAGTTATATTTGCCTGGGTCTGCCTGTTGCCTTAAGTAAATGATGTGAACTTATCTGGGTTTGCAATGTAGTTTATTACCATTGTATTTTTCAAGCAGAACTTGCCTGTTATTCACCAACATGTGATGACAGTATTATATAGCCTGTCCCATTGATGGCGAGTGTGGACAGTGAGAGGAACACACTGTCCAGAGCTGTAAGATGGGCAGACAGACTAAGCAGATTTGTTGGACTATTTGAGAGTTTTCATGTAATAAGCTGGACATAGACTGCTGCAGGAGGAGGGAGGGTGAGCAAGACTGTTTCTTTATGTGTGTGTGTGTGAGTATGTCTGCTTTTGGCTGGATTTTAAGAATGGTATGGATGCTTTGCATTCCTTGCTCTGTCAGAAAAAAGTTTTTTTATGATTTGGAAGGCCAGCCAAACTTTTGGTAGAGAGACCAAGAGAGCTTTGCTTTTTCCAGATTCCCTCCCTGTTTTTTATTATCTCTCTCTCTCTCTCTCTCTGTCTCTCTCTCTCTCTCTCTCTGTCTCTCTCTCTCTGTCTCTCTCTCTCTGTCTCTCTCTCTCTCTCTCTCTCTCTCTGTGTCTCTGTCTGTCTGTCTCTTCCTCTTTGGTACTGTACAGTAGTCTGATCAGACTGTTGTGCTCACAGCACACCGAGACTGTAACAGTGATTAGTTACAGTCTCATTAGCCTGTTGTAGCATTCTGCCACATCAGCACTGTGTAGGCCAGTAATGCGGTAAAAATTAGAAGTGATATAGCTCAGAATTATATAGCAGACATTCCTGAGCACATTCTCCTGCTCTTATCAAGCAGCTCAAATAAGCAAAATCCAAACAGTCTGCTTACAAGGAAAACTTGCTCCCACGGCTGTCACTGTGTGAGCGTGAGAGAGGCCTTTCTTGTGTCACATAACTAGACCTACTCACGATGTGACCTCTAGATTTTAAAAGTTATAGCCCATGGCTGGTAGAGTCATCCAGGTACTTCTGCACAGACTAGGTAAGCTGTGTGTTCACGTACAGTCAGCAGTTCATCACCAGTGGCTGTATAGATCATATGTATATATTTTATTCATATTAGTCTGCTGAAGGTTTCACTTCTAAAAGGTTTCTGTCAGAGGCTACAATTGCAGTTCTGTCAAAAGGATGTACCGAGCACAAGCTAGGCTTCAGCCTCCATTACTAAGAATGCGCAGAAGGCTTACACAAAGAAAATGATCTCACATGCATGCACACACCCCAAATATAAAAATCAGACTATGGCTCATGATATTGCCTCTCGTGTGTACATACACACTCACTCCATTAGGAGTGTTCCAGACATTAGGTAGGTATTAGTTTGTTTTTATAAAAACAAGCCATTGAATGCACCAAAGCAGAGCTGCAGTTAAAACAACAGTGGCTGCTTATGGAAGAGGTGACAGAGATTTTCCTTACCATGCTCGAAAAAGACTGTTCACTTATGATGTATGTGTGCGTCTGTTGCAGTGGAGGTGAAGCAGGAAATGCTGGATGAAGCCCAGAAAAAGCTGACCAGCCTTCTCAACAGCACAGAGGGCAAAGTGGATAAGTAAGTGAAGAATCCAATTGATTTGGATTTTAAGTGGTATTTTATGTGTTAAAATATGTGTTAAAAGTATACTATCAGTGACAAAACACTATTCAACTCCAGTTCACGCTCAGGTCTTAAGGTTCTCCAAGTTCTCCAGTAGGCTTGTTTTTTGCAAGATACTAAATGAAAGAGGCTTAGAAGAGAGTGATGGTTGTGTAAATTTGAATCATTTTTTATTTAATATTTAACACACTTACACACACTTTGATACTAAATTATAATGATAAGTATCCCAGAGCACATTCACACTAGCCTGAAGCATGCTCCTCAGAACAACGAGATGAAGACCACTTCATAACAGGCTCCGAAAGAACAACCAGGAATGGATTACTATCTACTTAAAATTAGAATTGCTGACTTAATATATGCCCATTTATTGTGTGTGTGTCTCTCTCTCTCTCTCTCTCTCTCTCACTGTCTCTCTCGCTCCATTAGAGTCCTAATGAAGAATCTCTTTTTGGGGTATTTCCACACCCCTCGAAACAGACGCTCTGAGGTCCTGAGACTTATGGGCAGTGTGCTTGGGTTGGAACAAGATGAAGTGGAGCAGGTTGGGTTTCTCCTTTTTTGTTTCTCTCTCTCTCTCCCTCCCTTCCTTTCTTTCTGTTCAACTCCTCCAGCATTCCCTCCATCCTCACTCTCTCCTAACTCTTTTTCTTCTGCATGTCTTTGGTGTTTTCCTGCTCTTCAGGCCTCATTTGTTTGACCTCACATGGTCTTGAGATCAGTTCACTGCAATGTTTAACCCACCCATAGACATGAAGCCAGAATTCTCTCAGAACGCTGACTGGGTGGGGAAAACCATATTAATCATTATCGGAATCGACGACTGATGCAAATTTGAGGAATTTTTGATAATATGATTATGCTGTTTAGTTTCACAACCTGAAATTCGCACCAAAAGCGAAGCCAAATGGCAGAGGAAGGAAAGGCCAGAGTTTGAGGAATTGTCAAAAATGAATAGACCAAAGTAAAAATGCATAGCCCTCAAAAGTTTGAAAATGAAGCTTTTTATTTTTTCAGTATTGAAAAACATTCAGTTATAAAGCTGTCAATTAGGAAATGCAGATGATAATTACTGATTAGACTAAAGTGAATAACTGTGATGATCTGGTTCCAATAGCTCCTTTCAAGCGGTGAATATATTGGGCAGCAATTGAACATTCTTTTCTTGACATTGATTTTGTTGACTGAATGAACTATTGTATTTCTGTTACGTTTTAGTCCACTTCGTTTCCATACACTGTCCAAATATTTGTGCTCAGGCATAAGAATCTGAGACATTCTAACAAAAAAATAAAACCCAACTGTAATGTTCTTCATGATGTTCAGAGCATCTCAAAAATATCAGGCCGGTCTTGTACAGTGTTGTCAGTATGCGGTGGTCAGTACCTACCAAATTGCTCCAAGGAAGGACAAATAGTAAACACAAATAGCAGGACTTAAAGAATTGCTGTTAAGTTATGGTACCCATATACAGCAGGACACCTTCAGAGGTCTTGTGGATTGTTTGGCCTTGATTGGTCAGAGCTGTTTTTGCAACACCAAAGAGACATGTAAAAGATTAGGCAGGTTGTTTTCATGTTATGGTTGTGTCATGACACTTTTTTGGCCAAATCAGTCAGTGCTAGTGTGTGATGGTGAGATGGAACTTTGATTATCAGTGTTTTTAATATTGGGAGAAAATTTTGTTAAATAGGAATAATAACAGTCTACATGTACAAGCCAGAGCTGACCTGTGATCTGTTCTTGGTCATTATCCATCAGCATTAGGTCAGTGTATAGTACTATGATGTTTTGCTTGGCCACATACAATCTGGAGCATGTTTCTGTCTCCAGTCCCAAGCTAGACGACACTGAAAGTAACACAGGGGGATTTCAGTGAATAGGCTTCTATTAAAAGTCAACTTGTGTGTTTTCGTTGAGCATTAACACCCCCCCTAAAGGCCCTTGGAATGACGTGAGGAGCGCTCGGTCTGACATGGTGGAACGAGATGAAGATGTTTTGATATACAGAGGATTCTACACTAATTTTGTTATTGTTTTATTTGATTTTGTAATTGTGAAATCATTCAAACAGTCTATTGTGAGGTACAGAGGAATCAGTATGAGATCATTGGACCATGGGAGATTTAGAAGGGGCCAAAGATTTGGGTGTGAAATGGGCTGCAGGAAGGGAGTGAAACAGCTTATTAGTACCTTAGACCTGGCCAGGAATTCAGTGTAAAATATGTAAAATGTTCACATGATACTTTAAGGGTCTTACAATGAAACATCAAGCTGAATAAATGGCGAAACTGCTGTAGACTGTAGACTCCTTCTAATGAATGCATTCAGCTACTTTAAGCTGCACCCATTGCTGACACAGGTGTGCAAATGCGCGCGCACACACACACACACACACACACACACACACACACAGAGCATGTCTACTCCCTATAGTGAAGTACTGCCAATAAAATAGGACTCTCTGGAGCAGATAAATATAAGCCTGTTGACACATGTTGGTGTGGGCTAGAGACTATAAAGCCCTGGAGTAGTGGAGCTGTGTTCCCTGGAATTATGGCGTTCCGTGTAATACTTTTGGGATGAGAGAGGGTGGTGATCGTCCAATATTCTGACCTCACTAATGCTACTGAATGCAATCAAATCCTCACAGCAATGTCCCAAAATGTAGTACAAAGTGTTCCCTGGACTTTAGAAGAATTTTAGAAGAAACCATAAAAAACACTACTTTTATCCATGTTGTGTAAATGAACTCTATGGACTTTTGAATGAATGGCATGCTTTTAACATTTAACAGTAATTGCATATTACATAAAAAATCACACAACTCCTTTCCCTCAAGCAAGTAGCACGAAATGCATGGTTTATATGAATTATTTTAAGACTAGAAACGAGGCATTAAATTATCTATGTAATTCTTACAATTGCGGTTCCTTTTAGTAATTGTTTTTGTCATTGCAGTTGCTTTTATAAATTGCCCGTGATGTATAAATTTGGACAGTGACTATGAATTTAGCAGAGTTTTAAAACATCAAGCTGCATCTTGCTCTGTGTTTCAATGTGATTTGCTGCTTTCTAAAGCCAATAATTGAATAACAGATGTTGAGGTTAGTGGACTGCCCTAATAAGCAGTGTGTTATTATTCTGTCTGTAATAGTCTGCTTTTTGAATCATGGGTTTGGGGGTTTGTGGCTTGTACGTGAAGCTGAAAGCATGGAGGGAGAAACGGAGACAGACAGACAAGCTACACTGGCCCAAAAAGACGGAAAGCTGTCAAGTTGTATTAAAATACTGAAGCAAAATCCTGGAAGGGTTAAAACAGATAAATAAGCTAGATGGAATGTCATAGATGGTCAGAGAGAGTAAGAGAGCTTGAACAGAATGAGGGAGACAGAAGGCTGTGCCAGGTCTCCATTAAAAGCCATTCTCTCCTCTTTTGGGTCTCCAAGTTGACTGGCTTTGGGCCAACCATGTCCAGCTGCACAACAGAGCCGTACCAGCCAGCTGTGATCAAGCTAATACTCGCTAACAACCTTACTGTGTTTTCTTTAAAGCGGTAGTATTAATGGCAACATTTGAATGTACAGTTTCTTACCTCTTTGCAGGAAAAGTACTCAATCAGACAAGACCTGTTTGCTGTGATGTTTGAGAGTGCAGAGTGCCCCTCACTAAATCTGGAGCCCCAAAAAGCAGCCCCCATCAGAACCTTCTTGAATGACCTGACACTGACAATAATGTCAGTTCCAGGCACAAGATGGCTCCTACATGGTTTGGAGAGCATAAACACCTGGGCTTTGATGTTTTCAAGATTCTTGGAGCTGAAACAAAGGAATTTGTTTTGCAGCAATTAGGGCCACATATCAAGACCTCTATGTAAGTCAGAGCCAGAAAAGTCCATGCTTGGATTTACAGAGAACCTACAACAACCAGAAACATTCTAAGAACCTACAGCCTCCTAGAGCAATTAGGGTAACACTCACTACAGCAGATAAAGGTGGAGGGGGAGCCTAGTTTCCCTGAGAACTTCTTGAAGAACCCCATTTTAAGACTTTAAGTCTGTCCCCCCGGTAAATAAATGTCCAACTCTACCCTTGAGTTTTGTTTTTGGTTATTGTTTTGGGTTTCGGTGGTCAAGCCTGTGGCCCTGTGTCCTCAAGAGAGGGTTACATGCTGCCTGTGCTTTAGGGGCTTCAGATTGTGAGGTGTTTTTAGACCAGAGGTCTCTGGGATTGTTTTAGTATTTTGATGCCACTCTGTGGTTTGGCTTTTAGGAAAGGGATTTTTTCCATGATGGTCTACATCCAGCCCTGTTTGTACAAGTTGAAGGACTTTGTATTTTTTGTTGAGGCCTGTCAATATTATGTCTGCTAACAGAGAGACACAGGGAAGGAGGTTTGTTTTATACATTGTCAATATATTATATGGTACCTGTCAGACCTGACAGACTTGACTCAATGTATGAGAGGTGACTTGATGCTTCTATTGATATTGATGTTGAAATTTTGATGGCTTATTACAATATATATGGACGAGTATTGAGACATTGGGCTCATTCATGATTTCTAAAGAAATTAAGTGTGTAAGGTTATCCTGCTTTGTAGGAGGCTTTCTATTCGATTGTGGAGCATTGCTGTGAGGATTTGAACTGAAGTGTGTTAATGCATAAAGGGCCTTAAGCCCAGAAATGTCAATATACTGTACTATTGAAATATATTGTATGAACCAAAATACTTACAATATTGCCATTTAGTCATGTGTGTTTGTTTTTTTAAATAAACATTTCTCATTGGTTTATACAGTTTTATATATATATATATATATATATATATATATATATATATATATATATATATATATATATATATATATGTGTGTGTGTGTGTGTGTGTGTGTGTGTTTATAAAATTATGTATTTATTATACATTTATGTATTTATTATACATTATACCTTCTTTTATACATTTATTATACTTTTATACAGTTCTTATACATTTCTTATACCTTTATTGACAAGAAACAAGAAGGAGTTGGAATCATATGAAAATGTATATGTGTGACTGCATTAAGATAATCCTTATTATTGCCACAGTGGGGAAATGCACAGTGTTACAGTAGCAAAGGGAGAGCAAGGAACTAAAACAGATAAATAGACAGTACAGTATACAGTGGGGAAAATAAGTATTTAGTCAGTCACCAATTGTGCAAGTTCTCCCACTTAAAAAGATGANAGTTGGGTGTCTGGTGCCCATGGCTCATCAATGCACAAGAGTAAGGAAAGCTATCCCATCCTGGCAGAACTGACAGCTACTGTAGTACAGTTCACATAGATTATGGGAGGAATGTGTCATGTCACACATGCACACAGTGACCTAAAATGGCCAATCAAGTGTCAGAACTGAAACATAGAGCAGTAAAGTAAGCTGAGCCAGTATGACAAGCACTGTTATGAGGTTTGGCCTTGTTAAGAAACAAGATTCTTTTGAACAACAATCTGATCTGAAGCATCTCTACCTCAGAACTTCTTCATATGTCTTGGAGGATCTGCTAAAATGTCTTGGTACTAGATATCATGAAGATGCCACTTTTCAAGGGTCTTGTGGAAAGAGCTACAATACATCCACAAGTATTCACTTTTAAGCTCAGGCTTATTTTACAGCCTTATTCCAGATTTAATTTCATTTGTTCCTCAAAGTTCCACATACAATATCCCACAATGACAACTGTGTCTGAAATCTTTGCCAATATATTCAAAACACAAAAATAAAACATGTAGATAAGTATTCACAGCCTTTGCCATGACACTCAAAATTGAGCTCAGTTTCATCTTGTTTCTACTGACCATCCTTCAGATGTTTCTACAGCATGATTTCATTTGTGCTAAATTCAGTTTATTGGACTTGATTTGGAAAGGCACACACCTGTTTATACAAAGTACCGTAGTAGACGGTGCATGTCAGAGCACAAACCAAGCCTTGAAGTCTAAGGAATTGTCTGTAGCCCTCCAAGACAATATTGCTCTCCAAGACCAGATTGTATCGAGACACAGATCTGGGGAAGGAAATTTTCTGCTGCATTGAAGGTCCCAATGAGCACAGTGGCCTCCATTATCCGTGAACGGGAGAAGTTTGGAACCACTAGGTCTCTTCCTAGAGCTGTCCTCACGGTCAAACTGAGTGATCGTTGTAGATGGGCCTTAGTCACAGAGGTGACCAAGAATCCAATTGTAACTCTGACAGAGCTCCAGTGTTGCTCTATGGACAGAGGATAACCTTCTAAAAGGCTAACCATTTCTGCAGCACTCTACCAATCAGGCCTGTATGGTAGAGTGGCTAGATGGAAGCCACTCCTCAGTTAAGGCACATGACAGCCCATCTGGAGTTTGCCAAAAGGCACCTAAAGGACTCTCGAACCATGAGAAACAATACAATTGAACTTTTGGACTGAATGCCAAGCATCATGTCTGTAGGAAACCAGGCACTGTTCATCACCTAGCCAATTTCATTCCTACAGTGAAGCATGGTTGTGGCAGCATCATGCTGAGGGATGTACAGAGACATCCTTGATGATAACCTGCTCCAGATCACTCTGGACCTCAAACTGGGATGAAGGTTTATCTTCCAACAGGACAAGGACCCTAAGCACACAGCCTAGATAATAAAGGAATGACTTCAGGTTGAGTTGCCCATCCAGAGTCCAGACTTGAACTGCATTGAACATCTCTGGAGATATCTAAAATGGCTGTGCATCAACTCTCCCCAACTGATCTGATAGAGCCTGAGAGGTTCTGCAAAGAAGAATGTGAGAAACTTTCCAAAAATCAGATGTGCCAAGCTTGTAGCATCATACTCAAAAAGACCTGAGGCTGTAATTGCTGCCAAAAATGCTTCAAAAAAAGTATTAAGCATAGGCTGTTAATACTTATGTACATGTTATATTTTAGTGTTATATTTTATTATAAAATTGCAAAGATTTCAAACAAACGTTTCTCACTTTGTCTTCCTGGGGTATTGTATTTAGAATTTTGAGGGGAAAAAAGGAATTTCATCAATTTTGGAGTAGGGCTGTAACATAACAAAATGTGCAAAGAAGAGAAGCTGTGAAAGCTTTCCGGAAGCCCTGTATGGTATATGTGTACTTGTTTAAAACCCTTTTAACTCAGGAATCAAAAACAAATAGTATTGCCCTTTTTAAAAATACAAAACCTGTAGCTGTGGTGTATGTACAAAAACAAACACACAGCTACCTTACTGTCGCATTGACCTGTGTACACATTCCTGTGTGTCCCTTCACCTCTTTCTGTCTGTAGATGTTGGCAGATGAAGGGAACAGAGGGGTTACTGGTTGGGTTTCTGGTTGGCTGGGTGGTGGCCGAGCGGTGCAGAGTGTCCCCAACACACCCCAAAGACCCACACACACCCAAAACCTCAACGGGGTAAGCAATTTCTCATACACAGCACAAACATTAGCCACATGGAAAAAAAACACACCGCTTTCATTTCCAGTACACAGTTCTGTGCTCACTGACAAATCACATTCTGTGTTAAAGCTACACACACACACACACACACACACACACACACACACACACACACACACACACACACACACACACACACACACACATTCATGGCATGTAAGGTTTTAGCACAGCCCTTTATCATCTCTTTGTGTGTGTCTGTGTGTGTTTCATGCAGTCTTTCTCTGAGATGTTTGTGAAGTTCTTGGAAGTGGAGTCCAGTCCAGCAGCTCCAGCTCCAAAACTGCCCGTTTTTGACATTAAGCCTCTGAGTGCGCCCCCATCTGGCCGGAATACTGCAACCGCAACTGCAGCAGGTACCACAGTGGAAAACATAAACATAATACAGTAATCACACACACATTCAGAACAGTGTAATAAGACAAGCTGAATTTGCACATTTTCCCCACTAAATATCTGGTTCAGTTGAGAGCTGTGATGAAGCAAAACTGCTTTTTTGTATATAGGTTTTGTTTATTAAGCAGCCATATCCTACATTTTAATTTTATATTTTATATTTTTAGATGCTTCTTTTATATACCTCTAAGTCCACTTACAACATTTTATAGGATTATGTTTCAAGAACAGTCAAAAATGTGTTATTACAAATGCAACTGCAATGACAGGTGGTGCTAAAGTGTTTCTGCTTAGTTTCCATGTTTGAACTTTTTGGGAATAATTATATGAACACTAATTATATTCCTACAGAATATCCATGTTTTCCATCACTGTTTTCATTAAAACTTGTAAATAGCGCTCCTCATGGGAGTCTAGTGCTATTTAAAGTTCTCACTCAATATGTGGTTTGGTAAATCAGAGCTTATGGTGTTAAGTCAGGTGAGCTGGTAATGGAATTGAACACATCAGTGTGTGTGTGTGTATATATATATAATATGTATGTATGTATGTATATAATAAACAATATATAATAAATAATAAACACACACATATGTATGTGTGTGCTGATTATTTAATTAAATAAGTGAGTCTTCATTTGATTGGAGCCGATGATTGGGGTTATTTCACACTGCTATCACACATCCTTCTATACGGACATGCTCCAGACTCACCCATCCTTCTTTCCTTCTCCTGTGCATGTGATTCTGTAGGTGCAGCAGGCCCCACTAAACGCAGCGGGGAGTCCAATCCATTCCTAGCCCCTCGTTCTGCAGCCATCCCTCTGTTGACGCCTGGCGCTCCTGGCAGTGGTGGACCTGGGAGTGGTCACCTGCTTATGAAGCCCATCTCAGATGCTCTGCCTACTTTCACTCCCATGCCTGTGTCTGCTGAGGCCAGTGCAGGGGCTGTCCTCAAAGACCTGCTTAAGCAGTGAGTGGTCAGACATGCTGCACTGCCACTTAAAGCACTTTAGCCAATCAGACGGACACACACCACGCACTATAGGGTCTTGGCTGGAAAGTGATGTGACATCCATTAACAGCACTCATGAAAGGACCAACTCACTCATGGTATATCTTATAATCTCATACACAAGGTGGGCAAAATTTTGGACACCCCTGTAATTCTTGATTTTGTAAGGTAAACACAGAGAACAGCTCTGTATATTTTATTTATATATGAAAAGTCATCGCTGTTGCACAGAACCATCTCCATTTTTTAGTGGAATAATAAAAATGCACCAAAATGAATTGGAATACAATTGACATTTATTGGAAGTTAAGAATTTTTTTTCTTCTTCTGTTAAATTGCTGTTGTGGAGATACAAGGTTTTTGTCAGCAAGTATTCAGTACTGTGCAAATGTTTGTCTCCACTGAAAATTAGAATTGGGTGGGGGGGGGGCTTTGTTTATTTCCTCAGTAAAACTCTTCTTAAACACTTAATAAACACAAATTATATTCCTACAGAATATCCATGTTATTCAACACTGTTTTCATTAAAACTTGTCCAAAGCGCTCCTCATGGGAATCTAGTGTTATTTATAGTTCTCACCCAATATGGTTTGGTAAATCAGTGCTTAAATGGTGTCAAGTCAGGTGAGCTGGTAATGGAATTGAACACACCTACATGCTGACTGGGGACATCCAGGAGAAACCTGAAACTAACCATTGTTCTTTAAACTAGCTCACAATATCAGTTACTTTTCACAGTATTTATGTTACCCTGTAAAATAATTTCAGAAATGTCATGAATTCCATTATTATGTCTCATGATGCAGGTACTTTAGATATGATGTAATATGTAATTAATAGACTGCAGTTTAAATAAAGTGATGAAGTGAATAAAACATCTGCACAGTATTGTACACACTAATGCTGCACAGTATGAACAAAATATTACTATTGCAGTATCATTTATACTTAATTACAGAGACACTGGTGGAGTGACTGATTAATATCTTGAGTCAGTAAAACACACTTTCATCTGTGACTGTGATTTTGTTGAGAATCAAGACTCAATCTAACCAATCAGAGGTGTGTTTGCTTGTTGTTTTGAATTTGTAATCAACTGGTTTTGGATTTGTTTTTTATGCATTTGTTCTGTATTTGCCGAGGATAATTTATCAGGTTAAATATGGTCCCTTTCCATCTGGCTCCTGCCCGCCTGTGGGATTTATTAGACCCTCTCCGCATCTGTGAAAACCATACAAATAGCTCTGCAAAATACTCCCTACTTTCTTTTCTGTTTTTCCGGATGACTGCCAGTTTGGTGTGTGTCGGTTACAGTAATGGCTATAATGAACAGTTGAAGTTTGAAGACTGAATAATAGACTTCTGCTATGTAAATCTGTACTTTTATAAATATGTAGTTATATACATGTAAATCAATTTGCATTTTTCACTAATCTAATCACATGGGAAACGAAGGAAAAGTAAATGCATCAGACATGGAAGTCACAAACGAAGGCAGAAGCCCATGCAGTCTGTGTACTGAAAAAATAAGTTGTATCATATATTCTTTTCCATCCAAGTGAAGGCTCATCTTTTGTGTAAATTTAGCTGTACATTTTAATGACTGTCAACAGACAGTAAAATTGGAAAGAAATGTATTTAAATTAAAAAAATTCCCCAATATGAGAGAGGTTCATTTGCCCCTGTGTAAAGAAACTCTTTTATGGGCTCAGAAACATGGGCTCTTGCTGTTTTCCTACTTTATTAAGAATTTAGGCAGGTGCTGTGAAACTAAGGGGTGAAGGTGTGTTAAACTAACATTTTTTGGGGGGTGTTCCGAGCCTGTGGTTTGATTTTGTCACTCTTCCAATGTTTGTTACATTATGCAGAAATAAAAATCTCTGCGTTTGCAAACCTGATAGCTTTCTGATTTTTTCCCCCCAAACTTTAACTTGTTTAGTTCACATTTGAAGACCTTGGCTATACAAATCCTGAAACACATGCATCCCACTGGTAACCTCTGGCTAAAGGAACTGCACGTATAGGGCAAGTTTCCCAGACAGGGATTAGCCCTATTCCTGGACCCCTTAGCATTTTAAAAAGAAAGTTTCCATTGAAAGGAAAATCTGGTCAACAATTAGGCTTCATCCCTGTCTGACATCCCAGCCCATAAAGTTTAAAGTCATTTGTACCTGACCTCACTGATTCTCTCCTGTGGTTGAATGCAATCTCACAGCATCTTGTGCAGAGGTCACTACTAAGCAAATGGTCTTGGTCCAGATGCAGATGCTTTCTTATCTGAGCCTGGACCCATTACAGATAAACCACTGAAGACTATTTCATTTTGACTCAGTTTTTATTGTATTCAGTGCAATTAAAGTCGCAGCCCATTCGCATATGTTCTACTATGCTATGTTAGGCCAATCAGATCTGAGCCACTATGAGAAGTTATTTTTTAGTTGCACATTCTTAAAAAAACCTTTGACTTGAAATGAAAGCATGCATTTAGAATGTTTTGTTAATTATAATTAGTCCAGTTCAGTATGAAAAATGACAAATATTGTTAAAATGTACTGAACTGCATACTTTAACATGTTGACTACGTAAAATGTTAACAGAACTGATGAAAATTTTAATGATATACCCCTGATCTGGTGCAAAGCCTTCTTGGATTAGTAGAGGCGTTTACTGCAGCAATGGGGGGCCAACTCACAATTATTACCCATGATTCCTCAAAGCTCAGCCTGCAGTGGATGCAGGATCAACAACACTGGTGACTGGAGAAATGTAGCCTGGTCTGAAGATTCCAGTCCAGGCTTGTGGAGGTGGTGTAACGGAGTGGGAAGGTTTTCTTGGTATATTTCATACAATTAATTCCAATTATCACTTGAATGTCACAGGCTATTTGAGTATTGTCCCTTACCATGTTCATTCCTTAATGATCACAGTCTAATGGCTATTTATAACCATGATGATGATGCACTGTGTCACCTCTTAAACTGATTTCATGACCATGAGTTCATTGTTCTTCACTGGTGGTTTTCCCCCTGTCGCTGGATCTGAATCCAGTAGAACACATTTAGGATGTGGTAGAATGAGAGGTTTCCAGCATGAAAGTGCTTCAGAAAGGAGACTGCCAAGAAATGTTTTCCAACATCCTGTGGAAACAGTCGCACAAAGAATTGAGGGTAATTAGAGAACAAAAGGAGGTCCTGCCCAGTATTAGTGTAGTGTTCCTAATGAACTGCTGCGTGAGTTTATATTCTCATGATGTAAAAAATGTCAAACACCAAACCAAAAAGTTAGGAATTCACTTTTATACCCCAGAACTCAAAGCTGGGGCTTTATGCCCCTATTTATGCCCCATATGCCTGGCATTAGGCAAAGGTGCACCTTAATGTTGCTTAATGCAATTATTGGAAGGAGTGTTGACAAACACACAAAATACTGCACTATGCACTATAGATCCAAATATTTGTGGACAGCACTTCTAATGAAAGCATTCATCTACTTTAAGTTGCACCCATTGCTGACACAGACTTGCAAATGCACACACACATAGACATTGACCTACAAAGCCAAAAATGGAACAGCCCCTCCCTACTTGATGGCAATGGTCAAAACTCCATCTGTACCAAAATCCTTTCAAGCATCAAATACAGCTCGGCTTGACCCACCGTCCCTCAAAAATACACGGAAGACAAGCATCTAGACTTTTTTTGGTTCTGGTACCAAAACTGTGGAACAAACATCCAACTGCTGTCTTCAAATGCAGATTGAAGACCATCTCTTTCAAGAGCATTTGACTCATTAAAGTATATTACAGTTATACTGAATCTTGTTGGTCTCCAATCTGACATTAGTTTTCTGCCTGCAGCATTTAAGCTTAAGGAGTCTCTAAAAACTAGCCGAGGATAGTTTCTGAGTGAACAGCAAAGCACTTTTGTAAGTCGCTCTGGATAAGAGCGTCTGTTAAATGCTACAAGTGTGAATACATAACTTGTCCCTTTAAAATAGGACTCTGAAGCAGATAAACATGACTCTGTTGGCACCATGCCTAATGCCAGGCATGGGCTTGTGGGGTAGAAAGCCCCCATGCATTCAGCTGTGGAGCAGTAATTCTTTGGATGGCGCTTCATCCAGTCCTTTTGGGATGAGTTTGGGATGTGGTGGGATGATGATCGCCCAATGCTTTGACCTTACTAATGTTCTTGTCACTGACTGCAAACAAATCCACACAGCAATGCTTCAAAATCCAGTAGAATGTCTTTCCTGGACAGTGGAGACAATTACTTCAACAAAAGCAGTACTATCTTTTTTATGATGCTCTTTATTTCGATACCTTTGGTCATATAGTGTAACAACAATTATCATAAAGAAATCCAGTTTAAATTTATCTTAGTTAAGAGTTGGGGGCATGATGCAACATCGTGGAATGACAACATGTCTTCAGTGGTCTATGGGAATGAGACCGCCCAAGTTCTCTTGGATTCCATCCCAAGCATGGCTCTTTACAAGCACAGTTGAAGCTCAGCCTGCTCTTTAATGTAATGAACACATTCCTCACACATTTTAATAGCTTGAATTGACATTTGTTGTTGTTTGTGCCCCAAACGTGTCTATGAAGTGAAGCATTAAGGGCAAACGGCACACCAATACTTATATTTATCATCTTACATTTGCAATAATTTAACTGCTAAAGTGCACGTTATACATATTTGTGTGGAGAAGTCCTCTGCACTGGACCTGAGCTCAGGGTGGAGCAGGAATGTAAACTGTTTGCTCTGTAATGAGCTATTAAGCGTAAAACAAATTGGTCTTGGCTCGCATATTGGTTTTCTTCGAAATGTTGCACTGATGTCCACCTGCAAAGTGTGTGTATGTTTGTGAGACTTGTTTATGATCTTACAAAGGAAAGCTTTTTTCTGTCTTTGTACTGTAGTAACAAATTCTAATCACTGTACTCCGTCAGTGTATATTAATGGCATAGAGGGTCCAGTTCAAATGCGAGCTGTCTCCTCACAGCCAGGCATAATAAACCTGCACTTCTAAAGAGCACACGATACGAACGCCCTGCATTCTTCTGCTCCATTTATTTATCTCCCATGGAACATTCTCCATCCAAATTATCCTAATATTCCAAGCTCACAGGTCGGAATGCTTATCAGGCTGCACTTAAACCTTATCCTCAACTAATTGTCATCAAAAAATTTCACTCATTTTTATTAAAAGCAAGGTGAGTTGGAATCAATGGCTCTTTTGATCAGTGTGCTCATTCTGACCTCACACAATATATTGCAACAATAAGAAATTACAGGGAAATTACAATGGGGCAAGTCCCTTGATCCATTGGTTTCCAGCTAACACCTAATAAAGACACAGAACTAACACAGTTATATATGTGTGATTCTACAGTACAAGCATGATTCTATTACAGGTATTTGTTTTCTAATTCTAATTTCGAAGTCCTAATTCCTAACAATCAAGAGGCTTTTTCTGAAGCCTTTGAAAGCCTGTGGCGTATCAGGTGCTCTTTAGAAGTGCAGCTTTATTATGCCTGGCTGTGAGGAGACAGCTCGCATTTGTACTGGACCCTCTATGCCATTAATATACACCGACGGAGTACAGTGATTAGAATTGGCATGAATGCCACTCCAACTCATCTCAAAGGCACTGGACAATGCTGAAGTCAGGGCCTATTGTTATATTTTAATTTTAGACGAAAATATTAGGCATAACATTGGTTGACTCCTCTGTCAATTGTAATTATGCTGGTGGATAATGTCATGTTAGTCCTGATTGGGCAAATTTCTGTGCAGCCTTTGAGAAATGTAACTAAAATGAAGTAATACATTTAGATTAGTATTGTAGAGCTGCAGAATTTCAACAATTCTGAACGGTTTGAAAGGCCTTTGGGTTTCCACACTTCTATACTGTATGTGTCAAGTGCGGACGGACAGGAGAGATGAAGAGGGTGAGGAGGCAAACGCAGGGGTTGAAGATTAAATGAAACAAAGAAAAACAAAGCTGGGATACTAACTAATACAAAAATACACTAAACCTAGACAAAGGAACCAAATTTACAAAGATCTACAGAAACAAAGACTACAAACAAACCAAAAACAAGCTACACTTACAGAGATGGGGAACAAATACAAACAAACGCTCACTAGGCTAACAAACAGGGTTGGTAACAAAAGGACTGACAAAGACAGACTGAAACAAAGGGTCTTACATACAACATGACATTGATCACACCTGGGACATGATAACGAGGGGGCAGGGTTACAAATCAGACACAGATGGGAATGGGCAGAGCAATGGAGGAGACAAGGACCAAAACAAACACAACCCATGTGCTCGAGAAAACAACATCAAGACAGGAAGACAGAGGTAAACTGGACTGACAAAGGGCAGACATGACAGTATGTATATAAACCAGAACACTCTTAATATTAAAACCACTGAGATCAAGTGAATAATCAGGATTAACGGGTTCCACTGGAATCTGCAAATGAGTTTATATATTAGACAAGTGAACATTCAGTTCTTGACATTGATGGAAAAATGGAAAATGGACAAGTGTATGAATCTGAGACATTTTGACAAGAACCAAACTGGGATGGCTAGATGACTGGCTCAGAACATCTCTAAAACATCATGTGGATTATGTGGAGTGTTCCTGGTGTGCAAAGGTCAAATCCTATCAAAAATGATCCAAGGAAGGGCAACCTTGGGTCATAGACTCTGGCTCATGGAGGTCCCATCTCACAACTTATGGGACTGCTGCTGTGTCTTGGTTTCATATTCCACAACTAAAGGTGTCCTGTGGAATCTGGAACCACAATGGGTCAGAGCTGTTTTGGCAGCACAAGAACCTACAAAATAGTAGGCGGGTGTTTTTCATTTTTATTACAGCTGACGTGTGTATTTTTATGTAGATGCGTGTGAAGAGAGGGCATTTCTCCACACGCATCATCTCTTCACTTGTATCTTCAGGAATGAACGGTGGGAGTTTGGCTTTGGAAGGACAGCAAACTGAAGGAAGTTGGAGAGTACCTTGCTGATGTGTGGGACATTTAAGCTGCTGACAGGATCATTCCATCTCTCTCGCACTTATTTAGGCTGCTGGGCCCTCCATATCGACAGGCCCCTGAGACGGACTTAAGCTGAAGTATGCAAGCTGCATTTAGCATAGCTGCACATCTGGTCTGTTTGACTGCCAAGAATGAGTCAGGACCACTGAGGGAATGAAAACACAGAGGGGCTGAGATGATGGCAGGTGCCTGATTTACATATCACTAAATATGTCTAAATATCATTGATCATGAAAGGCAAACATGGGTCTCCAAAAACAAATGCTTTTAGGAAAGTGGAGAATACTATGTATTTTGGCTAACAGTGATAAAACATTTATTAAGGGTGTGACGTTGTATTGATGTGTTCTGATATCTCTGAGTGCATCATGGAGAACGTTATGTGGCATTGTGTTAAACAGCCAGGAGCATCCTGTGGGCATAGGCTTCCATTTTCAGGACCTGACAGTAGGTCAAGGCTTCAATTCCCAAGATCCTCCAGTGGGTCCATTGTTTCATTTCCAGGAATCTCCAGTGGGCCCAGGCTTTCATTCCCAAGAGCCTGTAGTGAATCCTTCTTTGCATTTCCGGGAATCTCCTGTGGGTCCAGGCTTTGATTTCCAAGAGTCTGCAATGAGGACATATTTTCATTTCCGGGAGTCTGCAGTAGGTCCGGGCTTCCATTTCCAGGAACCGTCAGTGGGTCCCGACTTTCATCTCCAGGAGCCTCCAGTGGGCACAGACTTCCATGCTAGTTGTGAATTGAAGAAAAACTAATAAATAGTTCTTAAACGTGAGAACTATTCATCTAGATGCCATTGTTCTCCATGTAAGAATCATATGTAATGTGTCTGGGATTCAGGGATTATGATCTAATGGCACTCCTGCATCTTTACATCATGAGAGGTAAAGAGATTTAATCTCATTTATAGGTCATTTTGTTAGATTATCTTGAGAGCATTGCATATTGATGCACCTCCAGCGTTTGCAGTAGGAGTGTAGAAGCCTTATCAAAGTTGGATCTTTCAATCAAATCAAATGAATCCAGTCACATATGAAGATGTTATTATTATGAAGCAGACAGTGGACATAACATCACATTTAAAATGACCAACAGTCTTGGATGGTGGAGGGCCAGCGTAGGTGGTGTACAGTGGTTTAGATGTGTACTGAAAGTTTAAAGGTTACAGGTCAGGCACGATGTATATTTACACACAGTCAGAGAGCGCTGCACTAACCTGGCAATCTGTCTACAAATATCTATCTATCTATCTATCTATCTATCTATCTATCTATCTATCTATCTATCTATCTATCTATCTATCTATCTATCTATCTATATCTATCTATCTATCTGTTTCTGTCTGTCTGTCTTCAGGAGGGCTGGCTGCATTCAAGCCTCACTGCTGTCTGTTCTCTAATTTTAGTCTCATTATCAGTAAAAGGTCAATGTGTTTAATGTGTTATGTGGTACAGGAACAATCTGTGTGCTGTGTTTTAATGTAAGGTTTTAATATTACTTTTTTTAATGATCTATAAAACATTTACTTAAATGCAGTAATGGATATAATCATGAAGGGGCAAATAACTTTTACAGTGTTAACTAGTGGTATCCATTTCTGAATGTTGTCAAACTACAATAATATTGACCAGAGAAAGAATGATCATATAAGAATGCTTTCTGAGCTGTCAGACACTAGGTGGCACTCCCACAATGAATGGGTTAAAAAGGGGCAGTTGAGCAAAATCATATATTCCATCATTTTCATCCCGAAAAATGTTCTAATGTTGCTGAAAGATTTTCAACTCCAGTTATAGGACTATAGTTAGAGTCCTCCCTTTGGAGCGATGTAACCAATCAGCACTCAGTAGAGGTAACATTAGTGTCTCTATTGCCCTGTAGAAAATTAAAATATACAGGTATGATTCCTTTGCTTTTTAATGACATGCATCTTTATACTTTCAAAATAAAATAAAGATCCTACACAAGTTGTTAGACATTATGTTTACATTTTTAGATGTTTGGCTCCATCCAGCTTCTTTCATTAAGGACTCCCTCAGAGACTCCCTCTGCCATTTTCAATGTTTTTTTGGGGGGATAAAATAGTGGAAGCAGGATTGTCCAGGCTATCCATAAACCAGTTCTGTAAACTCTACAAAGCCTGCATTTGCATACCACACGTAATTATGCATTAAAATACTGCTTATCTTAATCTTACATATATGAAAAAAAGATGTCAGACCCACGATATCATTCCCGCTATCATTCCCATACATGTGCACCTCTAGAAGTTCATTTGAGAATTGCAGTCACACTTTCCTGCCCTTAAGAGAGAACTGTAATGATCCATCCATCCATCCCTCCATCCATCAATACTCAACAAGGAATATAAGTGTTCAACCAGGCATGACAACAATGCCACCATGTTAGAGGAGTAAACATCTCTGCCCAACTACATTCAGTACCATTAAAGAGCAGCCGTTTAAAAAGCAACAGTCTAAAATAGTACAGTTCAGAGAACCGATCAGTGTTTTTTTTAAATTAAGCTTATTTCATTTAATAGTCTATGCAGGGGGTCTTAACTGTATAGCAGTTATATTCGTTTATTTCCAATAATAGTTAACGTTGGTTAAGACATTTTAGGTAAATTATAGCACTTCTTAATCTGCATATTCATGGTAGATCAGCATATTCTTGAACTGGGAAAGAATCCCTGCTTTTTCCCGACTGTACTTTAAATTGTGCAGCATCAAGTGCCAGAATATAGCTGCTGCACTAGTTTAAATGTTCCTGTTCAACCTTAAACGGAACAGCAGCTGCATTCTGGAGCCTGAGGATGAGAAGCTGGAGAATATGAGCTGACTTTAGCCTCACCCTACTTACAGGGTTTTGGTTTTGGTTTTATTGCTTCTTTCTTTGCGGGACAATTTGAAGATTTACACGTTGCTGGATTTGTTGATGTATATAAAATCGTTTTGTCAGAAATTGCACTAAACTCATCACAGTTATTATATAGAAATATAAGTTACAGAGAAAATTCCAACAAAACAAATTTGGTGAAAATCAGTTGGGTAATGAAGAAGTTATTTCTGGTTTAATCTTGAGAACTGGTTATATCTCAGTACACTATTTGTTTACTAGCTAATTTTGACTGCACCAATATGACAGATGGACATGGAGACATATCACAGAACAACAGATAATACAGCATTTGGGCATGTATATCTATGGGTCAACATGTCCCTGCGTCTACATCTGGTCAAATTGCGTCACACCAGAGTTCTGATCATAGCCTGAAAATGCTTAAATGCAATATAAATAAACACAGTTTTAAAGTTTGACTTTATCCGACATTTTATTTTGTTGATGTATTTATTATTATTTTTAAATTGACCTATTGACCTCTTTCCCTAAGGCTATTTATTATTGTTGGTAAATGAGTACTTAATTTTATTAAGATATATTAGATATTTAACTCTCTCTCTCTCTCTCTCTCTCTCTCTCTCTCTCACACACACACACACACACACACACACACACATACTGGCAATACATTTTCCATAGTTTACAGTTGGACTGGAATACTCTTAAGTTCTATAAGCTTTTGAGATTCATATAGTTCATAATAAAGTCGTTCCTGAGCAGTTATAATATTTCATGTGTTACTATATGACAGGAATTATAGTATAGCTATTTCTGTATTATCAGTATAACCAGTTTTATGGAAAGAATGGATTATTCGTTTAAGACCAAATTTGAGGTTTTCTCCATTAAAACCCTGAGCCATATATATGCCCAGAAACAGCTGTCTCCACATCTGCTTTTAGGTGAGGAGTGAAACCAGAGAGGCCCAACAGTAGCCTCCTCTAGCACCAGACAAAGCCTTACAAATTAGTGTTGCGTCATAGCTTCGTGGTTGTGAGATTTTTTTTTATTTTCTGTTCGAGGGGTTCCGTGGCATCTCAGAGAGCTTTTCACTCCAAACCAGGCTGTGTGTGTGATGGAGGCCAGCTGTGGCTGAAGGACTCCGGGCCTCTGTTTATTTGCACTGCTAAACAGTCCATGCACTGAAGTGGGCCGAGAAAGGGAGACAGAACAGTACAATTTGTTTTGCAAGACACTCCCCCTTACTATCACACACGGGTCTATTCCAAATCACTCCTTACCAGAAAACTAGTGCACTATGTTTGTCTGTTCACCACCGAACCATAATGCACTGCATACTGTAGATTAGAATGGATAGGTCTTACCAAAGATTCAATCAAGTACACATATAAGATGGCAAAACAACATATAAGTATTGCATAAACATGTAAATAGGTGTGATTTTTATTTATAAAATAAAACTCAACATCTGAGACTTTCAGACTGATAGACAGTGCAGTGCTGATACGATTGGACTGATGTGGTCAAATTGTATAGTTTTTGTTAGGGACAAAAAGTTCAAAAGCTACTTCCACAGCATTACTATTACACTGTAAAAAATGTAAAAATAATTGTACAATTATGACCATTTTCAATAGTATTTGGTTATTCTAAACAAACAAACAAACAAAAAACCCATATCTCTATTGTTAAATCAATGTTGGGTGTAAATAAATTTTAATTATTTTCCGTTATTCTAAAAAACAGCCAGTCATCTAATATTCTAGGTAAGTGAGCTATACAAACTTTATTACATAAATGTTATTACAAAATGTTTACAAATAACAGTTCAGGTGATAAATCAGAGTAAAAACATGAATATTGCTACATTCATACTAAGCAGACGACTTTTTCTAACAATACTATAATTCCTGGCTCCGAGGGGCTCAGCAGTCTTAACACGTTGCCCCTATGATCTGAAGATTGCCGGTTCAAATCCCAGGCCAGTTTTGCTCTCCCTTTCTGGGTGGGAAGATGCGATGATGTTTCCTCAAGGGTCGGCACATTCAAGTAATCTTCTAAGTGCACTATTACTTCAATACCCGCGAACTCTGCACACACACCGTTAACATTGCACTGCCTTTCTGCATCTTTGCACCACCACCCACTATACTGCACTCACCAACATAATACTGTATGCTCATTCTGTACAGTTCTGTTTGGTATTCGTTTTATAATTCTGTAATACCGTATGCTCATTTCTATACAGTACTGTTTGGTATTCGTTTACTGTTGATATTCATTTATAATTTCTGTAATACTGTTTGCCCATTCTATACAGTACAGTTGGTATTTGTTTACTGTTGGTATTCATTTATAATTTCTGTAATACTGTTTGCCCATTCTATACAGTACAGTTGGTATTCGTTTCCGCTCTATTGTTGGTACCACCACATGCATTCCACATTCTGCATATCTGTTCGGTACAGATAATCTACATACTATACATTTATATATGCCATACTTATGTATATATTTATATCCATGCACTTTATGTAAATAACACTGCATATTGCACTTCTGGTTGGATGCATTTCATTGGCTCTGTACTGGTACTTTGCACAATGACAATAAAGTTGAATCTCGTCTAAAAATCTAAAGACAGCAAAACAATGTATAAGTATTGCACAAAATATTTTATGTAAATAGCTGGGATTTTTATTCATAAAATAAGAATTAACATGATACTTTCAGTCTGATGGACAGAACAAATCTCCAGGAAGGAGGAAAGAGGCTGAAAATGCAGTTGAGGACCAGATTTTACTGGTAGTTGGTTTCAGATTGGCTGAACTGGTCATAGATTTTAAAAATCTGGTCATCCAGGTGAAAACATGTTCTGTTGACCGACAATGCATGGTACCTACAGCATGTGGAAGCATGTGATCAGCCTGCTGGTGTCGGGAGCATAATGTGGGATAATGGGACTGTGATGATGATAATGGGGTTGGGGAATTGGCACTTCCAGAATCTGCGGAAGAAAATTGGGGGTAAAAATATAAAAAAAAGTTTTAATTACAATAAAATGTCAGAGTTTTGGTTTTATAGGGATCCATTGACAGTATAGGAATAATAAGCCCACATATAATGGATATAACTCTCTATCTACACTAGTCAGTGTTTAACGCAAGTAATATAATGACTAATATAGTGTATAAGTGAGCTAGAACCCTAGTGCGCGGATCAGGACACAGCCTCTTTTTTGGACTCCCCCATAAAGTTTCCATTGTCTGACGGCCTCCACCAATCCGTTCCGGCGCAGACTGTGAGTAGGCGTGGCTTTGGTCGCGCATTATTTATTTGCTTTCATTTCCTCACCGTACTCAGACTCCACCCCTCTGCGCGAGGCGGGATACTCTAGTCCAACCGTAGCACAGAAGGCGTGACGCCTGTAGCCAACCACGCGGCGGGGGGGCGTGGCCTGTGGGAGTACGAAACGGGGTAACCAAAGCCAGGTGTGGAGTTTCTGGTGCTGGGCGCTGCTTTTTGGTCCTGCGAGCCCCTCGTAGGCTGAAGAAGGAAAACTCATCGCTTTCTGCTGCCGTGTTGTGTTCTCTCTGGAGAGGGGGCGACCACAAAAACCACCAAGTCATGCAGTTTGAAGGACGTGGCTTGCATTCCTCCACCTACGAGAGGTTGGTTTCATCCATTTACTTCTTTTAAAAATGCATTACTGGTTATTTCACTGCTTCCAGTGTCAGAAAAATGCATTACTGGTTATTTCACTGCTTCCAGTACCAGAGAAGATCCATTACTGGTTATTCCACTGCTTCCAGTGAGAGAAAAACCCATTACTGGTTATTTCACTGCTTCCAGTGTCAGAAAAATGCGTTGCTGGTTATTTCACTGCTTTCAGTGTCAGAAAAATGCGTTACTGGTTATTTCACTGCTTCCAGTACCAGAAAAATGCATTACTGGTTATTTCACTCCTTCCAGTTAGAGAAAAATGAATTACTGGTTATTTCACTCTTTCCAGTTAGAGAAAAATGCATTACTGGTTATTACACTGCTTCCAGTGTGAGAAAAATGCGTTACTGGTTATTACACTGCTTCCAGTGTCAGAAAAATGCATTACTGGTTATTTAACTGCTTCCAGTACCAGAGAAGATCCATTACTGGTTATTTCACTGCTTCCAGTACCAGAAAAAAATGCATTACTGGTTATTTCACTCCTTCCAGTGAGAGAAAAATGAATTACTGGTTATTTCACTGTTTCCAGTACCAGAGAAGATCCAATACTGGTTATTTCACTGCTTCCAGTGTCAGAAAAATCCATTACTGGTTATTTCACTGCTTCCAGTGTCAGAAAAATGCATTACTGGTTATTTCTTTGCTTCCAGTACCAGAAAAAATGCATTACTGGTTATTTCACTCCTTCCAGTACCAGAGAAGATCCATTACTGGTTATTTCACTGCTTCCAATTGGAGAAAAAATGCATTACTGGTTATTTCACTGCTTCCAGTTGGAAAAAAAATCATTACTGGTTATTTCACTGCTTCCAGTTGAAAAAAATGCATAACTGGTTATTTCACTGCTTCCAGTGTCAGAAAAGCGCATTACTGGTTATTTCACTCTTTCCAGTACCAGAGAAAATGCATTACTGGTTATTTCACTGCAGAGACATGCATTACATGCATTTGTAAATGGCAATCGAGGATTTGTTTATGAAGTTCAATGAATGAGTAGATTTTGATATGGTTCCCTTGGAGCTATTCGCTGTTGGCCCACATTAATAATGCTTGTCTGTTGTTTTGCAGAATTTTGACAGCTTTAATATTTGTGCTGTGCTGCTTTCAGTCAGGGAAAAGTCAGGTAAGTGTAGCTGCTATTGCTCTTCTGGCACAGTTTCCCTGTGTGTCGCAACTGGCTTGTTTTTCCATTTTCATGACCTTTCATGCTTTGTTTTTTTTATATCTCTCATTTCAACACACACTTAGAAATGAATGAAAACCCTGGTCCCATTTTTTAGCCCACATGCACGCTTACTTGTATACTACCTAGTTGATTCTAGTACAACATAAACCTAGTCTGCTGGTGTTTATACTCATACTTGCTCTAACTATTATAATGTTATTACTGGTAACAAAACTGCATTAGATGATGTTATTACTCTAGACCCCAAATGGTCGACCAGTACAGTTTTAGTACCTTCTTTTTTCTCTCCTTGTAGAGATGCACAGAGGGATTTACATACAACCTCCGTGCCAGGCAGTGCATCGGTCAGTAGGTCAAAGTTCAGTAGTACAACAAATCTACATTAAAGCAGGTATGTGTGACACCTTGTTCTTTCCTCCCCACCAATCCAGATGTGGACGAGTGCCGGATCATGTCGGACCCTTGCCGGGGTGACATGCGCTGTGTGAACCAGAATGGAGGATACCTGTGCTTGCCCCGGAGCCTCTACTCCCAATCCTATGTCAGACCAGAGCAGCCAACCTATCCAGAGGTGTCCTACCCTGACACCTCCATTGGGGCTCCCGACCAGTTCCCGCTTTCTCCTCCCCTGGACACTAGACCAGGCCCTGGCCCAGGCCCCAGTTACCCCATAGTGAGTCGGCCCTCTGCACCATGCCTTCTGGGATACACGCTTGCAGAGGATGGGTCTTGTGCCGGTGAGTGTATCCTGTTTTAGAGCCCATAATTGGCACAGTCCAATTCCCAGTATTAATTTTAGTTTTCAGTGGTTACAGAATAATTAATAGTCAGATTCATGAGGCTGCGGTTTAGAGATCTAAGTCTGGGTTATTAGAAACATCTATCACGTGTGTCCACTAATTGGCCACTTAATTAGAAACCGCCATCTCCGTGTTTCCAATTACTGGCCATTTTATGATCTCTACCTACCTTATAGACCCACTATTTCAGTGTACAGTTACAAACTGTAACCCATCTGTGCATCTGCTGATTTTGCAAGCTGCCCTCTACTCCATTCATCATTGGTCAGTTTTTGACCACAGGAGCGCTGCTGAACCAAAAATATCCAGCAAGGAGAGGCACTGTGGTCAGAAACTGACCACTGATGAAGGGCTATAGGATGGCTAACACATCCTGCATCAACAGATGGGTTAGTCTTAAACTGTACACCAGAAAGGTGGAGCTTCAAGGGGTTTCTAATAAAGTGGCCAATGGAAAATGCCGATGCTGCTCAAGAGGTTGCTTTAAGTGCTCTGGAAGTGCCTCAGCTGTACCTGTTCACATTGATGTGGCAACAACTGATCTTCTTAAGCCGCCCAAATAAACAGCAGTGAAACCCAGAGCTTTGTGATGCAGGATGCTGGTGGGATCTCTCTCTGGGCTGAATGAGGCTTTGCTGTGCTGTTTACTCCATTCTCAGTGCACTTTTAGTTGGTCATGTGTCTCTGGGTGTCTCAGACAGTGCACAGACACAATAAAAGCAGCGGACTGTAATTTACTCAGATCTGTGGTGGTCTGCAGGGCTTCAGTGGGATGGGCTATCAGCTTAAAGACTTTAGCAGAGCTTCTCTCTCTGGTTGGTCTGACTCATCTGTCTCCAAAAAGCCACATAGAGTACCACAGAAGCCTGATCTGTATCTGTTGTAGCTTGCAGTGTAAAGTTAGTTTCACTGCACTGTTAGAATAGATTGGTGCTGTACATTATATCGTAATTGAGCTGCATATAATTTCCCCAAGGGAACCCTCTCAAGGGATCAATAAAGTTCTATTCTATTCTATTCTATTCTATTCTGTTCTGTTCTATTCTATTTTATCTGGTGAAAATGTGCAGTTGGAGTCCTTTAGTTATTCCCAATGAAAAATGTATTTTACAAATGAATCCAGCTATTTGAGAAGATTTGAGAAGATTAAAACGAGTTAGATCCTGTACCAATGAAAGTTATCCAAGTGGTTCAAGGGTGGGTCAGCAGTGGCAAAGAATCTGTGGGGTCAAGCTACCGGACTGATATATGCTTGCTTTTCTGGGTAGTTTTATTATGTTTCATTATCATTAGTCAGACCATTTACAATACTAATAAAATATCCAGAGAACAGCCTACATTTTTCACAAAATAAGGTAGTGGCACCTCTTTGTAGCAAGCATCTAATAGCTTTTTATTAGTTGAGGGACTTTTAATGATTAGATAAGTGTTAGTGTTAGCTGATTACACAAAAGCCTTTGGCAATGAATACCTCTAACATGATGCTTAATCTAAAACATCTGTCAGTGATTGCTTAGCGGTGTTGAATCTCCCGAATAGTACAAGTGTTCAAGTGGTTCAAGCTGGTGAAGTTTTTTTTACGAACTATAGCTGAATGAGATGTGCACAGAAAAGGGATATGTTGTATTTGTGTGGATTTACTATGTGGTTTCTGAAAAGCCTATTTAAATTACTTCACATTTTTAGTGTGTGGTGATTTAGGCACATAGGTTGCAGAAAGCTTAATTGGTGGTTAAGCTAATGATTGATTATTGAACCTGTGGACTGTAGGGTTGGGTACCTAAATCAGTACCTTTAAGGGCAATGCAACAGAGGTTCCAGCTGTTGTGCAAACTGTACCTAACCTCGTCCACTCCTTTATATGTCCTTCAGAAGTTCCTCCTATTTTCAAGATACATCATCAGAAGGGAGTTTTATTTTTTAACTGTGAAAACCCACTCTAGAGATACTGCATCACCACTGTGGAAGGCAAGTAGGCATGTTAATGACAAATGTATCAGTGGTTACAAATGTAGTTTTGGTCAAATACTCCTTTAACTGATGCAACCCAGTTAGTAGTAATAACTGATGGCAATGTGGTGAACTGTATTTTAGTACTCCAACCTATCGTATGCTGTAATTTTAGTGTGCGCACATTGCCAGGGGGAAGAAATGCCAGTCCCAAATGTGTTCTCCAGTCCTCTGCCAGTGTCTTTTAGGGTCACTTTGATAGATTTCCTACATCCACAAGGGATATGCTATAAAAAGAACACACACATTTTTCCAGAGAAATCCCGTCAGGCAAAAGCCACATTCCCTTGAAATCAAGTGGAACTGGGTAATAGGTGGAAAGTGAACCCAGATATTCAGCTAAGGCTACTCATTTCAGCTTTGAGACAGATAATCAGCTCTTTTGGGGCATTAGGAAAATCTCCCGACTTTTGGTTTCTGCAAGCCTTGTTTGGGTAAGCCGCGAAAGAGCCCACACTCTTCAAGGTATTGTGGTAAGCCACGCCAGCCATGATGTCATCAGATGTTGAAGGAGAGTTCCCATTGGTGGGCTGGGTCATTCTGTCGTTTTGGGGGGAGGGGTTATGGTGTATGTGTATGTGTTGAAAGATGTTATGGAGCTGAAAATATGCAGACTCCAAGCATGCCATCAGTCATTTGACAGTAATGGCTTTGTGAGTGTGAATGTGAGTGTGTGAGTGCGAATGTGTGTGTGCAGAGTGGGCAAAGCAGGAAATGCCCTAATGTTGCCAGTGGCACTCAGTTGTGAAAGACATAAACGCAAATTGGGTCCCGTCAGCTCCTCTGGCTCTGTCACAGCCATCATGCACGCCTTATCAAATAAATTTAAAGGTTCCACCCACAAATGTGTTCTTTCCTAGCTAATATTGCTAGGTTGGACAAGCTTATTGACAGAGAATATGGGCAGAAATCCCATTCAGCCCAACATTTTTGCCAAAATGACTACATTGTGTTATTAATTTCACAATAAATCAGTTTTGTGTACATGGGAAAGGTTACACTGTCAAGGCAGTTTTATGTCATATATTGCTAGTATGGTGGCATATTTGTCACTGTCATTGCTTTAATTAGGTACTTGGTCAAGCTTGGCAACATGTTAGAGGCATCATTATGCCTATTTTTTACAGTATTGTGGCATTAGATCATCTAAGTACTCAGTCCTGCAGTTTACAAATGTCTCAGTTTGCACTTTTCTCTTTGTACATGAAGCTAGAAGCTGAGTTACTTCAAAAGAGGCATTTGTGGGCAGAGCATGGATGTGCAATGTACAAGGTGATGGAGTCTAGGCCAGGTATCTAGAATTAGCTTGAACTCTTATTAGAGTCTTGTGTTGTTTAGTCAAGTCACTGCCCCTGTGTTCTCTCTTAGCCATTACGTGTGTAGGTAGGTAGGTGTACCTGGAGAGTGGTAGATCATTTCAGGTGTCCATCAGCTCCACAGGAGGTCCACTGGTGAGGTCAGCCTCCAAACTCTTGATATCATGAGAACTAGCACTAGCTATGGAACCTCTGTCAGATCTGTTTTATATGTAAGAACAAATTGTTGATTGTCTTAAAAGGCCTGGAAAGAAACTTCCTGATCAAAAATGCTGATTTTTTTTGGCAGTGGTGCTTCTGTTATATAATAGTATATTCCATGTATATACACACAGTCTGAAATTTAAATAGTATTTTTAGGGTGTTTGCACAAATGTGTCAGCAGGCATCCACAAACATTTGATTATGTAGTGTATTATCTGACTATATTGCTGATGACTTTATAATGGTGGTTTTATTTCGAACTGTTTATTACATAAGGCACAATACCAAGGCCAGTCAGACCAGAAATAATTTACATATACCAGTCTTACAGGCACAGTTACAGTTTAGATTAGAAAATTGGGATGTAAAAGCTCTCTCACAACACATACTACAGAGGCTATGGATTAACTCTATTCAACCTTCAGGTGTTGTTTTATATGTACTGTGGATGATGGTGAAATCATGGGAAATGTGAACCTTTTTCAAACCCCCCCCCCCCCCCCCCTAGTGACTATGTTTACATCTTAACCTATTTATTCATCAGAAATTTGGAAATTTGGAAAAAAAAATAGAGAAACACAAACCTGGGACTGAGGTTTAAAACATTTACTGCTTCCAGGTATGCATTAAAACAGGCCTGATTTTCTTGTTTCATACTAGACCGTGTGTACCACACCGACCACCCTGCTCCTGCTGTGCTGTATAACATGTCTCACCTTAATTATACAATCAGTCTACATTATTTTAATCTTTTAAACTCTACTGAGGTGTTGCTTGACTGAACTGGCCAACCAGGAATGTGATGCAAATGAACAGTAAAGGTGTTTGTGTTGTGTATCGAATTCCGTTCATGCTTCCTTTTAACTCTAATCTCTTTATTTTTGCTTAAAATAAGCAACTAGTGCATGGAGAGAGAGGTATGTGTTTAAACTTTGGTGTGAATGTTCTGTTCTGTGCAGTTGCCGAAACCTCTGTCAGGATTTGCCAGCTTGCATGCACTTCATCACATCACTGGGTCTGATTTGGAAGCCAGACCAACGGCTGTATATTCCACAATCACCTCCTTTAGGTCTAGCGCTAAGTTCTGTATGGAAAATTGGCCTGCAGTGTTTGATATCTCGCTGTCTCCACACAATTTATCCCTTTTCCCCAGTCTGCCCCCCCCAGTCGGTCTCTTTTTTGCTTTATCTTTCCCGTTTTGTCTGAATGATGAGTGCGTTAAGTTCAGGCCCTTGCTATGTGCCGCCAAACGAGTCTATATAAGGACCTGAAGTGAACCTTTCCAAAAACGGCCCAATTCTCCTCGCCCTACTGCACATCTGCTAACTCTGCCCTGCTGTGGCGCATGTGTAGCCCACATGCTGTGCCCAATTCTCTCCATTCCTCACTGGAGTGTGCAATCTTAAAGCAGTACTTCACCACAAATCAACTTTGTCTATATATATATATATAAAGTTGTAAAAAGTTTGGTTCATAAACTATGAGATTAAAAGATTCGTTCATTAGCTTTGTTGTTAATCAATATTTCTAAATATTTGCTTCATTAATTACAAGACAAGCATGTGTAAGAGTTAGGCATTTCCTTTCAATCTGATTTGCATAATAACAGAAGAAACTAAACGACAAAAATATTCAACAGATCCAAAACAACAGTTAGTACAATTAAGGATAAATAAGGAACCCATTCTATACCAAACATACTATACCTAATACCCCACACCAAACTCCTAACCTCCTCCTTCACCATAGACTCAGTTCAAACCTCCTTCAGTAGCATCATTAGCAGGAACAAAAGTACAACATGCTCCAGTTATCTGTGTAAGCTAAATTGGCATATATATATCATTTATTGGGTGTAATGATTCACACCCTTTATTATCTGTGTTGAATACAGTGTTCAATGCAACCAAAATCAACAATATTTTATTATAATATGCTAAACACATGCTGATTTAAACTTATGAGGCTACATGTATATTAATCCTCCCTGCCCTTGATTCTGAAGGAAAGCCTTTCTTCTAGAGGAGGAATGGTCCATCATTTTAATTGTAGTCTATTTCATGCTTTATAATCATTAAAGTGTGAAATGACAAATTAGTTAGAACAATTGTATTGTTATTCATCAATGTATTACTATATTCGGTATAGTTATTTTCCTAATACTGTCATAAATTATAGCTCAAGTGCCAAATTCAGACACCAAACATGTCCTGGATGATTATCTATGTTTTTGTGATATGGCTGTAAATTGTAAATTCTACATTTATTTACCCAGGTATTGCTTTAAATGTTAACAGGTGCTGGCCTGAGGTTGTATTGTAACATGGTCCAATTATGAAAGCCAGCGCTAGACGGTGGTTCCCTGAGCGCCGTCTACTATCAGCCAACGCCAGTGTCTGGATAAACAAGACTAATTATCTGGAGTTAACACTCAGCTGCCCCTCTACTTACATACACACACACACATACACCATTTGCTTTCTTTTTAAATGTGTGACTTCACTGTCTGAGAACCGAATGGGGTTGTGATTTCCACATAAGGAAATATGTTGGTAATGGGACACAGCGATACGAGAGAGTGAGGGAGGAAGGGAGGGAGGGAGGGAGGGAGGGGGAGAGAGAGAGAGAGAGAGAGAGAGAGAGAGAGAGAGAGAGAGAGAGAGAGAGAGAGAGCGAGCACTGAGACTGTAATTCCAAGTCGCACTTTGGGAACTGCATTGCATAACAATGCAGAGTGTTAGTTTTAGATGGCTGATGATGATTAAAAGGTGATGTATTTGGAGCCGTGGGAGAGCAGCTTGGTGGAGCCATAATGATGATGGATTTGACCTGTAGGCATGGTTCCAGCTTTCTGTTCCATATGCACTATACCCTAGGGTCACCTTATTTCATTTGCAGACAGGTAAAGTGATGTGTACTTTTTGTAATGAGCTGAAAAGTATGGCCAAGTACTGGCAAAAAGTAGTCAAGCATTATGTATTTACACCATACAGTTACACTATATGTCCAAACGTTTGCAGACACCCCTTCTAATGAATGCATTCATCACTTTTCCTTGTACCAGTTGCTGACACAGATGTGCAAATGCGCACGCACAGTTTATATAATTATTACCAATAGAATAGGACTTTCTGTAGCAAATTAACATGAACCGATTGGCACCAGGCCTAATGCCAAGCGTCAAAAAGGTGGATATAAAGCCCCTCAGTATTAAGCCGTGGAGCAGTGGAACTTTTCTGGAATGATGACGCTCCATCCAAAAGTTTTCAGATTAGTCAGAGAGTTGGCGACGAGGTGCAATGGTAGCCATCCAACTTCTGATCTCACTAATGCTCTTGTCACTGAATGCAATCAAATCCTTGCAATCCAAGTCTTCCCTGGACAGTAGAGTAGAATTACTCCAACAAAAGCAGTTTCTCCAGTTTTAATGCCCTTGATTATAGAAGAATAATGAGTGAGCAGGTGTCCCAATGCTTTTGTCCCTATAATATTTATTAGCACAACTATAAATAGCATCCTCCATGAAGCCTGATTGTTGCCAAAGTGTCTTAAACAGTGTCAGGTTTCTAAGAGATGACTGATCTCCACACAGGTTGAGGCAAGCTTTTACAGGTAGCTGTTATTTGATTGTTTAAGCAGGCCTTTGATGGTCAAGGTGGTTAAAAAGCTGCTATGAAATCTTTTGCTGATCAGCATGAGCAACATGAGAAAACTAGTCATCAAGCTGGTCATATTGGTCAAATTGTATGGAATCAGTTCAGATTGGCCGTACTACTTGGCCAGGCTTGTCAACACTGGTCAACAAGCTTGGTCATAATGGTTATGTTATTCAGCAAACTTGGTTATACTGGTTGATTATAGCTCATTCCTCATGGGTAGTGGCATCTGGTTCATGAACATTCCTGGTTTTGCTTTCTACAACAGCCTTTTTTAAATCTCAGGAATTATTTATGGAGTTCAAGTCAGGTGCCTCTGACGGTCACTGCAGAAAAATCCAGGACTTCATCTGAAAACCAAGCTGTAGTGGATTTAAGGTATTCTTGAGATTATTGTGCTGTTGGAAGGCTCAATGAAGCCCAATCTTCAGCTTCCTCAGAGAAGGCAGAACGTTTTCTCTTTGGATTTCTTGAAACTTGATTTAATCCATCTTGCCCTTCACATGCTGCAGGTTTCCAGTGCCAGAGGAAGTAAAACTAGCCCCAGAGCACCAGTTCTGCCATATATCACTGTAGACAGGATGTTCTTTTCAGTGTATGCTTCATTTGTAGGTCTTTTGCAGTCACTCAATGACCACCTGCCTCTATGCTTCCAGCTGGATCTCTAGGAACATTCAGTGCCTTTGCTATATTTTTGGATACCTTTCATTGTTTGTGCTACACAGTGATCTGTTCTTTGAACTTTTTGAATCTTTTTATAACATGCAATTAAACATTACAGTCAACAAACTCTGAGCCCATGATGTGTTATATCTCAATCGGCCCTTAATTAGACAACACCTGATTTGCAAAAATGTGTGTTCTTAGGATGGAAACTATTCATAATTTTGTTAAATATGAAGAAATTTTGCTATTTTGAGCTATTTAAATTGTTCTTGTTTGATTCTTGTTTGCAGACAGCTTTTTCAGGTGTTGAATAATTCTGACTGCAACTGTATATTATCTTTAACTTATGTGGATTCTGACACAGCTATACTCATCGTTTTCTCTTCTCACAGATATCGATGAGTGTGAGGCAGAATCACATCAGTGCAATCCCACACAGGTGTGTATAAACACAGCGGGTGGCTACACTTGCTCCTGTACAGAGGGCTACTGGCTGGTGGGTGGACAATGCCAGGGTGAGTATCAGACGTCAGTCAGTCTGCTCCATGACTAGAGCAGTGCTGTTGTAGATGTGGAGGCCTGTTTTTCCCTCTGGTTTCTGTTCCTAGCATGCAGGCACATTACACTCTAAACAAAAACAAAACTACATGGAAAAAATATGTATTATTTCGAAACAAACTAAACAAGAACAAGAGCTTCGTTGTGTGAATGGAATGTGCCAGAGTCCATGTGGAAATGTGCTAGAGTAGCCTTCATTTCCTATCAAGTGTCCATTTATTGAGGACACAATCTTACTCAGACATCTTGAATGAATTGTTTAATGGTTTGTAGGAAATGTCAAAGTAATAACACACTCTCCCCTTTGCCCCAGATGTAAACGATCAGTCGAGTCATGTTTGTTAACTGCATTTTGCCACCAGCTTAATATATTACCCTTTTGCTTCAAACAGTGAACCAAACTCTTGACTTTTCACCTTTTAATCTGACAGCATAAATAGCAGGTTGGTTCTTGGTGATCTTCATCAGTATTCACAGTATTTTGTTAAATAAATAAGATTTATTTAACACAATTATTTTAGAATTGATTTTCAGCTTTTTATTACACACACCATCCATAGACAGTAAATAAACTTCTGTGGGTGGAGCGTAGCTGCAGTTCGATTGGCTGGTCATCATTATTCTGAAGGGCAACTGGTCTTAAATTGTGTTACGTGACATCAAACAAAGAACAAAATGTGGGGATGTGGGGATACAGGGTCAAAAGGGTATTATTGCATTTATTTTATTTAAGGTAATTTTAACGTATAAATCGTAATGAAAGTGAAAATGCTCAGATACGGTTATAAAACATCACACTTCTTTATGGTGTCAGCTTTTAGCCTTGCTTCCATATTTTCCCAAAGTAGCCAGTACATTTAGCCTCATAAGGCATTGTTTAGTGGGCTGAGTGTAAATATAATGTTTCGCAACAGTGTGCAGGGTTTTTTTTACAGCTTTATTTTAGATCTGTGGGATTGGATTTTAAAAGAGAACACAACAGTGTTTGAGGTTCAGCTGATCAACTACATTTGGAAGAGGGAAAGAGGGAAAACTGTGTAAATGTTCTGATGGACTATCACCAATGTTTTAACCCCTCTAATCTCCTCGCATGCAGATATCGATGAATGTCGCTACGGGTACTGCCAGCAACTGTGTGCCAACCTGCCAGGTTCATATTCCTGCTCCTGCAACCCAGGATTTAACCTGAATACCGACAGCAGAACGTGCCAAGGTACACGCACACAAAAACACACACACACACACACAAACACACACACACACACACACACACACACACACACACACATACACACGCACACAGCATATCATTGGCTCAGCAGTGCAAGGTTAATGTCAGTGCCCTTAAATCCGCAGTGTCAAACAGCTGTGACTAAACTGGGGGAAAAAAAGAATAAAACTGTAAAATGTGGCATAAAATAAATCAGACTAATACCTGGCAAATAAAGATATTAATCAGTAAATTAAGATAATATTACCTAATAATATTTCTTTATTCAATAGTTTTCTAAAAGTGGGTGAAATCAACACTGTTGGACACAAAAGCAACCAGCTAATATTTTCATTCAAGTAAACACCTTAATTGCTATCTTCAGATTTTGTCTCCCAGGTACCTTTAGGAATCCAGTAGAGAACTAATGATGAACAGTATTTTAGAATTGTTTTATTTAAGTAGTAAAAAGAGATTTTGAATTCAATTTTGTTTGAATTCAGTACATTAATTATGTCTACAGTTACCCCTGTCATTTCATTCTAGAGATTCTCATGTTAAAATATATCTAGACACTCAGTGCTCATGAGTTTCCATGTCTACAAAGTGTTTATGCATGCATCCACTTTCATGATTTCCACATTGTTGTAAAGTAGAAAAATTATATAGGAGCAGTCTAAATAGATACTATAAGTGCATATTACTGTATTAAAATGAAAGCCTTATCACCTGTTTACCTAAACATAATCTTACTTTAGAATAGTAATCAAATGCTTGAGGAGATCTTGATAAACTTCATCAAACTTGACTACACCTTAAGCTTCTTTGTATGTGTCAGGATCGGGCGGACAGAGCAGATGACTAGTGGTTCGGAGGTAAATGCTGGGGTTGAAGATTTAATTTGAAACGAAGCACTAAACTAACTGAATACACGGAACAAGACTAGATACAACACTGACGGAAACTAAAACATGAAAAAGACTAACAAAAGCAAACATAAACACAAGCAAAAACAAACTATAACAGAGACTCAGAAAGTGTAACAGGTAACTATAACAGAGGACTGCAAACGAACAATATAACAGAGAGATCCAACAGCACAACAGTGGACTGGCAAAGACAGGATGGGACGACAGGTCTTAAATACTAAATGACATGGGTAACAGCTGGGACAAACTAACGAGGGGGCAGGTAAACAGATTCGATACTGGTGGTAATGGGTGGAACGAGGGAGGAGACTATGACAAAACAAACACAACCCATGTGCTAAGGAGAACATGGGGGAACTGACAGGGGAGACTGGACTGACAAGAGACAGACAAGACAGTATGTCGAAGTAAATGATAATGGAGTCAACTAGATTGGCATTGCATGTAAACAATGTCTTTGTCTCTCTCTCTCTCTCTCTCTCTCTCTCTCTCTCTCTCTCTCTCTCTCTCTCTCTCTCTCCCAATTTCTCTCTGCCTCATTCTTTCTCTCTGTAGACATAGACGAGTGTGAGACTGACCCCTGCACTCACGGCTGTCTGAATACATATGGCTCCTTCCTGTGCAACTGTGACGAAGGTTTTGAACTTGCATCTGATGGAACGACCTGCACTGGTAAAGAGGAGGCGTTATTCTGTATTTTATTCAGTATTCAAGCTGTTTAGTGTGCTTTGAAGTGGTGTATTCTGGTTTTAATTTAGTGAACAGTCCTTCACCCCACTAGTGTATCGTACAGGATTGAAGGGTGGTGGGGCACCATTACACAGAATGATTTAAAGATTGTAATCTAAAGAGAGGGAGAATGCAATGATGAAATCTGAGACAATATATGTCTGGAAAAAACTTAAGAGACCACTCCACATTCTCTTGTTTTACTATTTAGAGGCATGTGTTTTAGTAAAATAAGCTTTTTTATTTCATTCTATAATGCTTTGACAACATTTCTCACAAATTCCAAACAAAATACTACCATTTTAGGTAGAAATGACAAGGGGCAGATGTGGCTGGATGGTAAAGGACTGGAAAGTTGCCATTTCAAATCCCTGAACTGTCAAAGCATGACTGAAGTGTTCTTGAGTAACTAGCATGTATCCATCCATCTGCACTGATGACTGATCTGTGTTAAGGGAAGAATGAACAGGGCTGTGTATCATGAGATTTTAAGCCAAAACCTCTTTCCATCAGTGAGAGCATTGAAGATGGAACGTGGCTGGGTCTTCCAGCATGACAATGATCCCAAACACACCACTCGGGCAACGAAGGAGTGGCTCCGTAAAAAGCATTTCAAGGTCCTGGAGTGGCCTAGCCAGTCTCCAGAGCTCAACCCCATAGAAAATTTGTGGAGGGAGTTGAAAGTCTGTGTTGCCCAGCAACATCCCCAAAACATCACTTCTCTAAAGGAGATCTGCATGGAGGAATCATAGATTCAAGTCATGCATTCCCTGCTACGTCCATGAATAGTTTGTTTTTTTCTGTCATGTGTGAGAAGAGCAGGAGTGGAGGCAGACGTAAATGCAGGGAAAATTTAACGATATAAGCCAAAATACACTGAAACTAACACAAGAACTAAAATGAAGAATGCAAACTGAAAACCAAACAGACTAAGGAATAGAAATTAACAAATAAACTGACTAGGATATACAACCAGGACAAGAAGAATTCATGCTGGTAATACAAACACAAGACATTAACACAGAAAAACAGACAAACACTGACTTAAATAAAGAAACTTAAATACACAGACACAGACTGGAAACACCTGGGTATGATTACAAATGGGCAGGGCTACAAACGACATACAGGAGGGAATGGGTGGAGCTAAGGTGCTAAAATTTAATTTAAAATCAAATTTAGCTTGTTTTGGAAGCTAAGACCAAAACAGAACCATGTGCTAAAAATGCATGTGGCAAACCAAAATAAAGGAGAACAAGGACTGGAAGGGACTAACAGGTGAGCAGAAAAGGTCCATAAATTATGTGTAATAATGAGAATTAACACAAACACTCCTGAAGGTTCCATGGGTTCCTTCTATGAACTCTGAGCTTTCAGTTGGATTCATTTAAGGTGATTGACTGGGCCATTCTAGCAGCTTTATTTTCTTTCTCTGAAACCAATTTTGAGTTTCCTTGGCTGTGTGATTGAGTTCCATGTCTTTCTGAAATGTCCACCCTTATTTCATCTTCATCATTCTGGTAGAAGGCAGCAGATTTTTATCAAGAATGTCTCTGTACATTTGTACATCCTTCCTTTAATTATATGAAGCATACCAGTGCCGTATGCAGACCTCACACCATGATGTTCCCACCTCCAAACGTCATTGTTGATGTGGCGGTGATGTGGGGTGATATGCGTTGACTTCTGGTCTCTAAACATGGTGTGTATTATGGCATCCAAAGTGCTCAATTTTGGTCTTATCTGCGCAGACTATACCCTCCCAGTATTTTACAGGCTTCATGAAATATTGTTGAGCAAATTTTACATGCTTTTTCTTCAGCAATGGAGTCTTGCATGGTAAGCATGCATACAGGCCATGGTGGCTGGGTGATTTACTCATTGTTTTCTTTGAAACAATTGTACCTGCTGTTTCCAGGTCCTTCTGTGGCTCCCCACAGGTTGTCATTGGCCCTTGGACAACTCTTCTGATAATTCTTTTCACTTCTCTGTCTGAAGTCTTGTGGGCAGCACCTAGTTGTGGCTGGTTTAGGGTGAAATTATGTTGTTTTCACTTCTAGGTGATGACCCCAACAGTGCTCACTGGAACCTATTATTATTATAATTATTATTATTATTAATAATCATAATAAATCATAATACAATGGTTTATAATGATGTTGCAATGGTCTTGAAAGATTTCTCTGGTTTTACCCCTCATGAGCTGTATCTTGGCAGCTTGTTAATGAGATCACCAGTTCAACCAGCTGATATTAATTCAAACTAAGTGGGAGGACTGCTTTCTAATTACTGATTGGTTTCAGCTGGTGTCATGGCTTTCCATGGCTTTTTGCACCTCTTTTTCTAAACGTGTTCATCACATTTTCCCTGACATTTCACATTATCACACATAATTTATGAACATCTACGGTTTGCATGTGGGGATTGGATGGGTTGTTACCAACATCTGGTGAGATGATTGTGTCAGTAGCACTTAGATAATTGGTGACATGTTCAATACTCATTTACCTGCTGTGTGTTGTATTTTTATTACACGTAAAATGCATGGCACATGTCCATGGACTGATGGATAAATCAGGTGAATTAATCCTGGTTTTGTTTTTGATATTTCTCTGTTTGCTTTTCAGACCTGGATGAATGCAGTTTCTCAGACTTCCTATGTCAGCACACATGTTTAAACACTCCAGGGTCGTATTCATGTGCCTGTCCACCTGGATATTATGTTTTTGAGGACGGCAGGTCCTGTGAAGGTAACACACACACTTAACACATTACCTTATNTGTAAACAATGTCTCTGTCTCTCTCTCTCTCTCTCTCTCTCTCTCTCTCTCTCTCTCTCTCTCTCTCTCTCTCTCTCCCAATTTCTCTCTGCCTCATTCTTTCTCTCTGTAGACATAGACGAGTGTGAGACTGACCCCTGCACTCACGGCTGTCTGAATACATATGGCTCCTTCCTGTGCAACTGTGACGAAGGTTTTGAACTTGCATCTGATGGAACGACCTGCACTGGTAAAGAGGAGGCGTTATTCTGTATTTTATTCAGTATTCAAGCTGTTTAGTGTGCTTTGAAGTGGTGTATTCTGGTTTTAATTTAGTGAACAGTCCTTCACCCCACTAGTGTATCGTACAGGATTGAAGGGTGGTGGGGCACCATTACACAGAATGATTTAAAGATTGTAATCTAAAGAGAGGGAGAATGCAATGATGAAATCTGAGACAATATATGTCTGGAAAAAACTTAAGAGACCACTCCACATTCTCTTGTTTTACTATTTAGAGGCATGTGTTTTAGTAAAATAAGCTTTTTTATTTCATTCTATAATGCTTTGACAACATTTCTCACAAATTCCAAACAAAATACTACCATTTTAGGTAGAAATGACAAGGGGCAGATGTGGCTGGATGGTAAAGGACTGGAAAGTTGCCATTTCAAATCCCTGAACTGTCAAAGCATGACTGAAGTGTTCTTGAGTAACTAGCATGTATCCATCCATCTGCACTGATGACTGATCTGTGTTAAGGGAAGAATGAACAGGGCCGTGTATCATGAGATTTTAAGCCAAAACCTCTTTCCATCAGTGAGAGCATTGAAGATGGAACGTGGCTGGGTCTTCCAGCATGACAATGATCCCAAACACACCACTCGGGCAACGAAGGAGTGGCTCCGTAAAAAGCATTTCAAGGTCCTGGAGTGGCCTAGCCAGTCTCCAGAGCTCAACCCCATAGAAAATTTGTGGAGGGAGTTGAAAGTCTGTGTTGCCCAGCAACATCCCCAAAACATCACTTCTCTAAAGGAGATCTGCATGGAGGAATCATAGATTCAAGTCATGCATTCCCTGCTACGTCCATGAATAGTTTGTTTTTTTCTGTCATGTGTGAGAAGAGCAGGAGTGGAGGCAGACGTAAATGCAGGGAAAATTTAACGATATAAGCCAAAATACACTGAAACTAACACAAGAACTAAAATGAAGAATGCAAACTGAAAACCAAACAGACTAAGGAATAGAAATTAACAAATAAACTGACTAGGATATACAACCAGGACAAGAAGAATTCATGCTGGTAATACAAACACAAGACATTAACACAGAAAAACAGACAAACACTGACTTAAATAAAGAAACTTAAATACACAGACACAGACTGGAAACACCTGGGTATGATTACAAATGGGCAGGGCTACAAACGACATACAGGAGGGAATGGGTGGAGCTAAGGTGCTAAAATTTAATTTAAAATCAAATTTAGCTTGTTTTGGAAGCTAAGACCAAAACAGAACCATGTGCTAAAAATGCATGTGGCAAACCAAAATAAAGGAGAACAAGGACTGGAAGGGACTAACAGGTGAGCAGAAAAGGTCCATAAATTATGTGTAATAATGAGAATTAACACAAACACTCCTGAAGGTTCCATGGGTTCCTTCTATGAACTCTGAGCTTTCAGTTGGATTCATTTAAGGTGATTGACTGGGCCATTCTAGCAGCTTTATTTTCTTTCTCTGAAACCAATTTTGAGTTTCCTTGGCTGTGTGATTGAGTTCCATGTCTTTCTGAAATGTCCACCCTTATTTCATCTTCATCATTCTGGTAGAAGGCAGCAGATTTTTATCAAGAATGTCTCTGTACATTTGTACATCCTTCCTTTAATTATATGAAGCATACCAGTGCCGTATGCAGACCTCACACCATGATGTTCCCACCTCCAAACGTCATTGTTGATGTGGCGGTGATGTGGGGTGATATGCGTTGACTTCTGGTCTCTAAACATGGTGTGTATTATGGCATCCAAAGTGCTCAATTTTGGTCTTATCTGCGCAGACTATACCCTCCCAGTATTTTACAGGCTTCATGAAATATTGTTGAGCAAATTTTACATGCTTTTTCTTCAGCAATGGAGTCTTGCATGGTAAGCATGCATACAGGCCATGGTGGCTGGGTGATTTACTCATTGTTTTCTTTGAAACAATTGTACCTGCTGTTTCCAGGTCCTTCTGTGGCTCCCCACAGGTTGTCATTGGCCCTTGGACAACTCTTCTGATAATTCTTTTCACTTCTCTGTCTGAAGTCTTGTGGGCAGCACCTAGTTGTGGCTGGTTTAGGGTGAAATTATGTTGTTTTCACTTCTAGGTGATGACCCCAACAGTGCTCACTGGAACCTATTATTATTATAATTATTATTATTATTAATAATCATAATAAATCATAATACAATGGTTTATAATGATGTTGCAATGGTCTTGAAAGATTTCTCTGGTTTTACCCCTCATGAGCTGTATCTTGGCAGCTTGTTAATGAGATCACCAGTTCAACCAGCTGATATTAATTCAAACTAAGTGGGAGGACTGCTTTCTAATTACTGATTGGTTTCAGCTGGTGTCATGGCTTTCCATGGCTTTTTGCACCTCTTTTTCTAAACGTGTTCATCACATTTTCCCTGACATTTCACATTATCACACATAATTTATGAACATCTACGGTTTGCATGTGGGGATTGGATGGGTTGTTACCAACATCTGGTGAGATGATTGTGTCAGTAGCACTTAGATAATTGGTGACATGTTCAATACTCATTTACCTGCTGTGTGTTGTATTTTTATTACACGTAAAATGCATGGCACATGTCCATGGACTGATGGATAAATCAGGTGAATTAATCCTGGTTTTGTTTTTGATATTTCTCTGTTTGCTTTTCAGACCTGGATGAATGCAGTTTCTCAGACTTCCTATGTCAGCACACATGTTTAAACACTCCAGGGTCGTATTCATGTGCCTGTCCACCTGGATATTATGTTTTTGAGGACGGCAGGTCCTGTGAAGGTAACACACACACTTAACACATTACCTTATTTACTTCTTATTGGGTCATTTTTATCCAGTATGAATAATGAAATTACAAATTAATAATGAATTATATTATTATATTTACTATATAGTTAGTTAATCTTTGTTATGATGCTTCTACTTACAAATGATAATTTGGTCTGGTGTGAAAGTTTAGATTCTGTACTTCCAACACAGTTTCTGCTTTTTTCAGTGTTAAAAGTGAGTGGTGAAATAATTCATATCAGAATTCTAAGAGATTAAATTTTGCCTATTGATGACTGTTTGGGAGTTGATATGCATGTGCAGTATTATTGCATGTATTTATATTGAACTTTAGAATTCAGTCTTAAATTTTAAATCTGTTATAACTTGTTATTGTTTTTTCTACATGTAGGCATGATGATGACGATGATCTTGATGATGTGAATGTTAAATCACTCTGACCCCTAACTGTTGTGTGTTTGATTTTAAAGACCTCAATGAATGTGAGTCTGGTAACAACACGTGTACAACAGCACAAGTGTGTTTCAATTTCCAGGGAGGGTACACATGCCTGGACCCCCTTACATGTCATCCGCCCTATATAGAGCTCAGTGAAAAGTGAGTCAGAGTAAGAATTCCTTCTTTCACAGTAGAAAGATGTGCTAGTAGAGTGTTGGCATCCTATTCAAATATTATTGTTAAGTAATAATAAGCAATTTTGTATATTGTATATATATATATACCCGTATTTTCCAGACTATAAGCCGCTCCTTTTTTTCCACACTTTAAACCATGCGGTTTATAATGAGGTGCAGCTTTTTCTTCTTATATATGTTATTTCTATTCTTTTGTACTTATTCTGTGGCTGGAAATTAATTTCCCTGAGGGAACCCTGCCAAGGGATCAATACAGTTCGATCCTATCCTATTTTCCAGTTGTTGTTTTTTTAAACTTTGTGGGTGCGGCTTATATTCAGGTGCTGCTTATAGTCCGGAAAATACGGTGTGTGTGTGTGTGTGTGTGTGTGTGTGTGTGTGTGTGTGTGTGTGTGTGTATATATATATATATATATATGAACTATTTTAAACACATTTAATTAATTAATTAAATAATTATACATTTTTATATAATACATTTTTGTGGATCAATGCAGTGTGTGTATGTATATATATATATATATAGTACTTCACTTTGTTTTTTTTGTTACAGCCTTATTTTAAAATTCAAAAAAAACCTTTTTCCCCTCAAAATCCCTCAAAGTGCAAATTTATTAGAAATGAAATGTTTTCACAGCCCTTGCCATGCCACTCTTGTTTCCATTGATCATCCTTCAACCATTTCTGCAGCATTTCACCAATCAGACCTGTATGGTAGAGTCACCATTTTGAAGCCACTCCTCAGTAAAAGACACGACAGCCTGTTCGACACCGGATAGCATAGAAATAGGCATAATACTTATACTTTCCTGACTATGTGTTTCGAGTCATTTTCATGCATTTTCAGCCACAACCAATCCTCAATGCTTTTAATGATGGAAGGAGGTTGTTGGAAGAAATCTCATGATACATGGCCCCATCCATTCTGCTTTTAATATGGTGCAATCGTCCTGTCCCCTTAGCAGAAAAGCACCCCAAAATATGATGGCTCCACCCCCATGCTTCACGATTGGGACAGTGATTTTGGGGTTGTAGTCATTGGGGTTGTTCGTTACAGACCTGCACATGTGCTTTCTTGAGCAGGGGGACCTTGCTGGCACTGCAGGATTTTAATCCATTACAGCTTAATGTGTTACCAATGGTTTTCTTGGTGATTGTGGTCCCAGCTGCCTTGAGATCATTAACAAGTGATCTTAACTATTAAGGATTAATTTCCCTGAGGGAACCCTCCCAATCAATAAAGTTCTATCTAATCCAGTCTCTAATCTAAGTTCCCCCCTTGTAGTTTTAGGCTGACCTCTCACCTTCCTCATGATCAAGAATACCCCATGAGGTGAAAATTTGCATGGAGCCCCAGATTGATGTCGATTGACAGTCATTTTGTATTTCTTCCATTTTCTAACTATTGCACCAACAGTTGTCTCCTTCTCACCCAGTGTCTTACTTGTGGTTTTGTAGCCCATTCCAGCCATCATAGACCTTGTGCAGGTCTATGATTTTGTCCCTGACGTCCTTAGAAAGCTCTTTGATCTTGCCCATGTTGTAGAGGTTAGGGTCTGATTAATTAATTGAGTCTGTGGACAGGACAGTTTCAGACACCTGTCTTTAATGCAGGCAACAAGTTGATTAGGAGCGTCTAACTGGTTTGTTAATGGCTGGTAGGGGGTCATATACTTATTTCTCTCTGAAAAATGCAAATAAATTTATATAATTTATACAACGTGATCTTCTGGATTTTATTTTTGATATTCTCACTGTTAAAATAACCTACCCTTAAAAGTAGAGACTGTTCATGTTTTTGTCAGTAGGCAAACCTACAAAATCAGCAAGGGAATTATTTCCTTCACTGTATAAATATAAAAGCATGTACAGTTTTGTGCACAAGTAATGTTTTTAATTAGAAAATGACAAAGTGTGTAATTTGATGATGTGTATTTTATATTCTATTATGACACGTGATTCCAGTCTTTTGGATTGCAATTTCATTGTAAATTTATAGATGTCAGTTGGTCATTACCAACTTAATCTTATACAGAGGGAAAATATTCTTTATGTCAATCTCTCTCTTTCTCTCTTTCTCTCTCTCCCTCTCTCCCTCTCCCTCTTTCAGTCAGTGTGTGTGTTCTGCTGAGAATCCTGCCTGTAGAGACAGGCCATTCACTATTCTGTACCGTCACATGGACCTCTCCTCTGGCCGGAATGTTCCTGCTGATATTTTTCAGATGCAGGCAACCACCCGCTACCCAGGAGCATTTTACATCTTTCAAATCAAGTCTGGCAACGACGGGCGTGAGTTTTACATGCGGGTAAGTGGAACTCGGAGTGGAGTGGAGTGGAGAACTGTGTTTATGAATCCTCTGACTGCACTCAATTCATTGCCTTAGGAACATCTTCTTGTGATGTTGTCAGTCAAACTTAGACCTTATAGGTGTTAAAACCACATTTACAACAAAAGAACTTCAATCTTCCAAAATCTATAACATAGATCATTATATAGGTAAACTCTTCTCTTCATACCAAGGAAGACACTTTGATGACCATTTTGAAGCTGAGCGTTAAATCTTTCTAAAACTTCAGAGCACAGAGAACCATTTTTGTGATATATTTCATCCTTTATTGAAAAGTAACAGTGAAACATGTGAAACTTCAGGTTCCCGTGGTTCTTTGACTGACGGTAGATATGTATTTTTTTAATGTGATGCAGAAGTGCTGTTGTTCAGTGCCGACTGCAGCTGTTTTATCAATCAGAGTGGTTTTTGTAGAGCTGGCAGACTTGTGAGGCTGAGACGGTACAAGCATTGCAGAAAAAGACAACACATTCATCAGTAGGCCTAGGATCAGCAACACAACTCTAAAGTGGAGATATTCATCCAAACTCAAATGCTTTTAACCTAGATAACTTATTGATATCCTTATTGCTCCATCTTTGCTACCCCTCTGTACTGTCTCAGTCTTATAAGTCTTTTTTATTTAAACACACTGCCAACTTTACAAAATACACCATGAAAGACCTTCTCAGTTTCTAAAAAAATAAAATGTCTAGGCATACTCTAGGAGTCATTTACCTACAGAATGGTAAATGAGATCATTTGAAAGTTTTAATCTCACAGTCTGATCTGGACATAATCAAGTTAACAGAATCTAGGCTAAGACAAGTGATAGTGAAGCAGCTCTCAATGAATATAACTTATTTCTAAAAAGAGTGACAGAAAAAGGGTGGTGGTGGAGAGATAATATACAAGCAAAAACTAAAAACATGTTCTATGAAACAGAACAATTAATTTATTCTAGTTCATTGGATTCTTATTTATCTGCTTTAACCAGTACTGTAATCCATGGTTCTGTCATGCTCAGTCCCTTCACTTCACTCCACTGTTCTCTCTTTTTCAATAGTATCCCCTGGAAAACCACAGGAGAGGACAAAATATGCCCATTCTTTTTACACCCAGCAGGACCTGTTATTTTAAATCAGTTTATTTACCTTTTTAATCTTTCTATCTCAAAATGCAGAATTTCCAGAAATCTGGAAAACAGTCATTCATGTCACTCATGTCATTCCACATCATCACTCCCTTATGGAAGGTGTCAGATTAACAATTATAGACCTATCTCTGAATTTTCATGTTTAGACAAAATTTAATCTCAGCCCCAGTAAATGACCAACTTAAGACATTTCTTTTTGCTAATTCTGTTCTATGCGGTTCTCAGTTGGATTTCAGAAAAAGAAAAAAATCATACCACTATTTTGGCAGTCACGCTTTAAATAACCCTTTACTGCCATAGACAGAAAGGATTGCACTGCCCATTTTATTGATCTCTGTAAAGTCTTTAACACAGTTGATCATTCTCTTCTTTTACAAAGTTTGCAAACGTTGGCTTTGATGATAAAGCTACAAGCTGGGCTCAGATTTACGTTTCAAATAGGCACTAGTGTATGGCACAGTGTGTGGCTTACTATTTTACTGGTCTCCTGCCAGTTAAAGTATTCCACAAGGCTCAGTCAGATGCTGTTTCATATATACATTAACAATAGCCCCACCTCTATTATAGACTGTGAAATACAGTTGTATGCTAGTCTTAGACTAGTATTCCATTTCTGTTCAGGCAGGATTAGAAAAATGTGTTCTTTTTTGAAGGTTAGTTTAAAATGTATAAAAGATTAAATTGATTCTGTTTTCCACACACTCTGAAACTGAATTCCCAAATATTACTGCCCTGAAAGGATCAGAAATTAAAAGGGTCACTGAATACGAGTAGATTAGCATATGGCTTATCAAAACAAAATGTGGTTCCCAATTCATGCTAAAAGAATTATTGAGAGTACTCTTATAATCCATTGATTATGGTGATGTAATATAGAAATAGCTTTAAGTCCTTAGATTCTATCTTTCTCTCAGCTTTGAGATTCATCACTGGAGACCCCTACAATACTTATCACTGCACACTGTACCAAAAAGTAAGCCGGTCCTCTCTGGCAGTGTGTCAGGAAACACAGTAGCTTCTGTTTATATATAAAGAGCTCATTGGTCATATGAAATTATTTCTTAAAATTGTATCTTTTATTTATTTATTTATTATTTTTCTTAGACATAGACATAGTATATATCTTTTTACTGGTTATTTTAAAAATTTAAGACTTATTTGTTCCTGCAGTACTTTTTATTATAAAGATAGATAGATAGATAGATAGATAGATAGATAGATAGATAGATAGATAGATAGATAGATAGATAGATAGATGTGGCCAGTAGAGGGAGCTGTAGGCATGTGAATGAATGGGAAACTTGATCTTGGTTTATCTGGTTCATAGTACTTATATATGTATATAAAATAACTTAATATATATATATATATATATATATATATATATATATATATATATATATATATATATATGCTTGTCTCATTATTATTATTTTTTATTATTATTATTCTCTTTATTCTCTACAGCAAACCAGCAATATAAGCGCTACGCTGGTTCTGGCTCGGCCGATCCGAGGACCAAAGACTGTTGTCCTGGACCTGGAAATGGTCACAGTTAACAACGTCATCAACTTCCGTGGCAGTTCCATCATTCGCCTCACAATATTTGTCTCTGAGTACCCCTTCTGAACCCCCTAAAAAACGAACTCTGAAACACATCACATTTCTGTACCCCTTACCTCCATCATGGACATTCTGTTACTGCATTACCCATCAGGCAGCTGTGTTTGTTCATATCAGTTTTGGAATGTATTTTACACCTGAGACTCATTTTTTCTTACATCACCCCCCCCATAGTCTGGACTGACATGTTGGACCAAATAGTACCTCTCTCCAAACTGTGCCTCTTCATAACAGACGTTAATAAACAAGCTGCCTCCTCTAATCGCAGTACCCCTACATTCACCCACCTACATCTACTCAGAAGGATATTTATGGTGTTTTTCTTTGTTCTTGTGAGTTCATGTTTGCATTTGTTGTTCTTCCTCTTCAGGAAATGAAATCATTTCTCAGTCAAGCTCAGTTTCCTCATTCTTAAAGAGGCCTTTGTAAATGTTACACCACCTCTCTTTTCAGTTTTTCCTCGACTAAACTGTGAAGACTAATTTACATGAAATGCACACAGTTTTTAATTTTACAACAAGTGCCTGTACTTTGCAGTCCTGCTTATATTCCATCACTTAGCACTATAGTAGTTTTATACCTGAAGCCCCGAAAGCCTAAAGTCCAGTAGGCATCTATCCCCTGAGTCATCTCTCTTCTCAGTTTTTTATATGTCAGTGTAACAAGAGAGCCTGGTCAGTCAAATAAAGATGAACTGGTGACCTGAGAATATGTGCAATGTCATTTCATCACACTGCAGGTAATCTTCATGTACATTTAGGGCTGAAACTCTTGAAAATCCAGAGTTCTTAATGTGAATTATGTAGGTGAATGTAGCTTTGATGGTCTTGCCAAAGGACTTTTAAGAACCCTTGGTGCAGTGTGGTGGGTTTTCCTGGTCAATTGAACCTTAGCCTGTCACAAGAAAGGTAGTATTGGTACCCACCAATCCATTAGTTTAAGGTATGTTTGGTCTAGACTGAAAAAGCCACATCTTCTAACTACTGAAAGTGAGGGGTCCAACATTGTAAACAGTACCCCTTTCATTGGAAGGTAATGGGTTTAATACCTCCATCAAGAAAAAAATATAATATTGAAACACATACAAGTAACACACAAGTATGTGTATTTGAAAAACATAATGTTTTTAATAATAATAATAATAAAAATAATAATAATTGCTTTCATTTATAGTGTATAATTGTATATTTGTTTCATAATACAAATGAAATTTCTCGTTATACCCGTTATACCATTCAGATTGGTATCATCTGGCATTTAGGTACTAAACTACAGGACAAATCTACATAAAGAAGCACTTTGTGAATAAAGGGATGTGTTTCCCAAAAAAACAATCTTAGCAATTTACAAAAAAGAATAACATAACTTTAGGAACGCCACTTAAAGTACATTGATTACAAAAGATTTTAAGAAATGGGCATCATTTTTAGAGTGTTCTTAAGTACACGCCACGGAATACTAGTGTTATGAACTTGTTTGGGAAACCCAACCAAGATGGGTTACTTGTTATGAGCTGGCACATGACCAGCTTTCAATGTTCAAATATGGTTGATATAATGTCAGTTTTTGAGTCAACATTGAAAAAAACTTTAAAACAATGTTTAATAGTTGATATAATGTAAGTTTTTGAATCAACATTGAAAACACATTAAAACAATGTTTAATAGTTGATATAATGTCAGTTTTTGAATCAACATTGAAAAAACATTAAAACAATGTTTAATGTTGAATGGTTGATATAATGTCAGTTTTTGCATCAACATTAAAAAAACATTAAAACAATGTTTAATGTTGAATGGTTGATATGTCAGTTTTTGCATCAACATTGAAAAAACATTAAAACAATGTTTAATGTTGAATGGTTGATAGAATATCAGGTTCGCATCAACACTGTTAAAACATTAAATGGTTGAGTGTTTGTGGAAAGGTTAAAAACACTTATATTATAAATCAATGTTGCATTTGATAAATGATTACCTGTACGGTCCATAATGACATTGAACCAATGTTGAAATAACATTGAACACTGGGTTAATTTGTGAAGGTAATGTTTTGGGGAAATGCTTGTCTAGTAATGTTATTAGTAACTAGTAAAGTACTTGACATTAAAGCGTTTGGAAATGATCATAAGGTATCTCCAAAATTGAGACTTTACAGGAGAAAGCAGAAATGCTCTTAAATCTGAATGGAAATAATTCAGGTCATTTTAGAGCATTTCTATTGGTCCATTCACCATGAAATTATGAAGCAATGTAAACGAATGTCAAATGCACATTATGGAGAAACTAATAACAGACAAAAATGGAGATAGATGATTTTCCTTGGACAGCAATGATATGAGAAAATGTTTCTGGTGGCAGAACATTTTATAGCATAAAGTACATTAAATTGATCAATTACATTACTCAAGAATATATATATATATATAGCAATGAAACATTAAAAAGTAAGTGATGATTTGTTATTAAGTTATGTATTTTTATTTCATAAAACCAACACTGTATTGACTTTTCACAACATAAACTGAAGCAAATGAGCTTTTAAGAAAATGGTCAATGAATCCTTTAAGGCTGAAAAATCATATCAAAGGAATAGAAACCGGAATGCAAATGAGATGCAAATGAGACGCGAATGTCCCCGTCACGTGAGCCGTCGCTGCTCGGCCGCGGGGCTGTGGATTGTTGTTGAGGGTCAGTGTGACTGTGAGCTGCAGAGCCGAGCGGTGGTTGTAGTTGAAGGACATGGCGACGGAGTGCATTAAAAACTGCTGCAAGCTTTTCCTGACGCAGGAGAAAGAGCCTGACCCTCAAAGTAAGATTCAGCCCCTCATGCTCTGTGTTTATGGTTTTGGTTCGCATTGTTTTTATTTTTAAAGCTGTTGTTTATTCTCAGTTTATTTCTAAGCTGTAAACATATAGTTCTGAGATGGTTTCCTGAAACTGAACATTATGTTTGAGCACAATTTAGTTGTATTTCAAATAAATATTGTCTGATAAACGTCAGTTCCTGTTGAGTTTTATGCTTATACTGCTTAACTAAAGCAGTTACTGCTTTGCTCATTTTGCTGTATTTAATATATTTAAAATGTTATAATGATCATTTATTTGGCAACACTGCTTAAATCAGTGGCTGAATGTTATTCAGAGTGAATTTGGGGTGAATTTGATTTTTTTTTTTTACAGTGGTGGTAAAATGCATAAGTATTTTATTTAATTTAGTGAACCCACCACAAATGCATTTGAGGTTTGTGATGTTTATGATGGTCAATCAAAAAACAAACAAACAAAAAAACTTTTTCAGCGTAAGACAGTGCACATATCCCTCCAGAATAGATTTTAAAAATATGCTTTATGCCACACCTTTCTAAAACAATGTGTCAGGCAATATTTAGGGAGGTATTTCAGAGGTAATTTAATCACTGATTGAGTTTGTTTACGTCTCAATAATTTAATTATGCAGACATTTAGAAAACATTTTTTTCTACATTTTTCTACATTTTTTTCACCTTTTATTGTAAATGTGTTCTGTACAAGTCATTAAAGCTCCAGTCGCTGAGAGAGAAGTTAAGGAGAGTGAGTGGAAGAAGAATGTTGGTGTCTCAGAGGATTATCTCCTCTCCAAACTGCCTCCTGATGGAAAGGAGGTCCCCTTCGTCCTCCCCTCCTTCAGACAGTCCTACATACAGCCCCGAAGAGCTCCATTTCCCAGCTACCAGAGTGAGTTCACCTACGTTGTCCAAAGTTTGCAGACTCCTGTTTCTTGGTCCAGTGTTTCTTGTGAAATCACAGTTATTAATAGAGGGTTTGCCCTCCTCTGCTGTTCTGCAAAGCCTTTAAACTGGATGTTGGAACTTTTCAGTGATGTGAATTTAATTGCATTCAGCAGAACAAAAGAGCATCAGTGAGGTCAGGCACTGATGCAGGATGATTAGTTCTGCCTCTTCAAATCATTCTGAAGATATTGGATGGAGTGCCATCCCTCCAGAGAAATGCATAGCCCCAGATGATCCTTGCCACTGGGCATGAGGACCAGGTCTATTGGTCAGTGCTTTTCTATGGAGATTATACAAGCTGTCAGTGCAGAATTGAACCCGTGGAAATACTCACTCCCAACAAATAGTTGGGTGGAGTCCAGTACACTAACTCATTTGGATAGGGAAAGAAAATCCCTGAAATATGCTGTATGTTGTGTATTTAAACTGATAACACTCTCTATCTCTGCTCTATATCAGGTTCTGCATGGCACACATATGTAGAGAGGAAGGCGGAACTTGCACCTGCTGGACAAATCGTATATGACCCCAATGTACCTGTTCTCCCAGGACATGTGATAAGCTTTGTGTCTCCGGGTTCTGCGAGACGACCCTTTCTGCGGGGCAAATTCAGCAGCCATGGGTCAGGTAGGCTGTTCAGATGTCTACACATTGCACTTTCACAACTAAAAAGGTTTAAATAAGAACCCACTGTACAATAATCCAGACCCTTTGGATGCAGCATTGGATGAATCTGTACTTCTATCAGTATGTAATAACTGGCCACCCCTAAAGCATCAGGCCACTGTTCAACCATGGCACATTGAACCAGATCTTTCATTACATTGAAGCCATTGAAACCTGTCTGATATTGTGTAGGTTGCTCTAAACTGTCAAAGCATGGACTCCACAACATGTCCGAAGGTGTCCTGTGGTATTTGGCACCAAGACATTTATAGTAGATTCTTCAAGAGTCTGTAAGTTGTGAGGTGGGACCTCCATGAGCATTAACAAGCTTCGGGCCTATTAACTTGTCACGGGTTCACTGGCTCTTTTTTCTTGGAGAACTTTTGGGTAGGTACTCACCACTGCATACCAGGAAAACAAATCCTAACCAATACCTAGGTGATGTTATGGAGATGTTCTGACTCATCATCCAACCATTATAATTTGGTTCTATGTGTCTGAAAATCTTATGCTTGAAAATGTTTCCTGCTTCAACACATGAACACACGCTCTCAGTGTTCACTTGCTGCCTAATTCAGCCATCCCTTGGCATTGGAATCAGATAATTAATGTTATTCACTTCACAGGTCAGTGGTTTTAATATTATGGCTTATATCATTACAATTACAGTTTAATATTTGGCCGCTATAATGCAGAGCTCTAATATTAACCCTATGAATGAGCAATGATCATTTTATGATGTCAGTGAATATGAAATTCAACAAAGGGTTAACATTGACTCATTGGTCAGTCGCATATATTGGTTTTGAACTTTTATCACCTCTGTGGTCATTAAAAAATACTGCATACCACAGTGGAGATGGTGTAACTGCTTTTCATATATAATATAGTATGATCATAATATCTTTTGCTCACTATACCCCGTTCAAATATTTACTTTTCTTTTTCATGACATCCTTTGGTCTATATGACCATTCCTCAGCATAAGTCCTCTATTGACAATGGCCCAATTGTCATTGTTAAGAGCCCAGGGTCATATTATGCTATTGTACTGCTCTGTGTTGTATTGATTATGTGGATTAAGATGGCTTTACAATAATGCTCATCTGTTCAATCAGACGTAAAATTCTGACAGATCTAATGTAGCTGTTGTTATTGTGTTATAGAAGACAAATTAATATAGAGCATTTGTTATTTAGCTGCTCCCATTAGTTACATGCACAGCAGTTGACTGATGGAATATTGTTCATCAGACTGGAAACTTAGATGAGAATGTGTGATAAATCTAGATGGATATAAATATTGGCATGGATGGGTATAGATGGGAATGGACTGGTTTAGATAGATTTAAATGCTTATGGATAGGTATAGATTGGAATGGATGGGTGTACAGAGGTATACATGAGTATGGATGGGTATAGAGGGGAATAAATTGGTATAGATGGGAATGAATGAGTATGGATGGTATAGATAGGAATGGATACATAGATTTGACAGTATAAATGGGTGTGGGTGGGTATAGATGGGTATAGATGAATATAAATGGGTTTAGATGGCTATGGATGGGTCTTAATTGGTATGAATGGTTATGCTTTGTATTGGAATTGGTCATTATAAATATCCCTATAAATATTATTGTGCTAGCGACAGAACTTTTTCCAGCATTGGTAGCAACTTTTCCTAGTGGGTAGGAATTGGAGATCAATTAAAAAGGGTGAAAAGTGCTAATACACAAAAGTAATACCTATTGCTTTCCATGGGTTCATTTGATTTAATACTTGATATAATAAACACTGCACTGTCTCTCTCATAGCCTGGGATCAAAGTGGACGACTCAGTGCTTCTATGTTGGACCTATCCAGCCCTCACAGCCACATTCAGGTGACTTTACATACACCCTTGTGAACCTACATTGCTCATTTTCCTCATAACATGCCAAACATAGAGCATATTGAATACAATCAATACTCAGAATGATGTGTTTATTCATTTTCTCTGCTGTGTGAAGGCTATGGTCATGTTCCTTTGAAAAATAAACCTAAAACACTAGAGGAGCAACTTCAGTTCTTTCTTCTCAGAAAACGTGACTTTATTAAGAACTAATGTGGTAAATTAGGCCTTTCTATCGCTGTCAACACTTCAGATCTAAATTGTTAAACATCTTATAGGATCGTGACAAGCTGGGACATTGAGTTTCAATTATTCAGATCGGTTTTGTTTTGCTGTTGGAAGAACCGTGTTTCTACAAATAGGCCGTGTTTACCTTTTTCTGGGCTTGAGAGCGCATTGCCATGGAGGAGGCCAAGTCTTGCTGTGAGTGCTATGAATGGAGAATAAATCACACTGACGTAAAGTGTTTTACACAAAGCCAGGTGACAAGGCTGCGCTGGGTGAGGCCCCTTTTTTACACGAGTTATATAAATGATATGGAGTCAGTTTTTCGGCAACAAACTGTTGCAGAGAGCGGATGTGTGGTCCATTATGTTTCATGTCTTGCCTCCAACAATGCATTGATGTCTCAATCCAGCATCCACATCTTTAGATACCATAGGAATCTAAAGTACTTGGATATTTGGACATTTGTTATCCTTTGTTCCTGTGTTGTTAACCTTTTTTATTTTTTGATTTCTGTAATGCTGCTCTGTGACATCAGTTGTGAAGAGTACAAGATATATAGATTTCATTTGATTTAGTTTTGCATAACTAACAATAAAATAAATCATAATTTTAAAGTATTAATTGAATTTTTCATTTGTCAATAACTAAATGATGGTGATGGCCAGTGATGATGATGATGGGACATCCCAATCAACTTTGCCTCCAGTCTGATCCAAGTCTTTTAATACTGAGTACCAAAAATAGCCGATTCCTGATCCAATAAAATATTCCTGGATTGGCCCTTGGACATCATACAGACATCACCAATAATATTTCACTTCCCTCCTCATACCACCTTCACCTGTCATGGACAGAATACTTGGCAAGCTCAGAGACCCTCCCTGACATGATACTATGTCACATTATGAAAGTCAGCTTTAAAGCAGCATTATTTAAGAAGTGGCTTACATAATGCTCTTAGACGCCTCATAGAGTTGGAAAGTGTAATTCACACTTTGAGGCAACCTTTGTCAGAAATACATACTGCAAAGAGCCTGGAGTACATCTACATCACCTTAAAGCTACTATTTTAGAAAAAAATATTGTGTGTATCTATCTATCTATCTATCTATCTATCTATCTATCTATCTATCTATCTATCTATCTATATATATATATATATATATATATATATATATATATATATACATGTCGGATAGTTAAGGATTACATGTTTCGGTTTTAATGACGGAAATATGAATAAAACTGCAAATGAGCAAATAGTGGTTATCCAATAAATATTAAATGTGTAAAAGGCATATTGGTTACACTGTTTTTTTTTATGTCTACTAAAAATATGTTTTTATTATTAATTTAGATGAATGAAGTTTGAACTCTCTGTGTGTCCACAGCGCTATGACTCTGTGTCCAGTGTCCAGAGCAGCACATCCTCCATTCGGGATTCCTTTGGGAGCAGCCGTAGCTTAGGTAACGCATCAACCACAAACATGGTTGTCTTGTAAAGAACTCACAAACTGTGCAAACGAACGCACTTGAGTGGTTGTGTCTTTACTAGTATTTGTTTTGCCTTTCTCTTGAGTCCCTTCGTTTATTCCCCACCATATCCTCCTTACACACACTCCTCAGACTGTGGGCTCTGGGCTTACAATGGCTTATATAATAAATACTGATCTGTTTATACCAATATCTTCTTAAAGAGCAAATACATCCTAAATAATACAATTATGTTCACACACACATACTCCCTGTATTTTGGTAAAAAAAAAAAGTAATTTGTACTTCAATGCTCTTTTTATGCTGATAAATTGCACTTTTGCTGTTCCAGTGTGCCTCAGTTCGATTCTGCTGCACCTTTAACTCCACATCGATGATGATATAGAGAGTTTTATCACTATTATTATCACTCATTACTAAGCCCCACCTGTGTGTAATTAGGTTGGATCTACTGATTCAGATAAGGCGCATACTGAATGCTAATATTAGTAATTAATAAATTAATTTATTGAGCTCTTGTTAGTGCCTTACAGCTTTTTCAGGCACTTCAGAATCAGATACAGGTTTGTTCATCATTCTGGTCATATAATTTTTATGGGTTTCTGCAGATATAGCATCCACCAACACATTCTTATGACACTCTGTAAGCAACTTCTGTGGTTGTGGGTTGTGTGTGTGCGTTTGTGTGTTTCACTCAGAGTCCATTACGCTGTCTGGCGATGAGCGGGATCTAGGGAAAGTGTGTGTGCGGCTGAACTATCAGGAGTCAGTGGAGCAGGTGTGGATCACTCTGGTGCAGGTAAAGTTACAGCCTGGCGTAGTGGAGCCGTACCGTAACACAGCGTAGCCATTGTGTCCATCTGTTCCTGCTTAATGGAGCCTCTGTGTGGAACACTGAGAGACCAAGACTATCACATTCCATTACTTTTTGTGCATTTTCCCTCTTTCCTCCTTTCTCTCTTGATTCAATCTCTTTTCTTGACCTTCTCATTTCTCCCTCTCTTTTCCTCTCACTTTCATGACTCAGTCTCGCTCTCTGTTCTGTAATTGGGCAGAATTCAATGATGTTCCCAAAAGGGGTATTCTTTAAAATGCAGCATTGGGGCAAAATGGGTTATTACCTCATTTATTGATGTCTTATCATAAATGTCTTTTGTCATTGTCAGAACATATAATCCAATCTTCTGCACCCCTGGTCAAATTCAGTTAATAAAATAAATAGGTGCTGTGCTTTAAAATGAAAATTTATGTTTCCTATATCAGATTTATTCACATTTGAACAGAGGTGCCCAGACTTTTGAATTAATCTATGTTTTGAAGTTATTATTGTTATTTTGCTTTATATTGCTTTATATTTATATCACTACATCTCTCAGCCTTAGCAGTTTAACACAATTCGCAATTGTGTGCCCTTTTTGTGTTTTTGTCCATCAGTACCCTGTCAATACATTTCCCAGCATGCATTACACAAAAACATGCAAATATATTCATATTTACAATGCAAAGAATTTGGATTGTTTTGTGTCAAACAGTCCAACATATACATTGGTCACTATGCAACTATGGAACTTGCTCTGTCTTTGTTTCTGTTTCAGTGTAAGGACCTGTGTATTTATACAGAGGGGTCAGAGCAGCAGAAGGTTGGCATTAAAGGGGTCATCACCATGGCAAAGCCTGTGCAGTTTAAAACTTCAATAAAAGATGCAACACCAGTGAGTATAGCGCTGCTGTTGCACTACACACATACAGAAAGCACAGAACACACAGAAGACACCTCCACTCTCTGATTGTGTTTCTCAGACTCACCCTCTCTGAGGTTGGAGATCAGATCATGCTGCCTAGTCACCACCTACTTTCATTAATTATTAGCCCTTTTAGATTTCCAGTCTGAGCAATTCCTTTAACAGTACTAAGATTCTGAACCAATACTGCCATACAGATAAATATACACTGAAATAGAAAAATATAACATGACTCACCTGTGGAGGGGTAGATATGCTGTATTATTCAGTAAATGAACAGTCAGTTCTTTGTGTTGATGCGTTAAAAGTGTAAGAATCTGAGACACTTTCACAAGAACCAAACTGTGATGTTCTAGACAACCTAACATCTCCAAAACATGAGGCAGTTCTAATGGGGTGTTCCTAGTACAGTGGTCAGAATATTAATAATGTTATGAATTTTTAATCTGTCCAGTTTTCTGAAATAAGTTCTTGGAACTTATTTTTCTATGTTTTTGCACTACTGTTATGCAGTTTATTTAAGGTAATGCACTTTGTTTATTGCTTGTTTAGTGTTGGAAAAGTTACTTTAGATTTTTCCATGTTTCGATAATGTTAGTTTGACACTGTGAACATTGTTTAAAAAAGTTATTGTAACATTGTGATGCAAATCATTAATATGTCACATTTTATTGACATTTCTCGAACAGTTTGAAAACATTGTTGAATGTTCCTTTAACATTCTCTGCTTGTTAGGTAGACTATGTTCAGTCTGCAGACAAAATGGATTTGTTTCACAACAGATCCATTGTGATGACTGTCCTGTTATTTGCAAATGATCATATCTGATTTGTCTATACGGACATCATAAACCTAGCATTTCAAACATCTTCAAATATGGCTTGGATCTTGTTAAGTAAATTGGATTTCATGTGACTACCAAAAATGAATTTGGATACAGTCTAGATATGACATAAATCTGATTTGGACCTGCATTCTGAATGTAGCCTTTGAAGCCTCGCCTCACAGCTTGCTGGACTCGGCTGTTATTGCCAAATTTCAAAATCCAACAGCAGTAAGTAAACAAAGATCCAGATTATACAAAACAAGATATACTATATAAATAAATAAATAAACAAGGTGTTTTCTATTACCAGAAAAAATATAATAAATAAATAAAAAATTGAATTCAGAAACTAAATCTTTTTACAGTTGGCACATGTAATTGCATGAATATTGCACATCTGAACAGGTAATGTCTAGATATGCACAGAAATTGTAGATAGTGTACAGTAGTAATTACATGTTGCACAGAACCTGTGTATGTATCACAGTTGTACTACTCTGTCAGCAGGTATGGCACATTAATTAGAGGTAGGATAATATGTAGGTCCACGTGGTGTGTTTGTGCATTAGGATAGCGTGAGGTGTGTGTTTATGACAGGAAGTCTCTGCTTGGAGAGACTTTGATTGTACAGCGATACAGCAGTGGTCAGAAAAGAGCTTCAGTATATCCCTTTTCCGCATCGCAAATGACAGAGCCTGTCACTGAAGGAGCTGCCCAGTGCTGCAACTGCCTCCCACAGTGTACGAGAGGTGTTGTTCATTATGGAGGCAAGCTTGGCCAACATACTCCTCTCCCAGGACAGAACTTGCCTTCCTGATAAGCTTGTTCAGTTTCTTCCTGTCTGCTGCTGTATCGACACCTCCCCAGCAGACAATGTCATAAAAAGAGTGGAGAAGTCCACCCTGTGTTCCAAAGGAGGGCAGCCTATTGAGTACCACAAATATGAAAGTCCATAACATAAGTCCATGTTGAGTTTGAATGCAATGCAGTCAGACTCACTCTCCAAGTTATCACATCAGCTGGTCATCCAAACAAAAGGCTTGTGGCTCCTGAATAATGTGATTAATATTTAATACCCATGTCTGTACACAGTGGATGGAAATATGGCAGATATCCAGTCTGTCAAGTCAGCATGCTATATTATATACATGTTTATATTAATGACGACAAAAAAGAGTATTCGTAAAACAGACATACAGGCGTGTCTCTTGTGTGTTTGTATGTATACGTGTGTGTATGGGTGTGCTCCGTTATCTAATTATATAATCAATTTCTGTTCCGGCCTCAAAGTCCGCCCATTATTGTTGAGAGTTAAATGATTATAGTCACGTTTGTACATATGGAATTGCATCCCGTGCAGCATGTGCAGGTGTCTAATAGTGTTTAATGTTAATTTGATTGTTTCTGGTGATACTGTGTTTGTGTAATCCACCTGCTGCTCTTACCCAGAAGGCCCAGCATGTGCACAAACACACCTGACTGGGAAGTACTCAAATTGATTCTAAACAGCTAGCTAGCTGAGTGAACAAATAAACATATTTTTTAAAGATATAGTGGTAAACAGCGTGCAGTATATGAACAGAAGTGGAATTATTCCAGCTCACACATTTTAAAAGAGACACTCTGATCAGTGATTGCTGCAGTAGGGCCTAACCTCTTTAAACTACACAGGTTTCTTTCAGTGATGCAATAGAAGAACAACATTTTTGTAAAAGGGAGAATAACCTTTTAAAGTTTTAAATATGTCAATGAAAAAGTTCTATAGACTAAAACTGCTAATTTACAAAAACGGTCCTTTAAGGAAGTAAAATTGGTTCTTTGAAGATTACTTTTGCTGCACAACACTGCATGTATCCCTCTACCATGAATTAATTAAAATTATTATTGTTTTTTACGGGTGGCTTTTAGAGGCTTTAAGCTCAATAGGCATTACTATTTGTAATATATACCTTTCTATATGTAATATAGGCATTAATGTGGCAGCAGGGTTGCCAGGAACAAACTTTTTTTTTTTTTTTTTTTACTTTATTTTTCTAATTATAACAAAATGTGTATATATATACATACATACATACAGAGAGAAAGAAAAGGAACAAAATGAAAAAACAAAAGCTGTGAACACTGGGGGGATTCTCCATTACATGGTATATGTCTGGCATTGTTCTTCCTGTGTCCTTAGTCTGTGTGACAAAAGCTCAGACTCATATATTGAGTTTACAGTCTGTGTCCACTCCTTAATTGTAGGGGTACCGATTGGCACCATCTCCTGGTGATTACTTTCTTTGCGGCTACCAACAAAATTCTAAACAAGTAGCAATCACACAGTGTTTTCCAAAAGACCCAAATATAAAATCAGACAAGTCTTAGGGACTGCATAACCCAGTATTGTTACAATCCCCTTATGCACCTCGTCCCAGAATTGTGTGATTCTGGGGCAGAGCCAGAAAATGAGTGTGATCAACTTTGGGGATGCCACAATCTCTCCACCATGGTTGAGCTCTGGATTTGAATTTACACACAGCACACATTACTGAAGGTACACCTTACAATAACTATCAGAACAGAGGATTTACAGTAAATAGATCCTCATTCCCAGAGTCCTCTCTATCATTTCACAGTACAGAGCTGTTTTTCATTATAATAATATTGTTAACATATAATTCTGTTGTGTCTGTCAATTTACAACATGAATTTACAACAGAGATATATTTTGAGAATACAGGAAAACTGGTCATTATTTTCTAGCAGTTTTTTTACTCCCTGTCTCTTTCTTTCAGGAAATGGTTTTTATGGAGACATTTGTATTCTCTCTAAACCTGGAGCAGCTACGCAGCTCTGCCTTGCTGCTGCGACTTCAGATTCACACACAGCGCAAGCACACACTAGGGGAGTGTGTGTTATCTCTCAGAGAGCTTGGACTACAGGAGACCCAGCACTGGCTGGACATCAAGCCACCCTCCAAGCCACGGGTGAGTCAGTGTCACCAACAAATTTCCAATGTCAGAAAAAAAATCATGGGTCTTGCTAGAGTCACAGCATGCTCTCTTTAGTCCAGGCTAAAAATGTATAATGTTAAACATTATTAATTGATAAGACAGAGAACGGCAGTAAGCATTCTGGAACTAAAGCTTTTTCAAGCTTTTACTGTTTTATAAGTATCAAGACTGTAGGTTCTCACACCAACAATACATTACGCTTTAACATTACAGTCTTTCTTAAACCATGTGTTTTACTGGATGGTAGTATTTTTAAATAAGGTGAGATAGCTTTTTTGAGGAATTAATAAGGATTTTGGCATTAACTTGTATATATAGCCATAAAATCCCTAAATTGTTTTAGAATTGAGAATTTATTAAAAAAAACCATGTGGTAAGCAGTTCACAATTCCTTTTGTTAGCAGTGATTTATAGGTTTTTGACAGTTTTTCTGTGTGGATGTTTGACCTTTGAAGCAGAAATTGAAAGGGGAAAATGATTTTTACAGATAACAGGTTGGAAATGAGATTGAAAAGTGGATATAGATTGTGGATTGATGAATAGTGAATGTAGGCCAGTGGATTGTGTTCTAACTCAAACTAGATTACATGCTAGATTTGTGTGTGTGTGTGTCTGTGTGTGTGTCTGTGTGTGTGTCTGTGTGTGTGTCTGTGTGTGTGTGTCTGTGTGTGTGTGTCTGTGTGTGTGTGTCTGTGTGTGTGTGTCTGTGTGTGTGTGTCTGTGTGTGTGTCTGTGTGTGTGTCTGTGTGTGTGTGTGTACACTCATAACAAGGGCCCGTGACCCATGGTGGTCCCCCAAAAACACTACAGAGGGCAGTCAATTACAATTTCATACAATCAAATAGAGCCCTGCTGCCTACAACAAAGAAGAGCCTTTGAGCATGCTGTTTTATTCTATTCTCAAAATATTTGGACTCAACCAGCTGGGCCCAAAAAGTGCGATATCTTAACATATAATGAATTAAATTTATAATAATCTGAGACACTAGCTTACATGTTGCCCCTAACTCAGGAGGATTAACATGAACATCGGGTACAAAAACTAAACTTGGAGCACACACACTAACATAAACGCATGGTAAACAGAAATGCAATAACTAGCACAGATGCAACAACTCACACAAACCGACTGAAACAATTAACTTAAATTCACAGACAGATTACACACACCTGGGAAAAAATGATCAGGGTACCAAATGAGACACAGATGGGAACATTGTGAGCAAGGGCTGAGACAAGATCAAAACAAAACATATGTGCGACGAAGCATGTGGGAAAACCAAAACAAAACAGAACAGTGATGAGAAGGGAAGACAGGAGAGCCATACATTAATAATTGTAGTTATTTTTTATTTATTTTACTAATATTTTATTATTTTTGTCATTTCAGTTGTTTTGGTTGTACTTTGATCTGTTTATTTTAAAACTACTACAAATAATCAATGAATATAAGATCTTTTGTATTGAGATTCAATCTCAATAGCAATCATTACATTAACAATGAAAATATGTTGGTTTAATAAAGTGTGACACTGCTTCTGTTGTTTTTCCACAGGTTTGCCGTGCTGAGCTCCAGCTGGCTACTTGTTTCCAGCCGGTCAGCAGTCGGATCCAGCTTCATATCATCAGTGCTCAGAATCTACCATCATCATCCTCACTTCTTGCACAGAGTGAGGAACAGTTGCCACATTTACCACATCCCTATTTAAAGTCATAGTTTGACCAAAAAATGCACACAGGCTGCCAATCAGCTAAGACCTGTTTGAAGTAACTAAAAAGTAATGAAAGCTTATGTTTACCAGTTCTAACTGTTTGCAGATGTTCAGTAATCTCTAATAGACCTGCCTAAGTGGTGTCTGATACAGTAAGACATATAATTATTTCACTGACAAAAAGTTATCCAAAAAGATATTTGATTTGGTTTATGTTTATAAAAACAACTTAAGCAATTTTTTAAATTTTATTTAGCCTTTATTTAACCAGGTTGATCCATTTGAGACACAATGAGCTGTTTTGCAAGAGAAGCCTGGCCAAGACAGCAGCCTAAAACATCGGTTCCAACATTTAACAAACAATTCACAGTTACATCCTAAAACAGCAGTCAGACAACAATAAAGTATACAAATACAATCTAATATGGTTGAAAATAAGTTAATAAGATAATAGGGGAGAAATAAGTTCCTCCAGATTCAGAGTGTTCTGCAATGCGTTCCAAACAATGGGTGCAAAATTCATGAAGGAGCGCTTAGCGAATTCAGTGCGAACTTTGGGAACATAAAGCAGATAACAATCATTGGAATGTAAGGAATAAGTGCGCTGGGATTTTATGGTATAACCACATAAATATTGGGGAAGTTGGCCCAGGATGCTTTTTATATGAAAATGTGCCAATGTGAACAGCGACATGCAGCCAGTGAGGGCCACTTAACTCTGCCATATAAAGTACAGTGGTGAGTGAGGGCTTTGCAACCTGTGATGAACCTCAAGGCGCTGTGGTACACTGAGTCCAGAGATAGCAGATATGTTGCAGGGGCATGTATATAAATAAGGTCACCATAATCCAACATAGGCAGCAACCAGATTTTTCCTGGTAGCAAATGTGAAACATGTCCTGTGGTGGTAAAAAAAAACAGTTTCAGCTTGAATTTTTTGACCAGGTTTTCTATATGAGATCTAAGAGAAAGCCTGTCATCAACCAAAATGCCCAGATAATTGTAACAAGGCACCAAAACAATTTCGATCCCTTGAAGGGAAAACACACTGGGAGGGGGCTCACATATCTTCCTACCATTTGAAAAGTTCATTATGTTCATTTTAGAAACATTTAAAACGTTTAACGACATTTAAAAAGTCGATGTTCCACAAGGTTAAAGGCAGTTTGTAAGTTGCCAATGGCCTCGGCAAGGGAGGAACCACAACAATAAATGACTATATCATCAGCATAGAAATGGAAATTATCAGGGATGTTTCTACCAAGTACATCCACATAAATACTAAATAGAATTGGACCTTAAACAGAACCCTGAAGCACGCCAGAATAGACATTTAGCATTTTGCCTCAGGGTTCTGTTTTAGGTCCATTTATTATAAGCAATACAGTGAGTCAGTGATCTACAGCCCAATCGGCAGCATGTTCACTTTCAAGTCTTGTCTCATTCAGCAGATGTCCATCATTAAGCTATAGTACATCAGACTGTTTTACTAATTTTTCTCTTCTGTAGGTTTCTTTGTAAAAGTGGAGATGTTTAGTGATGGACACTTCACCTTGAAGAAGAAGACCAAGGTGGCCAAGTTATCTGGAGGCCAGGTCCATTGGGGGGAGTCAGTACTCTTACCTATTACCAACCAGGACCATAATCTACAGCTGTCCATCAAACTCTACAGTCGTGGATCAATACGTAGGAAACACCTGCTTGGTCAGGTGAGTGAGAAGACTCTGCCATGCAAGACACAGGATTAAAGGCCTAGGGACAGCTTGTTTTGACTTCATCATAATTGCGATGTCTCAAAATTATGATCATATTTGTATTTCTGTCTCTAGGTCCTCCTGGGCTTTGAGAGCCCATCACCAGAAGCTGTGGAACAGTGGAAAGACTCCATCACACACCCTGAGAAAATAGTGACTGCATGGCACAGGGTCAGACACCCCTGACAGGGAGAGAGAGAGACAGAGACAGTATAAAAGACAGAGGTAGAAAGACTAGACGTGACTCATCGTGTGCACACTGGATGCACATGAGATGTGCATGTGAACATGTGTGTACATGAGTATAGTGTTTGTGGTGTCCTAGAGCTTTTTTGCACTAGAGTATTGAAAACTGCTGCAAAAAATTCATTTGCCAGAGGCTTTGCTGGCTATACATACTGTAGGATAGACAACTGTGAAAACGAGACTGTAGAAGTCTGTCCCTCGCTTCAGTAGACTTTAACACTTTAAATTCATCATACATATATGGTATAGGTTTCCTAGTGTAAAACAGTGTATGAATAGGAACTGTACCTCAACTGTAGATTGTGGTAGATAATTTCCTCACTACAATATATGCATTTTGTCATTTTATTTTTTTATAAGCCTACACCTTAACATTTTAGATTTCTAATACTAATTCAGGTAGATTTTCCCCAATTTCTACATTTTATAAATGTTTTTGTATAAGTATTTAACACTATTAAATCTGTGTGTAATATGTGTACATCACATTTCTACGTGAACAAAATAAAGCATTTCATCAGCACAGCTGTTTCTCTATTTTGGACAGTAATTGTATTTATGTAACACATTTTCTGCAGACAGAAACCCTTTGTGTGTCAGAGAAGGTTTTTATTTTTATAAGCTGAAAGGCTTGTGTTGTGAAAATCCAGTCCTTTGGTCCTTTACCTTTTCCCCACAAATGCCTAGAAAAAGGGGGATGGGGGGGTAAAACAAAGATATTCATGCATGAAATTGTAAAGTCAACAAACTTAAAATGTGAAAGTAACAGATTATAAAGTTTAGTTTATTCAAAATTTTCATACTTTTTTCACTTCCGCATCTCTGGTTTAGCAACAATACATATTGAGTTGAGCCTGCAGCTGAAATTGATTAAATTAATTTACCATTTATTCCCATCTGCAAGTTAGGACTATCACTAATACCATTACTGGAATTGAATCGCCACACAATTGATGAGTTAGACTGTAATGCCATTATAGAGCTGTGAAGTTACACCACAGTTCTGAGGAAATCTGCATTTCCACTTCACAGCTTTAGAGTGGAGCAACTCTCTAAGACTGAAGCCTGCTTATCAAGAAACTCAGGAGATCTTACGTTGGAATCTCATCAACACCACAGCTCTACACGATCAGGACTAAACTAAGTTGAGTTAACTCAAAAAACACCTTGTAATCAGATATTGTATTTTTAAATTAGCTGGACGTTGCATTTTTACACAGAGGCTTTGCATTGCTTTTCATTTCCTATGTTTTATATTTATTCAGTGCATGTCTTTTCTTAGAAATGAATGTTCAGTTTTACTGTGAGCATTATTTACACATACATTCTTTGTTACATAAAGGTGTAAAAAGGCATTACTGAATTATTACACATGATTTTAGGGGTTTGAACTCCATCTGTATTACAAGGTTACTGTTACATGTATTAATTGTACCTTTACTCATCATTGCCACAAGTTTATGAAGTTTAGAAATGAAAATGATTGTTAATATAATGTAAATGTATTTCTTAAAGGGTTATTTCACCATTCTGTTTTTCACAGATCTAAACAGGCATTCATAGTTTAGTGTGAAATGGTGCACCAGTTCGCTCAACTGTACAAGGGTGGAAAATGAATACAATTCACATATATCCATTTTATTCACTATCCAAAGCCAACAGTGAACCCACAAGGCTTCTGAGTTTTATATGGAATGGAACAGAATGATGGTAAAATAGAGGCAGAATGAGAGAGAATCAGAAGCAATATGGGTTTTTTTAGGAACTAATTCATCACACATATAATACCCTGCATAATAACCATAACACAACCATAATAATATTAATAGATTTTAGGCCTTCTCAGAACTCTATAAATATAAGAAAGTATTCACAGTGCTTTGCTTTTTACACATTGTTAAATGTTACATCCTTTTTTCAAAATGGATTCAATTTATTTTTTTCCCTCAATTCTACACACAATACCCCACAGTGACCAAGTGAGTGAAGTTACCCCCCCCCCCCCCTTCCCCATATAAAAGTGGTACATATCTATTCACAGCCTTTGCTCAATACTTTGTTAAGGCACCTTTGGCATCAGTTACAGCCCTAGGTCTTTTATAGTATGATGCTACAGACATATTCAAACCTTCAAAGCAGCAAAAATCTTTCTGTACCCTTCCCCAGATCTGTGTCTTGATACAATCCTGTCTCAGGGGTCTACAGACAATTTATTAGACGTCAAGGCTTGGTTTGTGCTCTGACAAGCACTGTCTACTATGGGAGCCGATATAAACAGTTGTGTGCCTTTCCAAATCATGTCCAGTCAACTGAATTTATCACAGGTGTCCAATCATGCTGTAGAAACATCTGAAGAATGATCAGTGGAAACAAGATGCACCCAAGCTCTATTTTGAGAGTCATTGCAAAGGTTGTGAATACTTATGTACGTTATATTATTGTGTTTTTATTTTTAATAAATTTGCTGAAAAGTCAAACAAGCTTTTCTCACTTCGTCATTGTGGGGTATTGTGTGTATAACAAAATGTGCAAAAACTGAAGCGCTGTGAATACTTTCCAGATGTAACTTTCAGAGTTGAACTCTTCACACTACACAACTTTCTTGTAATCTGGAATGCTTAGTGGTTGTGGTTTTACTATATGACTGATCAGTAAAATGATAAAATGAACTGAAGAGTGAAATAAAGAGTCTGTCTGCTCAACAAAACCACATTTTGTCACAAAAACATGGATTATTCAGAATTAAAGTGTTGCACCATACATTTTTTTCTTCTATAATGGATGCTTGTCTCTGAAAGGGTTTGTTAATGAACAATGAAAGTTGTGTTGGAAGCAGGAAATGCACTAATGTGCAGGCTTATTGCTTACTCCTCACCCCATGTCTTGCACTCTCATTGCCTGTAGCTAGTTGCTGCACTAACTTCTGTAAGTTCCAACACTTGGAACTACTGTATATAGACTCACTAACTAGATACTAAACCTGGCAGATATTTGTTGGAGGGTTGTACACATTATGAAATAGCAAAATGCCATTTGATGTATATAAATTACTTTTATATAATGTAAAAAATAATAATTTAGTTTCTTTAGACAATGCTAAATTCGGGGGGGAATATTCTGGTACATTGGCTTGATAGCTAAAATTAAAGAGAGTTCTAGATAACAGTGAGTCATACAGTTTATGTGAAACCACATAAACAAGTTACTCAGAAATTAGTGAACACTTCCTCACACTTTAAGGTTAAGCTAGGATGTTTTAGGCCTTGTAATGTGAATACTAGATCATTTTGTATACACTTTAATCCAAGCACATTAACTTACTTATGCAGAGCTTTTCTGCTGCTGTGTGTATGTGTGTGTGTGTTGGGGGGGTTGGGGGGGGGGGTAGATGGATTCTCCTGAACTCTCTGGAGGAGTGTGTCTGCATCCGGGAGGCCAGTGGAATTGACATCATCATTTACGTAACAGCTGTTTGAATAGGGTTAATGGTTACTTGCGGAGACACACCTCACACACACACACACACACACACACACACTTTCGCTCTCTGGTGTTCAGCTACCACACACCCCAAACTTAGCAGCTCAGCTGTAAATGTGTGTGTGTGTGTGTGTGTGTGTGTGTGTGTGTGTGTGTGTGTGTGTGTGTGTGTGTGTGTGTGCGTGTGTGTGCGTGTGTGAGTGAAAGAGAGAGAGACAGAGAGAATATGTGTATGTGTAAGTGGATATGAGCATGTATGAGCATATGGATGATGTGCACAACCAGCGCTATGTAATTTATATGTGTATAAACCTTTAAAATCCAGAGCTCCTCCAGGTGTTCTTCAGCCGGTCCTTGTGGAGCTGCCGGCAGCCTTGATATCAGTGACTAATTCTGAACAAACAGAAGCAGTTCATACTGACAGATCAGATCATGGAATGTAGCCACTCACGCACACACATAGATCTACCATAAAAGAATATACACCCACAGAGTGATTGATTAGGAACACCTGTACACCTTCTCATTCATGATCTTATCTAATCAGCCAATCATGTGGCAGCAGTGCATAAAATCCTGCAGATACGGGACAGCAGCATCGGGTAATAATAATAACCATCAGAATGGGGAAAGAATGTGATCTCAATCTTAATCAAATGTTTGCAGTTGTATGATTCTTCAAGTGGTCGTGTAAACAGCATACTCTGATTTCTTAGGTTAGAGTGAGGTCAAGCCTTCAAATTAGGAAATCGGATAAAATGAGCAGGATTTTATCTAAGTAATCAGATTTCCCAGTGCATGTACTCTGATTTCTTTCATTTATCTCTTTGTGACAAGCTGCTCCTGGTCAGGGAATGAGCATGCAGCACAAACCAATAGAGTGAACCAGCAGGGACTCCTGCCACATTTACATTCTTCTGTGCGATGACTGGCTGGTTGCAGAGTAGAAATGTGATCACTGCCTGACCCATGTAAACTGAATTTTCCCATTTATGTGATTACCCAAAGCCATGTTAACATATAGATTGGATTTGTCACAAAATCAGCTTTTCAGTTTAGGTAAACACAATCACTAATACTCTCAAATCAGATTAAAGTCTAGAAATCTCAGCACCTGTACACTCCCCTCCAAAAGTATTGGAACAGAAAAAACTTCACATAGATTAAAGTTAATAAGACTAAATATTTAGTTGGTCTTTTGCCTGCATTAATGGCATCAAGCCTATGACCCACTGATGTCATTAAGCTTCTATATACTTCTTTAGGGATGCTTTCCAGGCTTTCACTGTAGACTCATTCAGTTGGTGTTTCCTTTGGGGAGTTCAGTCTCCAAAATGCAGATCTATAGGGTTTAAGCCTGGGGTTTGACTAGGCCAGTCTTAAACCTTCCACTTCCTGCCCCTGATGAACTCCTCTGTAGTTTTGATCTCCTAATCAGCTTGGCTGCATCTTTCTGTAAATTAACAGACAAAATATTGCTGTAGATGTTTGAGCTCATTGTACTCATGCCCTCATGCATCACATCATCAATGAAGATTTATATGTTTTGGATCATGAGCATTTTAGCCTTTCCGTTACATTGATAAAAGTTAATCTTTGTTTCACCAGTCCATAAAAGGTCTGAGGCTTGTCTCTGTACTTGGCCTTCCTATTCTTCTTTCTAGTTAGTGGTTTGCAGAAGCCTCAGTACTTTTGTTCATGAAGTTACCTTACCTTTACTACCTTCTGAGGATTGTTGCTGATGTCATTAACAGTTGTTTCATTCGGGTCTTTCGTTACAGCACTGTCATCAACTGCTGTTGTTTTCCCTGGTCTACCTGTTCAACATCTGTTACTTAGTACACCAGTGACAACTATGTTCTACAGGATGTTCCAGATGGTTGTACTGGCTATGGCCAATATTTGATTTTCCATCTTCTCTCAGCTTCAAAAAAGGTGTGTATCAGATTTAGATGTAAATACCTGGAAATAAAAGCTGAAATATTGATCTATTGTTTCATATTCAATATTTAATGTCAAACCCACATTCTTCTACAGCAAAAATAAATGGATTGACCTCACTGTTCCAATCCTTTTCGAGGGGAGTGTTCTCAGATTTCTTTTGGTTTTCTCAGTCTGTGCATGGATGCATCTTTTGAACAGTCTGAGGGGTTTGCATAAGCAACCAGTATGACTATGCCTTCCTCCAGCCTCATCTGTATTCTTCTGTAAGATTATTGGCTGGTTGCAAAGTAGAAATCTGATTACTGTCTGACACATGGTAACCCAGAGTTTTCAATTATGTTATTACCCAAATGCAGTAAAGTCTGTTTTTATGCTGTTATTGTGCAGTTATTATTAAATGCATGTAAATGCACTCAGTGATTCTGTGCATGACATCATTGTTTATATCAGATGGGCTGGTTTGAGTATTTATAAAACTTCTACTATCCTAGGATCCCAGGATAGTTTCTAGAATTACTCAGTGGAATAAAGAAAACACATGCGGTAGTTCTGCTGAGAGAAACACATTGTTGATGAGAGAGGGTCAACAAAGAATGATCAGACTTGTTGGAGTTAATAAAAAGGCTACAGTAACCCAGACAACATCTTTGTATGGTTGTGGTTTGCAGAAAAGCATCTCAGAATAAACAAAACTCCCATCCTTAAGGAGGATGGGCTTGAACAGCAGAAAACCACATCACCAGTATAAACAGCATAATGTTCAAAAGCCACATAAACAAGTCTGTTTGAAACTAACTCTGTGAGCTTTGATTAGATTAAATTAGAGTAGATTAGATTCAGCTTTATTGTCACTGTGCAAGTGTGAACCGTCAACATACAGTAAGCACTACTCTAACAGTGTAATAGACCTCTTCTAAAAGAATTCTAATAGAGGTTCCATCTTAATAGAAATTACTGAACACCTTCACAAGTTTTCAATTGGGTGGTGATTCAGATATGCTATTATGCTAAATAAATAAATAAATAAAATATTACATATTATTTATAGGAGACAGACCCTAGACTACTGAATTTGATCCTAGACTACTGAATTTGATCATGTTTACATTCAATCCTTTTTTTTCTTCTTTTTGTTTGCTTCCAAGGTCTAAAAACATTTTATTTCTTAGAAATCCAAAAAATGTCCATTATTGTTTTTGTTATTTATGTATGTATTATGTATGTTCATTACTTTTATTGTACATTTTAATCACTGTGTGAGCAAGCTGTGTGAGCACTGTGTGTTCCTCTATATCCCAATGACAGTGATATCATTAGCCCTGCCCACTGTCACTGAGTGAACAGAGCAGCAAACATGCACTGGATGCTCCTTGGCATTTAAACTGGGATTTAATTTGGGTGAAAATGAGTGAATTTGTTTTGAAACTGTTTTCCATGTTGGATTTCTCTCTGATATTTCATCTCAAAATTATGAAAATGCCAGAAAAGTATTTTAGTTTGTTGTTATATGTGTATCATGTCTGTAGGTTACTCTGATCCTGAGATATAAAACCTAGAAAAACACATGTAACTGCCCACAAGGTGTGGCTCTTTGGCTGTAAGAGGTAATAGTCTGTATTGCAATATCACCTTTTACATAACATTTTTTTCATATACCAATGTACCAAATAACATAATAAATACATAAAAAAATAAAAAAGGCAAATGCAAACTCTGTTTTGGTTTTTAAATTGGTGTTTAGACATTTTAGGCTTGTTTATTTGGCTGTGATGGGGAGCAGTTTGACCAATGGTTGATGTCGATGCAGGTACATGTAGACCATTGGTTGTAGTGAGAGGGTGGGGCTCAAACAGACATGTTCAAAGCTATAATTGTGTGATGAACACAGCAACATAGGAAAGACCAATGTAAAAGCAATTTGAAATCATGACATTTTACAACAGGGCCTCTCAACCAGTGGGCCAGGGACCACCAGTGGGCCTTGAGCCACTCTCTAACAAGACCATCTTCAGGGAGAAGTAGGTGTCCATAGTGAGCTGATAATGCCACTTTAAATCATAAAAGCTTACATGACAAAAAGTGATTTTGTAAATATCGAGAGATCAAGGGCCGAAAAGAATTAACATTATATATGCATAAATAGAAATGCACAAATGAGTCTAATGAGCCTTGAGATATAAAGTGCAAAATAATTTTACATTAACAGTTCAGTTGTTTTACTCATTATAAACAGGTGGGCCCTGAGGTGGAAAAAGTTGAGAACCCCACCTCTGGCCACAGAGGGTGAGTGTCTGTTTAACTGTGTCCAAAAGACCTTTTAATTAAAAGAGGATCAGTGTTGTGTCCTGGTTCACCTCCTAGTTGCCAGGAAGTGAATTCTACAACTATGTTTGAGCCTTCTGTGTGTGTGTGTGTGTGTGTGTGTGTGTGTGTGTGTGTGTGTGTGTGTGTGTGTGTGTGTGTGTCTTTATTTATTTTGAGTAAAATTCAGAATTTCTGTCAAACTGAGAAAAAAATGGTCTAAAAGGGTTTTTTGTTTGTCAGTTTGTCAAAACTGAAAGATCAATTGTTGGTTCCTGTGGTTGATATAGTTCTGATATTATTATTATTATTATTATTATTATTATTATTATTATTATTATTGTTGTTGTTGTTGTTGTTGTTGTTGTTGTTGTTGTTTTTAGATAAAAACAGCTACTGAGCATTTAAGTATCCAAATAGTTCTTGACTTTAAGGATTTTGGAGGAACTTATGTTTGAAGAAGAGGGTAAACAATGGTGCCTTAACAGTTAGAACACTTTATTATTGATGAGGGTTGTGGGTTTGATACCTTGGTTCACAAAGCTTCCAATCTTCTCCCAGTGGGCAGATAATAATAAAGACTGGCCACTGCTTTGGGTATGTGTGATCAGTGTTTCACTGTGTGCGCGCGCGTGTGTGTGTGTGTGTGTGTGTGTGTGTGTGTGATTGCAAGAATAGGTTAAAGACGGAGGTCAAATTTGAACACAAATGCTGATTGTGTTTTTCTTTGTCTTTAAATAGATTCCTTGTCAGAATTGTGCCCTGTGTCTGGAGCTGCCCACACTGTCTTAGACAGTGACTGTTCAGATATGAATGTCTCTGAATCCAAATTACACAGACAACAATACATCCTGATGGTGCCATGGTATTGACACCTCACTGATAGAGTGTTTAGCTGTTTCATAACCATTTCCATTTTCTCCCAATCACATAGAAGGCTCAATTACTGACCTTCCATTCAAACATTTCTTACATTTCAGACACAGCCATGGTTTTATATTTGGTTCACTTCACAGCAGTAGCACTGTAGCACCCTCTACTGCTGAAAGTAAAGAAGTCAGTCTTCTTCACAGCAATGTTCTATAACATATAGTGTAAAGTCTCCCCAGATAAGGGGGGACTAATCCCATTTTATTACCCTTGGTTTCAAAGGTATATTAACTCCAGCTGCTCTATCTATCTATCTATCTATCTATCTATCTATCTATCTATCTATCTATCTATCTATCTATGTGTATGTACATCAATCAGCCAAAACATCTGAAGGTACCAGCACTAACGTAACAGTGTATCCTTTAAGTCCTGTATGTAATGAGTTGGAGCCTCCATGAGTGAACCTTGGATACCCATGATCCAAGGTTGTCCTTCATTGGTAGGTACTGACCATAGCACACTAATTACACCCCACAAGACCTGTCTGATGCTTTTGGACATCTTTTGATCCAGTTTTTAGAACATCACAATTTGGTTCTTGTCAAGGTGTCTCAGACTGTTCACTTGCTGCATAATACAGCAACCCCTTGACAGGAGCCACTGTAACCATGTCATCTGTGTAATTCACTTCACCTAATTTTTGTTATAATGGTTCAGCTGGTGGTTCCAACTTTATTTTCTGTTTTCAGACCAGATCCTTCAATCCGGTAACTGCTGCCTGAAATTGTGAGTAAAGCTTTGAGTAATCACCAATGAGTAACCATAGTGAACTGCCACTGACTGCGTCTGACTCAGCACTATAGGGCGTGACTCATATGCAGTTACCTGTGCTTCCCTCATGTGTAAAACGGGTCAAGATCAGTCTGGTTTGAGTTTGTCATTTTCATATGTCAAACGGTTCATGTTTATGTGTTTAAAAGATGTGCTTAGAGCACATTGTTTACCTTTCTCTTTTTATTTCAGTTCTCAGTGCATACCTGTCAGGTTCATACTGGCTTTTTGTCCCCTGGGGCTCTGAGGTGTGCAGGGTGTGGAGCAGGTGATGACGAAATATCAAGAGTTCTTTGAGGGCTATAAAACACCACCAGTGCTAAATGAGCTCAGAAGAGAGTGAATAAGCCATGGACACGGATGTGCAGGACCAGTCTATTCTTAAAGAAGGATTCTTGGTGAAGAGGGTAAGATACATTGTTTCATTCTTTTTATTTACCAGGCTTTGTAAAGCTAATGGATCTCTGTAGATCCATGACAACTGTTTAAATGCTGAAAATGCTGGTTTATTGCCTAGTCCAGTCATTCTTGACCATGACTGATTGCCTGTTGTATGTTTTCTTTAAAGAAGTATTTGAAAAATAGAATGAATGAATGTCATGGCAGTATTGGGCTTTCAGTTAGGGTCAGAACTATACATACACCACTTCTATATTTGGGTATATGTCTCTTAGCAAGCTATATCTTCACCACACACTTTTGGTGGCCTGCGTCAAGCTTCTTAAAGAATTCTTATTTGATATTTCATCAATGTCTTGGCAGAATTGGTAGAGTTAACACACCTGGAAACTATAACCACACCTGATCTGTGTTTGAGCTCATTGTCCCATTGGAACCTCCAGTTGAGTCCAAGTTTCAACCAAAGGGTGTGATTATTGGCTGATTAGCCAATCCAGTGTGGATCCTCCAGGACCTACCAATACTTTGCTTAACACCTGGTACAGTGTTCTTGGGTTCAAACATAATTGACTCTTATGATCATAAAATTTCGCTTCAGAAGTCTTTGTCTTGTGGTCATAGTTGTACAACTGTAAGGGTTCTATGTAATAGTAATATATTTAACTCTGTATGATTTAATAGGTCCATCCAAATTGACCATTTCAAATTTTCTATTCATTTTTTTCCTCAGGGTCATGTAGTTCACAACTGGAAAGTCCGGTGGTTCATTCTGAAGGCAAACAAGCTGCTGTATTACAGATACGAAGGGGGCAAGCGAGACTCCTGCCATCGGGGGACCATCCATTTATCCGGCTGTCAGATTACGTGCCCTTACCTGGAGTATGAAAACAGACCGGTAAGATAAAACCACAGTGTGTCAGTCAGTCACTAGGCAGGTCCACAATAACATTTGAAGTGATAATTCCGGGAAAATGACCAGCCAAGATTTGTACCAATTGTGCTTTCAATTGTGTGTGTGTGTGTGTGTGTGTGTGTGTGTGTGTGTGTGTGTGTGTGTGTGTGTGTGTGTGTGTGTCTGTGTGTGTGTGTGTGTGTGTGTGTGTGTGTGTGTGTTTTGAGAACTGAGGAAATGACAGCAAGCTTATTTACATATCTCTGCCTTTTCAGCCTAACACATTTAACCCCATCCACTCGCAAGCAGTCCTGATGAGCTCAGCTCTCAGTGCTTTTTAAATGAGGATCAGCCAATCAGGGCAGAGCTCATTTGTCTTCTATATGTCTTATATGTATGGTAACACACTTTGGATGGTTATAGTTTAATAAGGAATAATGACTGTTTTTTTTACATAAAGCCACACTGAAGCACATTGGTGCTTAAATGTAGCAAAATAGGGGGGAAAGGTAGGATATGGGCCCATGAGATTTTGCTCACCTACAGCTATATAATCATTAGGTTCATGAGGCGTTCCAGGAATTCACTTGGGTAAAACCACACATCAGCCTTATAATGACTAGGTGTAAAGTAAAGGTTTGGTTTGGCCTTATATAACCTGAGCAGTGTCTCCTTGATTCTGTTCTGTCTAATTTTCATGCTGTGGCTTGTTATATAGGGAACAAGAATACACATGTTTGGTACAAAGTGAGCTGTGACTTCAGCTCAGTTCATGTGAGGTGTGTGTGTGACCTGAGGTCAGAACTAGTGTTCACATTCAGTTCTCTTAGTGGCAATAATGTGGGTGTGATACGAGGAGAGAGCCCCTAGGGTTTTTTGTGATAGTAATCCCTGCATGCCTCTCCCACAGCTAGTGATGAGGCTGAAGACCAGCTCTTCGGAGGAGTATTTTCTAGAGGCGTGCTCCAGAGAGGAGAGGGACGAGTGGGCTACTGATATTTTAGCTGTGGTACGGAACCTTTGTCCAGAGGGTCCCAACTCTCCTCTTGCACCTGTACACAAAGGTTCCAAGTCACTGCAGCTTCAAAACATCAACCTCAGGTGAGAATCCAATAAGACAAATAAATATTCAGAATGAATTTATAATGAACAAGCAACTAGAATATAAAATTGATAGTTAACAAATATCCATAATTATTGCACAAATCATTGAATCACGTTCATCTGAACATGTTTTCTCAGAGTGTGTACTGAAGTGTGTGTTACTGTTTGTCAGTCAGGTGGTGGACTCCATGTATGATGTGCACAGTGGCATTAAGATGAGCAGCCATGTGGAGCAGGGCAGCACCTACATCAACTGCTTCTCAGGTCAGTGTTCATAACACCTTAATATGAGTGTCTTAACTGTAAGTGTTAAAAGGCCCTTATCTCTGAAAAGGCCCATATTCTTCAGTTTGATGTGAGATCACAACAATGAAGACATTTACTCTATATATGAGCACCCAGTGTCTTTCAGTGTACAGTAGTTTAGCTCTGTCCATGCCAATGAAGTGATGTGGAGTACTGTACCTGCACACTCCTGTACTGTTGCAGAGGAAGAGGTGTGGAAAGCGATCAACCCACTCACTAAAACTCACTTGCAATTCTCCTGACACTATGGGGGTAGGCACAAACATTGCCACTGCCTCTTTCTGAACTGCCAGAGAGAGAGAAGGCACGGGATGTCCAGCTCTGCTACATGGTGATAGCAAGAAAGCACCGTCTACCAAACCAGAGAGCTCAGCAAGTTGTGTTCTCTCAGGGCTTTGGTCTCTGATGGCCTGAGATCTGAACTTGTGACCCCATGACATAAACAAGCTTAAACTTATCTTTCTCCAACATGGTCTTGGACCTCTCCAAACCCCCACCCCTGCACGTTGTGGTGATTTCCCTGTTCCCAACACCACCTGATTCAGCTAAACTGCTCATAAACCACCCTTTCATAGCTGCAGGAGGTGTGTTAAAGCAGGGAATCCACTAAAATATGTAGGGCATGCCTTCATGATCAGGATTGAGAAATAAAGGTTAAGGGAAGTACAGTACTGAAGTGTGTGATATGGAACCCTAACGAGATGTTTTGATTAACGTGTGTGCAGGCTCTGCGCTGGTGGACTGGCTGGTGTTTATGCAGTTGGCTATGACACGAGTGGAAGCTGTTACCCTGGCATCTGCTCTGCTGGACGAAGGCTGTGTGAGAGCTGTGGGCATTAAGAGTGTGGAAGCTGTGCGGAACGCTGCTCTGGGGGAACAGTTCCTGGATGACTCCTCCGCTCTCTACAGCTTTGTATGTCTGCCCCTCTACTACTCTCTGTTTATTGCTCTTGACTTTTGAAACATCATGAATGTGAAGAAATGATGGCACTGCTGTTCATATTCTAACCATAAATGTGTGTGTGTGTGTGTGTGTGTGTGTGTCTGTTCGGGTGTTAGGCTGAGAGCCTTAAGAAGCGAGGAAGTGTGAAGGCAGAGAAGTCTATGTCTGCGGTGGAGCTGAGTGGAAGAGTGCAAAAAAGAGGATACCTGCTCAAACAGGTGAGGACTTCTGTATTGTCCTGAAAATTATATAGTCCTAGAGCAGGAAGATCAGGACTTTCAGACTTTGCATTCCTCAGCCCTTAAAAGAACCATTTACAGAATGTTTTCCATCAACCCTTTAACCTGGCCTTAATGTAAATCCTCATTGCTGTGTAAGTCTCTTGTGTCTTATTTTGATTGGCTGGGTTTTTCTTGCTGAGTTTAAATAAGAGTTTGGGTTTACAGACAGTATGATTCAGTCACAGATTTGTGATGCGTAGTGTGAATTAAATCAACACCATTTCACACGTGCCTTTTGATGTCTGTTGCTCACATCTGAATGTGTGTGTGTGTGTTTATGTGTCTTTGTGTCTCTCAGGGACACAAGGTTAAGAACTGGAAAGTACGGCTGTTCGTGCTGAGGGCAGAGCCTGGCTTCCTGCACTACTACGACCCCAGCAAGGTGAGAGGAATTATGCTACACTGCAGATGATGTCATTACATACACACACTTGGCTGTAACAGGAGAACTGTCCTCTATTTGTGTGTGTGTGTGTGTGTTGTTGTGTTGCTTTTGCAATGCTGCTGCTTTGGTCTGTGGATGTGTTCTGACTTGGATTTGTCTGCTTCATGTGATGACTCCTCACCTCCTCAGGATGACATCACTCCAGCTGGCGGTTTCTCTTTACGTGGCTGTTTGGTTTCCTCCCTGGATGACAATGGCATTCCCTCAGGTGTGTATGTGTGTGTGTATTTAGCTTTTAAAATAAATCCCCTGAGGATGCTAAAAACATAAAAACATGTTTTGATTCTGAAGACATAAAGACTGCTGCTTTTATTACAGAAGGCAAATTGTGGCTGGTTAGGGTTGGATTAGTATTATTTACACACACTCAAACACCAATACACTTACCAGTGTGAATATGGGTGTGTGATTGTTAGTCAAAAGAGTTTAATTTAGATCATCAATAAGGAATTGATATTGTATGATTGATATCCCTAAGAAGCCTACTATCGCAAACTCACAACATAAAGGTTCCTAAATCTTTAATCTTTAAACCTAAGCATACGATTAATGGTCTATACTCAAAAATGAGCTTTCTTAGAACTTCAAGAACTATTTAGGAACCTTATTAATGAGACTGTTACATGTTAGGATATATGTAGTAGCAAAGGGTAAGTGTCTACCCATTGGGCTCTATTATAAATGTGTTTTAAGGTCATTTTTTCATGTTGGGCTGTGTGCTGTAGATGTGAGAAGCAGTGATTAGATTAAAATATATTTTATTTCATTTATTTATTAATCATATCATAGATTCACAAACTATCATTAACTACTAACGTATGTAGTTCCACAATTGTGGGTCCATATTTAAGGAGATTGAAATGGAATGGAAAATCTGTTGTGTTTTGTAGGGCTGTAATCTCACCATAATAACCCCTCTGAACACCCAGACATGAGTCAGGTGTGGTTGCTATAGCAGCAGGATGACTGTGTGCTGATTGTTCACAGGTAATGATAGCGATACTGCTGTTTGTTGTTCTGTGTAGGTGTGAAAGGTAAAGTCCAGGGGAACTTGTTCAAAATCATCACGCAGACAGACAGACATTTCTTCATCCAGGCGCCCACACGGCAGGAGAAGATGGAGTGGATTGAGGCCATTAAGCAGCTCACATAATGCCACTGTTATCCAAGTTGCTATTATTCATGTGACCACCTCACCCTTTAAGGAGTAACTGGACCAAACATGCTAATCAGAAATACTTCATTAATCCCAAAGGGAACGTCTGAGAGAACAGAGCGAATGAAAGGTCATTTGCCTTATACTAAATATTGATAGTTCTTTTTCAGTTCGTGCTTTTTAACTGCACTTTTCCTGTAAAGCTACAACGGTCACAAAGTGAATGTGGAGATCAAGGCCAAATGCCTTCTTTGGTGGATGTACAGTTTTTAAATAATTTGGCCACTTTTACCAGTTCACCGTAAGCACTTTTACTTGTTTTGTTTAATATATTTAAAATATTTTACATTTTATACAAAACTAAACTTCAGTGTTACCAGGTACTTTTGACATTTGTATTGAAATACACAGAATGATAGATTGCTGGACGTCTTAATCATTTAATAAAGCTGTATTTTATTATGCAAAACATCAGCATTTTTACTGAAAAAATGATGTGTTTCTTATTCATTGTAAATGACATTATATTGAGTATTAAGTCATACTTATATTAATAGTTATATTAAGGTGTGAGATTGCGGTATGTAAACTGATTAAGAAGTGGTGTTGCCTCAGGGAAAATTGTGTTGTGTACACTCGTCAGCGTAGTCATGGCAAGGCAATGTGAATCATCAATGTGAAGGTGATGTGAGTTTGAGCATAGCATAATAGTAAGTGCCAGGTAGACGGGACATTCTGTTTCCTCATCTACAAAGTGTACGCACATGACACTGTGTGGCCATTCCCAACTTATACCCTAAGGTAATTTACATCATGCTATTCCATTTACTTTTTATACTCATACTTTCATTTAAACACTTTGAAAAAAACTGCCCATGTATTTTGCATGTTTTGCAATTATCATAACTCACAAAAAGCTGATCGGATACGCCACAGTTTTCAAACATTACAAAACTGGACTAATCTGGACTTTGAACATTCACCTTTTTATTGTTTGACTCCTGTGTTAAGAATTGCACTTGAAATCAACATCCTGCTAAAAGATGAACTTTCTCCCAAGATTTAGTTTTCAGCAGCAAGTGGATATTTTGTGGTATATTTATGTATTTTTTATGAACATTTATTGATGTGAATCCAGCTGTCCTTCATTTATTTTTTAACTAGATACGCAGTCCTTGCTGTCAAACAGCATTCGTATAATTTGATGCTGCCACCACCATGTTTAACATCTAGAGTTATGCGTGTAAGACGTCTCTCACACTTCAAATCCATTCATTTTGTGGGTCAGAAAATTTAAGTAATATTTCATCATTTGAGTAAGATTTACACACCAATATCCATACTTAAGTAGAGGTTGGATTTCAGCAGACTGAATCTTAAACTGTACCTTATCCTGTCCCCTTTCGGGAAAAGCATCCTCATTAGATGATACTGCCACCACCAAGTTTAACATGTGGAAATATATGTATGATATTCATTCTGAGGTTTTAGGTAGTGTTTTGGGCCATGCATGGTTTGAATGATGCATCTTATTTTTTTCACAGCTGACCTTAGTGTGGGATAACCAAACTGGGGTTATTCTGTTCTATAAGTTTAATATCTAATTTCTTTACAATGTTTATTTCTCTACACTTTTAATTAATTCATTTAATTAATTCATCAGAATCTCCCTGCATTCATACAAATTTCAGTTTTAACAAGCTGCCCAGTTTGCACAGAGACATAGTTTTTCCAGAACAGGATGCAGCCACCCCCATGCTTAACATCTGGAAATATATGGGTGATTCCAGAGTGGACGGATATTTTCTCACACTAACACTAATATCACTTTAAATTCATTCATTTCAAAATGACTTACTTTGAGTATGATTTAACACAATATCCATATTTACTGTTATTTGTTCACCGGTACTTTTTACACCCTAGCTCTATTAATGCCCTATTAATTATTAATCTATTAATTAATTCCACCTATTATCCCAGCTCTTAATTGTAACTCTGCTTATTTGCTTTTGCTGATATGCTTGCTGCTTTCGTTTGCAGAGATATCAGTCATTTCCAAAAAACATTCTTATACCTTTATTGTTTTTAACATCGCAAATACACTGCGAAACAAACTCCAATCAATAATTATTGGAAACATCAAAGAGATTTCCTTGCTTTCCTATGAAGCATTTAGACTCACGGCGCTGTGCATTTATTGTACTGAAACTGATATAAAAGGCAAACTGTAATGCATCATATATCAGTCTGACTACAGAACCCACAGATAGCAGAGGTGTGTCTACAACACATGCGCACCACCCTGTCAGCTTAAACAGCACCATGCAAGTTATTGTTTCAGCAATCTGCCCACTCAAACCAGTCTTCTGTCGCAACATTGCAGCCGCACACACTTGTGAAGGCACTTTTGTTGTTATGCCAAGGCAGCGGCGGGTAGTAGCACACATTCAAGGGGGTTTATTTCAGAGTCGCCACTTTTAGAAAGATGAAAAAAACAAAACAAAAAAAAAAAACCACTTAAATTAACAATGTATTTAAGAAATAAAAATACACACTGGCCAAATTACTGGAAAGCCTGGTCAGCTTTACATTCTTATAGGCCCAAATGAACAGGTGTATAATTACAGACTGTAGCACATCTCCTGCCCTCTACCCCAGTCATCATTGGTCAGATTCTGTATAACAAAATTTTTAGTTTTATCAATTAATGTATTCAAAATGAAATGTGTGAGTGGAGCTGGTACATTCTTGTTGCTGACGTTTTTACACACATCAGTGTCAGAGCTAGGTGGAGAGTAGGTTCACCACCCAAAAATATCCACTTAAGAGTTGCTCTGTGGTCAGAAACAAGGGCTAGAATCTCTAAGTGTACACCAGCAAGATGGGCTACAAGGGAAGGGTAGTTTGGTTAAAACTATTAATCATGAGATAACTGTTCTTGCTGGTGTTTTGTGGAAGATCTTAGATCTGTGGTTGTAAAGAAAATAGGGCTTGATATGTCATTTGCTTTGTTGCTGCTATTTTGACCTCAGTCGACCCCAACTACCCTAATTGCTAGCCAGTCATCCACAGGCTAAAAAATATATGTGTGTTACTAAGACCTTGGTTATGCTGGTTGTAGCCCAAGATACATTTATAAAGAAGGCAGTTTGTAGGTTGAAAATATCAATTCTATCCTCAATGAGCACAAAATATTTAGATATTTATCAAACTTGCTTTCAGGGTTTCTTCTGTATTAGATTAATACTAGTCCATACCTTTATAACTGAATCCACTCTCATGATACATCCCAAGAATGGGCTTTACCAGTATTTATATTCAATTTTGACTGGGGTGACTTTTTAAAAGGGAATTCCAACATGAATTTCAATTATTAAGATATAAAGTCACTCAGAGAGGTTTGGGTTTAGTGAGTCATAAATGTTCACAGTGGTGATGAATAAAAGAAGACATCTGAAGAGTTTAACATCTCTAAAATCCCCTTCACAGAATGTTTTTAAACCAAATGGTACTGAATACACTGTCCGGATTTTGAGAAGATTCTGGCCTAAATACATCCATGAGAGCAGGATATGAGTACGATGTCATTAAGTAAAATATTTTTCTTTAATTTCAGATATGCCAACATTTATCCATCATCAACATTCCATACAAAACTCAGAAGAAGACGTGTAGGTTTGCTGGTTGGTTCCAAAAAGCATTTGACAGAATACCCACTCTGAATGACTTTGTTTACTGACTTATGCAGAGGTATGCAAACGACAGTGGAATTCCCCTTTAAGTACAGAGATCAGTATGTATTACTTTCAGAAATTTATCAGCATTTGATACCATAACAGAACCAGAGAGGATTTCAGCATCAGATTTAGAAATGATTCCTTCACCAGAAGGTCCAGGCTTCGGAAACAAAAACATAAAACAAATAAAAGGATGGGACTGTTGAAAGCGTCTCTGTGTTGTCATAGTGACGACCCCCATCAGGCAACCTTGGTGAGTTGCAAGTCACCAACTACACGGAGGGAAGTGAGGGACGCTAGCTGGGTGACCCTGTGGGTAAATCCACACAGCGGCTGACCATCTACCAGGACACGGAACTGCTGATGCTCACATACTATCTCCATCTGAGGTAGAGAGAGAGCAAGTGGAGTGAAAGAGTGAGAAATCAGGAGAAAGAGAAATGAGGGAGAGAAAGGGAGAATGGGGAGGGAGCAGTGAGAAAGAGGGAAAGGGAGAGAGAGAGACAAGGAAGAGAGAGACAGAGACGCCAGATTTAATAAGTCAGTCTTGTCAACATAGAACCTGGACTCAAGCTCCCGGGACAAAAAAAGAATTAGACAGCTTTCATGTTTAAGGTTTAGTAACTTCAGGCTTCTGTGATGTTGCACAAGAATGTTTGGGTTATAAATACATGTGGGGTGTGCAACAGGGTTGATAGGTCTCATTTGAAGTATAGAAAATGGGTCACACAGCAAAATGCTAATCACCATGTTCACTGTAGACCTGAGGGTGTCCTCAAGAAAAGTACTAAAAGGACCTGTTGAGGTGAGAGTGAACATACAGGTTTTGCCTTTTGCCCATTCCTGAGGAACATAACATTCCTTGAATCCTCTTGATTTAAATTGCCAGGGAAGGCATCTATGAAATCTGTCTGAGCTCCACAATTTTTTAATGCAAGACACACTATTATACACTATGTTGTAGGTACTTTTTGGAGATTATGTTTTGAATGACATCTACTGTACGAATGAAGAGTCTCTTACCTTAAAAGCCTCTCCAGCTGCAAAAGGGAAGAAGGACAGCGCACTTTCACAGGTTCCCCACTTTCCAGCCATCCGGTAGTTGCGGCGCACAGCCTTCTCAGCAAAGCTCACTGTCATCTGCAGCCCCACATCCCCTTCCTCTGCCTCATCACCCTCACCCTGAGAGGGGCAGGATACAGTCACCACCATACTGCAGAACAGACACAGCTGTCAGTTGATTCCCTAAGAGGCCTGGGGGCAAAGCAACTGGAAATGCTGGTGTTTATTTAGAGGTCAAATCAGGACAGAACTTATATATATATTAGTCAGTTATAGGAGTTACATACAGATGTACCAAGGCACCCTCTGCTGGATGATGAATAAACCACTAAATATTGTACTATAAACTTTAAATGTCAGATTTTACATTCATTACATTTTAAGTGACATATTTCAAACTTTTTTTGTGTTACTGTTAATCTGTATGGTTTATAGCTCATGAAAATCAGTAAATTACAAGAATATTTCATTTCGAGTGTGACTAAATGACAGTATCAAAATAAAAATAAAAGCAAGCTTGAAATATATCACATTCTAAGTAATATAACATATGTGTTATTTTACCTTTTTGAATGAAATTATGAACTAAAAACTTTTTTCACAATATTCTAATTTTTTGAGATGCACCAGTATATGACAACATTTTAGGTTACTGTGTAGGTGTAAAGTTATGGGCTTGTTTTATGAAATTGTTGAAGCTGATTGACAAGCTTAGCTTTTGACCTGTACATTTTTGTTTAAAATTGATGGTTTAGCTCATTTACCAGTATGAACAACCTGACCAAACTTGTCAACTAGTATGTCCAGCTTTTACCAAACTGATGACCCAACTTCACCAAACTAGTCAACCAGTATGATAAGCTTGCTGAAGTTAGTCAACCAAACCATACTGTTCACAGAGTCCACCAGTATTACCAAGTTGACCAAACTTGTCAACCAGCTGAACCAAACTGGTCAACCAGCTGAACCAAACTGGTCAACCAGCTGAACCAATTTGGTCGACTAGGATGACCAAGCTAACCACCAGTCCATCACTGGGCCAACTGGTCAAACATGTTTACTAAACTAACGCCAACCAGAAGCAACTACAGTTACAGAGCAGTTGAATGACCAGCTTGGTCAAGTTGCCCATGTTGATGAACCAGTAATACCCCCTCCTACAGGACCCTTTTTCTCATGCACTATTATATATATTGTATATTGTAATATAGTCTCTATATTATATATTCTATATATTTATATAGTGTTTCTTACTAAATTACTTTTATCTCTCTTTCTACTTTCTTTCTTACTTTCTTTGCTGCTACTGGAACCTTAATTTCCCTGAAGGAACCCTCCCAAGGGATCAATAAAATTCCATTCTATTCTATTCTATTCTATTCTATTCTATTCTATTCTATTCTATTCTATTCTATTCTATTCTTAACTCAATTGTAAACATGTGCTCTGTTCAAGAGCTAAGCTGGTCAATCATCTTAACAACCTGGCCTACCAGTACAGTTTTTTATTTTTACATTGACAATAAGCTTTTCAACCACCTTGGCCATCAAAGTCCAGCTCAGACCATATAAAACCAGCTACCAGCAATAGCTGGTCTTGAGCTGAATTTTGAACATCGAACAGAATGACAGACTGACTCTGAAAAGGCCATGGTCAGAACTGTTGCCCACTGTGGGAAAAAAGCAAATCCCATGAAGTCTTGGTCCACCAGATGCTCTAGGAGATGCCAGGCGTACATTTCTACCCTTATTTGGAAAGTGAAAGAAACACTGGTTTCTTTGAAGTGATGACTGGATATGTGGATATTTTTGTGTCCTGTGTAGACAGAACTTCAGTGAGTTACACCACTGACAAAATGGTTTTGCTGATGTGCACTAGAGCAAAAATCACACCAGTTCCCACCACATCCATGCCAAGACTGCACAAAGGCCCTGGGCTCAGCCGAGACGAGACGCAGACCTTTGAAACACTTAATCAAGAAACAGAAACAGTTACTGCTTGCTTATTAACATTGCATATGCTTTAAAGCTAAAAAAATGATGACAACTTATGCACCAGTTGTTGCACCATTAACTGAAAACAGAAGTCTGGTATTGGCTGGTAATCAAAATGCCTATCTCATGAATGCAATTACTACTAATAAAATGAGTGCTCCTAAAACAAGATTTACTAAACAAACCAAAAAAACAAAAACCAGATGTAACATTATTTAAATTATCATTGAATGAATAACAAATGACCATTTTAGCTTAATGGAAGGTGTTTTAAATATAATCACCTGATGCTTGGCTGACAGTGTACTAGCTTGAGTTCTACAATCTGGATTTAAGCAAGATGTTACTTGAACCAATTTTATTAGATATTAACAATTGTAGCTGATGTCAGTTAGATGTTAACCACTCTAGATTGTGGTAACGATGGTAGCTGTTTGGCTCAAAAACTACTTTAACTAATGTAAACTAGATGCTAACTGGTTGAAATTAGATGTTACTTCAGTTTCTTTAAAAGAATCAGTAAAAATTAACATTTATTACTCAGAAAAATGTACCAGAGATATATTTCTCATATAGTTGGACTCATATTATAACCTCATTCACATCCAACACTGCACATAAAACACATATCCTGAATGTTTTGCCTCCAGAAATATTGCCTAAAAATAAGTTGTTACCATTTGCTTTTCTTATACTCTTACAGTTACTAGAATATCACATTCAGAATGTATTCATATGTTTATGTGTTTATTTTTAGCTCATTATGGAATTGAACAATATAAGACATCACAACAAACAAAAGCTGTGCTAACACACTGACCCCAAGATAACATGAGAGAAGTAGTTAGGGGAGTCTATCAAATCTCAACTGGCTCACTGTTCCCTATTCCCTAGAATGTTATACATCCTATAGAGAGATACATAGGGCACTTCAGAAGGTGTTGGATGTCTGGGTGGCTCCCAGATTAGAAATAATGTGGACAGTTTGCTCATGTTCAATATACAGACCAGGGCCTAATCCCAATCTGCACCCTTTTAAAGTGTACTGTTGCACCCTAGTGTCTCACAATAAGTTGAATCAGCACAAAAAATATTCTATTGGGAAAATATTGCACTTTTTATTGCCTACTTAGATTGTGTCGTACAAACTTGTCATTATTATTATTATTATTATTATTATTATTATTATTATTATTATTATTGTTATTATTATTATTATTATTATTATTGTTGTTGTTGTTGTTGTTGTTATTAATTCATGTTATTATTATAAAGTCATGTGAAAAGTTGGGACAAGGGACACCCCACAAACAGCTTTATTTGTTTTTTTACATATTTAAACATGAACATATTTGAACATATTTAACACATAAAAAAATAACATGTCTTTAAAATGTCTTTTAAAATCATTTGCAAAATTTCATGCAATGTTCTTGTGAGGAAAATGTTAGGACACTCAATGCTCTATAATAGGTATAATAGGTATTTCTTCCTTTGGCTGAAATAATGTCAATTAGATGTTGCCTATAACTGTCTACCAGTCTCTGTCATTGACTGAAAGAAAGATGTTCCCACTCCTCCATACAGAATTCTTTCAGCTATGTGATGTTTAAGTGTCAGTCTTGTACGGATGGTCTTACATACATCGCAAGCCCCCTCTGATACAATAAAGATTTCATAGTGGTTTCTATGAATGAGAGATCTCCAGACCTTAATGCAGGAAAGCAGGCCCAAAACTAGGACATTTCCACCCCATGCTTCACAGTTGGCATGGGGTCCTTTTGCTCAAATGCTGTGTTTGGTTTGTGCCAAACATGTCTTCAAATAATTCAAAATTGGAGTCGTCTCTCTAAAGCACAAGTCCTGACCTTTGTCTAAATGTTCTCTGCAAAACATAAGATTATGTTTTATTTTTGACAGTGAGGGTTTCCTCCTTGCACACCTCCCAGAAAAATCAAACTTGTTTGGTCTCTTTCTGATGGTAGATGCTGCACTTTGCTCTTGGCTAGGACAGCCTTTCTAGATTCAAATATATCTACAACCTTCTTTCTAAAAGCCACAGAAAGATCAGTTGAACTCAACATGATAATCCCAAATACTTCCCCAATCAAGAGCAAACCAAACAAATGTCTGAGGTATAAATGAGACAGGCTATTCTATAAGGATAGTCTAATCATTTGCAGCTGAAATGTTGCACCTGATACTAATTTTAGGTATTTAATAGTAATAAATGTAGGGGTATTTTAACTTTTTCCTTACAAGAAATTGCATTTCTAATAATAATCATTTGCATTTATTCATGTTTATGTATTTTGTTTTATCACTGCCATCCCTAAATGTTAATACAATTTAGATCAAATATCCTAATATTTAAATATGTCCCTTTTTTCACATGGTGGTAAACACTTCATATTGTTCTTATGGTGCATTTCATGACTTGTTGCAGAACACTGTATAGGGAGTAATTTGAGACTTGCAAAGAGTCAGGTGTCAAGCGTGTGTGTATGCATGTTACCTCCTGGGCTGTTTGTGAACAATGCCCATGACTACCAGTCTCATAGACGGGCGCAGGCCTCCTTTGATCTCCCCAGCATAGTCCTCCTCCTGCAGACAAAGGCAAAGCCTTGCTGAAGACCCTGCCCTACAGAGTTCCCCACCAATCATCTTATTTTAAATAATTTGTCAATTACAATGCCTTAATGGCCAAAATGTCTAATTTTTTCATAGACAGCAGAGTAACAAAGGGTTTGCACCATGCCAGCCCTCCACTGTGCCTGTAAATAAGCCCCTGCATAGCTTTATTTCTCAATGTCATTCAAACAGGAACGCAAGGTAGTCACATTTCAGCAAGGGCAGAGATGCACAGTGATGCACAGTGATGAACAGTGATGCACACTCATGCACAGTGATGCACAGTGATGAACAGTGAAAGCACACTACGCTCCAGTCTAATGCATCTTTATGCACTGTACACCACACTGGAGAAAATGAATGAATTAAATATGAGCTCATCTAAGAGCCTCGTACTGACCTGTCGTGTGTTCTCCGTCATGGTCTCCGACGGGTTGGTTTATTACAGTCCAGTAGGAAAGTAAATCAGGATGAATATGACAATAGCTGTCAGCACTCTGTGGTTGCGGCGCGCGAGCTCAGAGCCCCGCCTTGGCCGCCTCGCGCCTCTGCGTTTCCTTGGAAACCGTCTCACGCTGTTCCTTTCCCGCCTGTATTCCGGCAGACCACGCCCCCTCATTGTATTCCTCCTCCACTTCTTCCACTCTCTATAATAATAATAGTAATAATAATAGTAATAATAATAATAATAAAAATAATAATAATAATAATAATAAAAATAATGATGATGATGATGATTATGATGATGATTATTATTATTATTATTGTTGTTGTTATTATTATTGTTGCTGTTGTTGCTATTGTTATCATTCTTCTTTTTCTTCTTCTTTTTATTATTAATATTATTATTGTTGTTATTGTTGTTATTATTGTTATTGTTGTTATCCTTCTTCTTCTTCTCATTAGAAGGAAGAACAAGCACAAGAACAACAGTGATATTTGGATATCACATTAACAATCCAATCACTAACAAAAAATCACTAACTTACAGCAGAGGTCTTATGACTGGAAAGTTGCATGTTCAATTCCCTGAACTGGTAAGACATGAATGAAGTGAGTCGCTTAACTCCCCAGCTGCTCCATGGGCACTCTTTATAGGGCTGCCTAGTGTGTGAATTCACCAATGTGTGTGTGTGTGTGTGTGTGTGTGTGTGTGTGTGTGTGTGTGTGTCATTGTGAGTGTGTCATTGTGTGTGGATGGGTTAAATGTGGAGGACAAATTGATGGTTATAATTAGTGGTAATTAGTGGTTCTATTAGCACCGTTACCTTTATATGAATGTAAACAGGCAAAACAAGTGTTACCCGAGGAACATGCAGAGGTACACAGGTTTAATGTTCCTCAAACAGAAACTGGATCAACATGTCAAACAGCTTCATTTAGCAGAGCTCCTAATTTCCTCATCAATTCAAGAGTCTCTATCACAAACGCATTCTCTCACTACAGCTTCAGAGTGAATGAGTTTAAGGCATAATCTGGCCCTTATTCAGCAGTTACAGATAAAGTTTTTTTAGACCACATTTTATTTTTTATGTTTTTGGAGGAAGTACAGGATCATTGTAAAACCAGGACAGGAGAGGAAACACGGTGACCTTTGACCAGCATGTGATTCTGCAACACCAGCCAGTAATGGATCAAAATATGTAATAAAAGTGCAGCTCAAAAAACAAATCCAATACACTTCCAGTGCACCAAGAGCAACTTGGGGATATGAAGCATTGCTTTATGTAAGACCAATCAGTGTCAACAGGCTTATGAATGTAATATTATATTGCTGTAGTAATATATATCAATATAGCTGTTGCATAGCATGGGAAAAGGCTGTGCTGTCATTTAAACATTCATAACACTTGTTATTTAATATTGTATATTAAATATGCATATTGAATATGTCCTAATATTTGTCAGCATTCCTTCTAATGAATGCATTCCCTGTCCATGCAGAGAAGTTCTGCCAATAGATCAACATCTACCTATTTGCACCATGCCTTACAACAGGCATGGTCTGGAGGGGTATAAAGACCCCCAGCACTGAGCTGTGGAGTCTTCAAATGGCATTCTCTGAAAGATGATGCCCCATCCAGTACTTTTGGCATGGTTTGGAGATGAAGTGAAGTGATCATCCATCATCTTCACTTTCCTAACGCTACGTGGCTGAATACATTCAAATCCTCACAGAAATATTCACCCCTTCACCCTGTAGTTATAAGGACTGTTTCAGCTCTGCGCCCGAAACAAGGCCAGCCAATCAGAACACAGATCACTGACATCATCTCATGAATAAAACATGAACGGGCGGGGACACGCTGCCGCAGGCTGAATGGGCGGGTCTGGACTCGACAGTGGAACATCGCTGTGATGATCTGATTGAACGCAGTCACGGTGAGGGCAGGTGGCAGTGCCTTATCTTGGACTCAGCAGCTCACAGGTGGTGCTTTGACTCTGCGGACGCCGCCAGTCACATGACCCCGGTTCAGCTGATCAGGTCACGTGATCTGAGCTACGTCACCGCGCTCATGGCGACGAAGCTTCTGTTGAGGACATAAACATTACACCCGCAAAACGAGGCAAACTGTGAGTGTCGTGCTTTGAAGCTCGTTTTGTGTTGTATTGGGGAGCTTTTACAGCAAAGAGAGAAGAATGGGAAGTTACGTTATGAGAGGAGTCCAGAAAATGAAGTTTTAAAACAATAAAATGAGCAGTAATTTGATTGATTTATTTTTGTTTGTTTTGCTGACCTAGTCTTGCTGTTGTTTTGCTTGACTGTGTGTCGCCCTAATGTATTATCTCGAATGAGAGTCTTCGTGCCCTCCAGCTTCTTGTTCAACTTCTCCGGTCCACCTTAAATAGGTAGTGGAAAGCGCCGTGCCGCTTAAGGTGGAACGGCAATTCGACTCCTGTTTCGTGCCCTGTGTACAGTAGCAGGATTTTTCCCACTTATCTAACTAGTCCACTGTATTTATGGTCAGCTAAGGGCTGTCAAACGTTCAGTTCTGAATTAAAGTAAAGTCAAACAAATCATTAAACACTATTGGTGCTTATTTTTTAAGCATTTAAAACGATCCTGTTTTTATTTATCACGATATGTAATAAATTATATTATATTTGCCGATCCCTGTCTGAAATTGAGTGTTTGTAGGTGTAATTCTGCATAAAAACTTGCACATGCAACAATTTAAGTAAAAATGGAAGTAATCAATTAACAAAACACAATTCTATATGTCATGTAGGGACTGGACTCTAAAATCGTTACTGATTTTCCTTTAATCATAACTGCATTTGGCTGCAACATGGTTACAACATGATCCACCCACCCCTGTGGTTCACAGTTATTACTTACATCAGTATGGCTACTTTCCTTTTGCCACACAAAGTTGAACAAAACAAAGATAAAACATTGATATTGCTTAAATGCTAGACATTTTGGAGATCAGCCTTTCCTTTCCTTACTTCTCACAGTAAGAGAAATTGTCACCAGGGGTGCCCGAACATTTATATGATATTGTATGTAATATAGTTTTTTAGCTTTGAGGTCAAGATTCTTACTTGATTGTACAGCTCTCTAAGTATTTTCTGCATGGTTCGTTCAGTTGTGAAAGACACAACCCCTAAAGAGTTTATAAGATCACCCTCCCTATTCGGATAGGCTGGGGGTTGGGGGGAGGTTTCATATTTTTGTAGGTCAGAAATGATGGTTGTAATATTCTGAAATCGCGTTCAAGCTAAATCTCTGGATGACCTGCTTTTGACCACTTTTTGTCTTTCTTTTTACTACAGATGTGGAACTTGTGGAACTTTTGGCAGTAATCTGAGCAGTTGGAGGCTGGAAAGTGTGTCGCTATGCACCCATTTGGCCGTGAGGAGGAAAGCTCTAGGCGGGACCTGTTTGGCTTTTTCACACAGTGTTTACAGAATGGAGAATGGGAGCTGGCCGCTGCATGCATCCAACAGCTTGGACTGTCTGCTGACGACATTGCACAGAAACCATGTGACATCATCACTGCCATCATCAAACACCCTTATCCACTGCGGTGAGGCAGGGCAGAGTTATTAAGAAGTTTGACAGCAGATTTGGATGCAGCAATAAGAGATGTCTGGGTTGATTACAATTATTACAAGTATTAACATTTTAGGATGTTTTGACACTTGCACGTAAGTAGAGGTGGTCTCATCTCGTCCCCTGGAGTTTGTGGTGAGAATGTATCTGACTTCAGTCTGAAACAGCTATCAGGTGTAATCTGCAAGTTTATGCCTCTGCAGGTTTAGTAGTGGGATTGCCCAGATAATCACTACGGCTATGAACAAATGCCATTACTTCATGTTAAGTTGTTCAGAAATATGTACTAAATATGTACAATATGCACAAAAATAATTTTTGTGAGCTCACTGTGTGAAAACCAAACCAAACACAGGGAAAGCGCTCCAAGTTAATGAACTTATTCACTGATTTGGACCAGAGCAAGTAGACTATTGGTGTAAAAATACCCTAAAAGAATGCTAATGAGGACAGAAATACAATTGGATTGGTTAGGGAATTATAATGTTCAGTAAACAGAGCTGCTGCTGTTTGAACTGGTTGTATTGTTTATATTATTTTTTCTTGTGGATGTGAGGATATTGGTCAGGGCTAAACCAGTGTTATTGTGTCTTTGTAGCTGGGAAACGGTGGGAAGCCCACACAAACTGGCCTGGTTCTGGCTGCAGGTCCTTGAGAAACACTCAAAAGACAAGGTAAAGCACACTCTGCTTAATCACTAGCATGTTTTTTGTGTGTACACGTGTATTTTCTTTTCATCTTCTCTGTCTGTCTTTCTCTCTGCTACTCTCTCTGTCTCTCTCTTTTTCTCTGCAGGTGTGTGAGTCAGTGAGGAGAGAGCTAGCCTTTCTGCTGCTTTTAGAGGAGCTTGGGGAGGAGGTTCCTCAAAATGTACTGAAGGTGAGAGTCTCACTTCTCTACAGACAGATTTTTATTTTATGATAGAAAAACATCTTGGTGTTGCCAATAAAGAAAAAAATCAGGGAGGTACTAAGAAGGGCCAGTATTGGTCATTTGTCATAGGCAGTCCTGTAACTCCATTGCATGTTCTCCAGTACATGGGAAGTGAACCATCACCTCTTTTTAAACATGTTGTATGATTGCTGGTCATCCAAAGCACTCAGAGGAAAGCACTGGGTCCCCAGCTCCAACATAATGGCTGACAGATGCTTGTGCCAGCCAGCATCACATTGAATGTGATGTGGGGAGAGAGCACCATCTTCCCACATAAATATGGCATGGCAAATTTTGCTCTCTCTCAGGCTCCAGCTGCTGATGACAAACAGTATGACCCAGGATTTGAACCTGTGATCGTCGGGTCAAAGTTGTAGTGAATTAAACCACTGAGCCCCTACAATTAAGTTAGAATACAAACAAGAGCCATAATCAAGTTCTGATACAGTTAATAGTCAGAATGAATCTTTAATACAATACAATACAATTTATGATCAGAATGGATTTCTGATTATATTTATAACAGAAAAAACTTCTAATAAAATTCATATCTAGGATTAAAATGATATACACCTAATATCCTGAATGAAGTTCTGATAAATTAAATATACAGAATACATTTGTAATTCAGTTATATATAATTCTAGTAAAATTAGTGTCTAGGACAAAGTTTTTAAGCAGTTCATATCTATGTACTTAAATTATTCACATTCAGAAAGAAGTTCTACACAGTTCTTCCTGATCTAATCCCAGTCTAACACCAGTAAGTATATAGCCCTGGCTCATATAGTTGTTTTGCTGTTCCCTTTGCCTCAGGAGCTTCACCAAGCCTTCCTGGACTCTGAGTTTGGTGAGAAGAAGTATGTCCACAACCCTGTGGTCCTGCTGAGCGATGCTGCTCTCTCCTTTGTTGGCTCCCTGCTGTCCCAGGGCAGACCACAGCTGGTTCATGCTCTTCTGGGCTTCTTGAGGGACCGTGGCCTGCAGGACATCTTCCTCCAGAAGCTCCTGGAGCACTTGGTGGTAGAGGAACAGACCAAAGAATGGGCGGAGGAAGTGTGTACCATGCTGGCTCTGCTGCCTTGCAATGCTGGTATCTCTGGACCCCAGTTGGAGCCCCTCTGGGAACGGGTATGGGGAGCACGAGACGGGCCCTTGAGTGAGGAGAGGGTGCTTGGGTGCCTCCTGCGGCCCCACAGCCAAACGCTTCTATTGCAGTACTGCTCCACTGCACTCAGACTGCTCCGGGACAGGCTGCTACAAGAGGCACAGCATAAACAAGGTGAGGAGAACAGGGGTTAATGATTATACACACTTTGTGCCATTCAGGAAACATTTGTAAAACATTCGCAAAACAGAGATTGAGCTCCCTTGCTATGGATGCTGGTGCCGATAAAAATGCTGTCCCGTAGCCATCCATATTCCTATAACAAGTCTAAAGATAATGAGCTATGCTTTAGTTTCAGCAGCACCACGTTCTCTTGACGTCACAATCACGTTGTAGCATTTGTCCAGCTTTGACTAGAGCTTTTTATAGTAGGTGGGATTTATGTATGGTGGTGTAAATATAGGATGTCAAGACTGTTGCATAACAGTTTTGGGATTTTGGAATTGGCTTGTTTCACAGCTCTGGTAAAGTTTTGGAACAACATTGTTTATGGTACACATTTTTGTCATTTTCATGAACTCTCATTAATCATTAACACAAAGTTAAATACAGTTTTACATTCTAGATTGTCTTTAATTCAAACTGTGGCCCTCATAGAGATCTGGCTCTTGGTCCAACAGTGGGTTTATTGCTTTGGGGAATAAGAGGATGCAGTGTTGATAAATGCTGTTCATGTGGTCACTGCTGACTGAAATGCTGAGGATTGTGTATTCAGCTGCACTTTTGTGCTTATTATAGCAACAGAATACTTCTAAATATGTATTCTAATTATATTTCTGCATGTTTCAGTTATTATTGATTAACACTGAGTCTTTGATATTGCATTTTCAATACTCATCTGATTTCTACCAAAAATATATTTTATACATCATGTGAAATCACATATATTCATGTGGTGTAATTTAGACCTGGTCAAGATAGTTTTAATATGCACAAAATGAAAGTACAATGCCTTGTTATTGGTCACTTGCATGCTGGTCATTTTGTATTCTGTAATATCAGTATCACAAATGGCAATACTGGAGTAATGACTAGTATTCAATATGTTGTGTAATCTGTGTTGTGCTTATCTCACTGCACATTTGTCTGTATATGTTTGTGTATCTTTAAAGCTGACTTACCTGAAGCAGAGAGGGTCATGCTTGGCCTGTGTTGTCATAGTGACCGGCGTACGGTTTGGAAAGCCATGTTTTTTGAGTGCCTGAGTAGTGGAAAGCACTTTCTGGAGCAGGTTCTGGTAAGTGCCCACAACTGTGTAACAGCCAATAGTCAGTGCCAGCCTTTACAAAGGACCTTCCATTACATCTTCATGTAACTGGCTCTCTTTCACTTCTCTTTGGGGTAATCCCCATGTGACTAGTGCTTCATGTTGGAGTCAGCAGCACACGCAAATAAGAACTCCTAAGCCAGTTTTCTGAATGAGGGAAAATTGAAATTCGCTGCTATCACACCCTGTGGTAAACTCTCTGAATCAAATTTTTTCCCCCACAACTGTGACTGGATGTTTAGAATTATGTTAGTTGTTGTTAACCTTTTAAATCAAAGTGTATCACATTTGACACAATTTTGTTAGGGTTAGTTATTAAGTTATTAAATTTTATATATTACATAAATAATAACAATAAAATATAATAATAAAAATGGTGTATTGTCTTTACACTGCACTACACTAGGTTTGAAAAAATGTTTATAAGCAAAAAGGGTTTAAACACTTTTGTGTACCATAGGTTTGTTTAAAACATCTCATGATGTATACTAACAGTCACTTGCAAAGTGTTTATTTTATAAATCATTGTGCGGAAGGTCAAACACCCTCAAAGGGGTTCTACTACTGTGGCACCACCAGGAATTAAGCTTGCAATTGCACAAAATAGGGACAGCACTTAGTTGCATTTTTTAAAATTTTATATGTGAATTGTGGTGATGTCTTGTTTTTTTTATAGGTAACTGGGCTTGACCTGATAAAGAAGGAGGAGTTTGCTAAACTGGACGCATTATTGAAGGCGGAGTTTCAGCCACTATCCCGACTCCTACTGTTATTGGGATGGAAACACTGTCAGAGCCTTGACTCTGCCCAGATGCTTCTTAAAATACTGCACCAAGAGCAGGTTTGGGTTATACACATTAAAATGGTTGTAATAAGAAGGTATTAAAAGTTTCAGCTTCAGTTATAGCCTAACCTATGAGAAACCAATTTCCTGTGCTTTAAAAATGTTTTTGGCAGTAAGGGCTGAAAACCACATGTGCAGAAATATGTTCACATTTCACTACCCTCTGGTCAAAGTGGAGTCTGTATCATGTGTTTATCTTGTTCAGGCTGCTGTGTTGAAATGTCTGAATCAATACTTCAGAAGCTTTTGAGATACTGCATAGTTTGAAAGATTTGCATGAGAACTTGTGTAACCTGTTACTGAAACATTGTCAGGATTGCAGCAGTGTCATGTTCTGTCAGCGTGATTTTCATCAATAAATAATCAATTTCTTTATGCTTTATTGTGCCCAAGGCGAATTAGATCCCATTCTGTGTTCTGTCTCTCTCTTTTCCTCTGCCTCTTTACCTGTCTCTCTCTGCAGGCCCAGGCTCATGATAATGTTCTTGGCGAGTTTGCGAATATTCTGTCTTCTCAACTTGGAGTTTTGGAATGGTGTGTCAAAAACAACCCGTGAGTGCAATGTTTTCATGAGGGTGATCCTCAGTATCTTTCAACCATAGTTTCCATATGGTATTTTTGGAAAAGCAGCAACACTGTATTACGTTTGTTTCAAAAGCAGCGTACAACAGATGATACACTATATGGAAAAATGTTTTGGTACACACTTCAATGCCATTTAATTCTGGTGTTTCATTCAGGCCCATTGCCAAAGGTGTATAAAATCAAGTGGCTAGCCTTGCACACATTAATGAAAGAATGGATGGCTCTAAAATGCACTGAATCCCAGTGTACTGCTGTATTAGGATGCAACCACTGCAAAAGTCGTTGTGTGAAGTTTCTTCCCTCCTAGATATTTTACTGTGAATTTTACTGTTGAATGTGGAAGTGCTTTGGAACTCCGGCATGAACTCTCAGTCCATGTAAAATTACAGAGTGGGGTTGGTGAGTGCTTAGTACCACAGACACACCAAAGTTTGGTAAAAACCTTTCCCAAAAGACTGGAAGCTCTTAGAGCTACAAAGCATGACCATATTTCTCTATACAACTCTGAATCTAGAATGGGATATTTTAACCTCCTGTAGGTGTCCCAATACTTTTGTTTATTTCGTTTACACTGAATAAATATTGTTCTCACACACATATATTTCCAAAATGGAGAAAACTGTGTTTTTAACTTTAAATTTTACTGCAGTTATGTCCAGCTTTTGTTAGCCGTATGCTGCCCTATTTCAGTTCCAAATCTCCATGCTTTGGCACCACAACCCATAGGCTTTATTGAACTGCCTCGATCATACTATAATATCTGCACTGTTGGCAGGATTAGACATTTTACATTGACCGGATTAGTGTTTTACTCCAAGGGCATTGCTAGGGATAAGGTAATTTTTGGGCACTAAAATATGAATACTCAAAGATATAAGGAACCTTTTATTTAAGAAACATTTGTCAAATGTCAATGTGTATCTGTGTGAATAGAGGGATATCTCAGGAGGCCTTGCTGTCTCAGTTGCATACTCTGGATCACCATTCTGCGCTGTACGTGCTGCATTCTCTCACTCCTCTGGTCAAGTGTGAGGAAGAGAGAGTCTTGGAGCTACTGCAAAATGCAGGTACCACTCTTGTCAATCTCCATACAGTCACTTGCTACAAGAAGGTAAACTACTTCACACCCTTCCTGTCCTGTTTTGTAGGAGACCCTTCGCGGGGGGATAACAGCTCTCTCAGTAGCTCTGTCCACCGGAGCCTCACCCTGTTCAGGGGCTTCTGTGCCATGAAGTACGCTGTCTATGCTATATGTATAAACGCTCACACACACTCTGGCTGCTCTGATTGCGGTTTGCTGCATTTTCAGCAGAGCGAACAAGCTCAGGAGACCCAGGATGCTGAAGGTGTGTGTACTTAATGCTAGTGGTTTCAGCAAAACTTGATTTCACACAATTGTTTTGGATTGAATTGGTCTTGTGCAAATATTTTATGCCAAACTGCATGAGCCATACAGTGTAATGCCAATCTGTACAGCATTAGCTATAAAACTATGGTGCAAAAAAAGGAACAGCATACTGGTTGTTATCCATCAGTGACAACATTGTGAGTTGCCTGCGTCCCATTCAACTTTCTATTAATGGAAGCAATGATGTTTTAACAGTGATCACATTTTGGTACAATCCTTTCTTAAATCTGCCACAACTGCCAGTAAATGGATGTCTTTGTTCACAACTGTTCTGCACAAGCTGCGTAGTGGCAACCCACATATAAACTGTACAGTACTTGTGCAAAGCTTGAAAAAGTATTCATACCCCTTGAAGAACTTCTTACACCCACTCACTTAAATGTATTTTGTTGAGATTTTATGTGATAGATCAGCACAACGTTGAAAAGAAAATGATACATAGTTTTCAAAATCTGTAATAAATAAAAATCTGTAAAGTATGGCCTGTATTTGTATTCACCCCATCTGTGTATATGCTGTTGTAGGGCCACCTGTCACTACAATTAGAACTGCAGTTTTTTTGGGGCATGTCTCTACCAGCTTTGCATATCTAGAGACCGAAACTTTGACCAGGCCATTTTAACACATAAATATGCTTTGATCTTGCCAAACATAGCATTTTGCATTTAGACTAAAACGTTGAATTTTGGTCTCATCTGACTGGAGCACCTTCCATTTGTGGATGATGGATTGATGGATTGAACAGTGCTCCATAAGGTGCTCATAGCTTGGGATATTTTTTTATAACCTGACCCTGCTCTCCACAACTGTGTTGCTTGTTTTTCATGCTGTTTGATCAATAATGTTCTCGAACAAGCCCTGAAGGCCTTCACACAACAGCTATTATTCTGAGAATAAATTACGCACAAGGCAATTGGTCATGCCGGATTTTATTTAGGGGTATCTGACTGCTGGAGACAGGGGGCTGAATACAAAGGCACACCACAGTTTTCAGATTTTTGTTTGTTACATTTTAAAAAAAACTATGTATAATACTTTTTGCTGGTTTATTACATAAAATCCCAGTAAATACATTTAAGTTTTTTGGTGTAACCTGAAAAAATGTGGGAAAGTTTAAGGGTTATGAATACTTTTTCAAGGCCCTGTATATTATACTTTTTCATTTCGTCCATTTATGTTCATGTTATAATGAAAGTTTCAGGAATGGAGTACATTTTACATGCCTCGCAATGCAGGGTAATCAGAACAGACATATTAGTAGCAAATAAGGCCTATCTAATTTCAAGGGGTAAAGAAAGGTTGGACAAGGGTGATATAAAATGTTTTGTGTGTTTCAGTATAGTATATAAAATGTTTTAACAGTATTTATTCTTCTTTCCAGGACACGCGTCCCTGTTCCAGCATTACATTTCTGAATGTCAGCTCTATTTGGAAGCAGTTCCGGCAATATTTCGCCTGGAGCTCCTTGAAAACATTTTTTCTTTTCTCTTTTTGTCCGATGCCGACTTCAGCCTACAGACAGAGGCATGTGCTGCTGGCATAATGACCCGGGACAGTGCAGCCACAGAAATGGAGAAACAGAACATCAGCAATGACAAGTGTACAAAGGACAGCAGTGCCAAAGCTTCAAAGGAGCAGCGGTCAGTTAGGCTGGCCGACGAGTGGAGAAGTGCTGGAGAGTCAGATAGAAGGGAAAACTGTTGGAGTGTGAACTCCAGCCATGTACTTCCTGAGCTGAGGCATCTGGTTTCAGGCTGCCGGGGCTTTCTGCTGGATGCCTGTGGGATGGAGGGTGTCCTTCGGCTCCTTAGGGAGGGTTTGGAGGGTATGTCTGCTCTCGGTCAGGTGGATGGCCGGGCTCTTGGTGCTGAGGCGGAGCTGGCTGAGAGCCTTGGCTGCTCCATTTCCGTGGATACGTTCAGTGCACGCTTGCAGAGGTTGTCCAAACAAACGGCCGAAGCACACTGGAGGCTGCAGATCATCACTAGTAACCAGGGTAGTGGGATGGGTGAGTAAAATCACACAGAAGTTGTATATGTAGACTTAAGGTAAAAAAAAAATGGAAAATGAATGAAGAAGAGATTTAAGCCTTGTGTTTGTAGGTGGGCCGACTCTGCCTTCCCCTGGATTGAGCTCAGTTCTGTCTCTGAGACGCAGTAACAGCAGTAAGGTTTCTGGTGTGAGGAGGAAGAAACGAAGCCATCGCTCTGAACGACACGTCTCCACTGAACGACAGAATGGGGAGGTCAGCGCCAGCACTTCAGGTGAGCATGTACTAGGGATATAACAGTATGTATACTAGACTGTCACGTGTATAGGGGTCCTCTTTTGCTGCATGCAGTTGAATAATGAATACACAGTATAGACAGTTGCCACCTTTGGCACTTTAAGGCTGTAAGCTGGTGGATTTGCAGAGTTTTGTTAGAACTGTCATTAAGGAGCATCACTTTGGTAACTACAGTCTTGTCTCCTGTCACTATAAGTGTCCTCAATACTTTAAATGTCTAAATTAAAATGATAGAAAAAACACAAATCATCTGAAATATATTTATATATTACTTAGGGTTTGAAGTCAAGTACTTCAAGTACTACAAGTAATGAGATGCATGTGTGCAGATGGTGGCAGTGCTGTAGGGGTGTCTGTAGAACAGGAAGTGTGTGGAGGCCCTCACAGCTGGCTGGTTCCTGCCATGCTGTCCCCACCGGAATCTCTCCTCATCTCCTGTATCAGCAAGGGCAATTACATGGAGGCTCACCAGGTTAGAAACATCATTCTATAATTTACCATTAATTTGCATATAAATAAAAAATACATTTTACACACATAATTGTCACAGTCAGTCAAAAAACCTTGTATCTCCTTTTTTGCTTTTTTTGTACTTTTTAATATAATGTGAATCTGCCAGTTGTTTTTACACTGTCAGAATTTCATGATGAATGGACCGATTGAAATACTCCAAACTAACCTTTACATAAACGTCTTGAAGTACTTTTTTCATTATACTGTGAAATAATACTGTAAAATTCTGTAAAGTTCTTCTGTATTACAGGGCATGTGTATGACCCTACATCCTGACAAGGCTTAATATTAATAAGTGTGGATGTGCTGTGTAGGTGATGCTAATGTTTGGATTAGAAAATGCCTCATGTTCTGGAGAGCTACTCTTCATGGAGCGTTATCGTGAGGTCCTGGCTGAGCTCACTCAGGTGGAGCAGAAGATTGAGAACCAATCACTCTCATCATCTTCGTCATCCTCAGAGGGTCTGGGGACTGTGGGAGCCACAGTTCCTGGGCGCAATAGAATGGGCAGCAGCAGCAGATCCACTCTACAGAGCATCGGCAATGCAGCTGCAGCAGGTGGGGAGTAATAATTATGAGTATTATAAGTATTCTAATACCAATTTAAAATTTTTAAGCTGCAAAGTTCAAAATAATATATTTATTGTGTTTATAAGTTGTTGATTTATGTATAAAGTTGAAAAGTTTGACTTTCTTTTTTTTGTGTTCATAATGGCTAGTTTATGTTATCAAGACCTGAGTATTCACATAACTTTTATTTTTTTATATTCTTATATATAAGTATTATGGGATAGGTTACTATGCTCTGTGTCAAGTTTGTATGGTGTTTTCTTAACTTGCTGAAGAGATTGTAAGACGGCTAGCCTAGCCTAATCTTTAAACTGATCCGAAAGCCCCAGCTCAACTGGATAACATTGGTCCTTCGGTAATCTGCAGGTTAGATTTTATTTGCTTCAAACTCTCTCTGGAATTGGATTGTTTTCTAGCTTTGTGTTCGATTCTGATTTTTTTTTTGTGGAGAGAGAACAGTGTTTGAGGTTTATGGTATGTCATATCAAGATAAATTATAGTTATCATTATCTGCACCTTTAATCCAAAAGTGAAAGCTGTCCAGACCTTTAAACTTCTTTTATCACTACCAGTGGGAGCAGAATTTATTATTTTCACTTTCTTTACTACATAACTTGTATATGAATCCCTTCATGCAATGCTGTCCTTTCTCCTGCAGGTATGGCCTTTTACTCAATCTCAGATGTAGCTGACCGTCTACTTAGCACACCCACTCGACCACTGCCCTGTCTGGAAGAGAGTTACTGGCTCTCTCGTCCTCTTTCGGACTCCTCAGGGCATTTACGCCCACTGCTGGGGGAACTGAGTCCTTCAAGCATGGCTGCTTTCGACCTGGCCTGCTGCCAGTGTCAGCTGTGGAAGAGCTCCCGGCAGCTGCTGGAGACGTCTGAGCGAAGACTGAACACTTCGCTGGAGGGCAGGGGTGTGTTTGCAGATTGCTCTAATACTGTGCCAAAAGTGTATGTTAAATTTGATAAAAGCTGATAGAAGGAGCCCATCATTCATTAGCTGTGTTTTCACCTCCAGGTGTGAAAGTGGATCCAAAGCTTCTTCACTGTGAAGAAATCCATGGATTTCCTTATGTTCTGCTGCAGATCAGCAAGATTCTCAACAGAACAGCTGCTGGAAAAGGTCCACCGAAGACGGGTACGCAAACAAAAGTACCTGTAAAAGTAAACAATTTATTTAGTCATGAAATTCAGTGCTGGTGTAATGTTGTAATGCGCTTGCTCTCTCTCTCTCTCTCTCTCTGTCTCTCTCTCTCTCTCTCTCTCTCTCTCTCTCTAGACTGTAATGGAGAGGATGGAATGGTTCTGGCCCCTTTTGGATGCAGTGCTCAAGAGGTTCTCCTCTGTTGTTATCCATCTCTAACTGAGGAGAGCATTGCCACTCGGCTCAACCTCACCCAGCGCCTAGAGGTCACCCTGCAGACCCTGACTTCTGCCACAGAACTGGCTGGTAAAATCTCAGCACCTGCACTGGAGTAGTCTGCTTGTCAAATTAAACTGTGATGATGTAAAGGTCCAGCCGTTATTGGTCACACTGTTTAAGACTATTTCAAGATCTAGACACATAAATGCACTTAAAGGCATCTCTGACTATGTCTTGCAGGAGAGAATCAGTCATGCAGCTGGGTGTTGGCTTCTCTGATGGAACAGGCTGGCCTGAAACCTTCAGAACTGGACTCTCACCCAATACGCTCTGCAATGAAACAACTACTGCGCTCACTGGACCAGCTCTGCCCATTTGAACCAGAGAGTAACACCTGTAGGCCGGACTACATGCGTAGCTTTTTGGACTACATCAACATGCTGGCATCAGTGTTGGTCCGCAGTCTGGGATCCGAAGGTGAGAACACAAGTTATTTGTTGTGGATGTTCTTTTAAATACAGACAATATTTGAGGGTCAAATATGTAAATAACACCTTTATTCACATGCTGTGTGTTGAGATCAAAGTTTGGAGGTGAAATTGGGAAACCCTCTTCTTGTGCTGCTGCAGTCTCCAAACCAGCTCCTCTCCCACTTGCTCTTTGAGAGGCAGGTGGCACCTGACAGGTACATCATAAAGACTAGTTTTATTTCATTTAGTGTTCAAAGATTAAAAAAAAGCTTCTACAGTGGAACACACAGTAAGATATTTGCATTATGAGGCCCCTAACCTATGCACCTTATGTATTTTATCACACAAAGAAATGTCACAACTCAATATTTCATTGAGTTTTTGCAGTGATAAGGTGACCCTTTACATTTGCATCACCCACATTCAACCAGCACAGCTTAATGCCATCTTTAAACAGACATGCAGCTAATAGCATGGCATTTATGAAGCTCATATTCAGATAAGTACGGTTCTTTTTTACACAAATATTAGATAGAACAGATTAGATTAGATAGAACTTTGTCGATCCCTTGGGAGGGTTCCCTAAGGTTCTAGCAGCAGCATTAGTACAGTACAGCAAAGTGTAGAAAGATAAGATAATAATTTAGTAAAGAACACTATAGAAATATAAAGAATGTATAATATAGAGACTATATTACAATATACAATATAGATAAATAGTGCATGAAAAAGAGTCCTGTAGGAGGAGGAGGAGGGTACTGCACATTATTATTGCACTTTTAAACTGTTTATTGCACAAACTCCTGTTGTGTTGTGGTGGTTGGGTTGCAGGTTGCAGGTTACTGGTTCCCATTCAACCAGAGCACCTCAGTGCCCCATTTCTAGAACAGTCTTATTAGGTGAGGTGAATGTGGTGTTAATAGGGTATCGGTTAACTCAGTTTGCTATGTTAATGTGTGGTTATTCTGTTGTTGCTATGGTGTGAATGAGTTAAATTAATAAATAAGCAGGTGGTAAATAAAATTTTGCTATCACTCATGCCCTACTATAGAAGTTAGGGCTGGCTAATACATCGTAAATATTGATATGAGAAACCAAAGTTACCAAATCTTTGCAATTTCATTCCACATAAGAACATTGTTTGTGTGGAAATGGTTTAGTTTCCTGAGGTTTGCAAAGGAACAGCACAACAAATTTATTTCACCATCTCAAACAATATAATCCAGTGCAGTTTGCGGACTCAGTAAAATACCACCAATAGTTATTAAGTATATTATTAAAATATATATGAAGTTAGATACTTATTATTTAAATATACATAGCATGCTGTGTGAGTTATAAAAATAACACATAAATTCTGATCAACATTATACTCTGGTTTCCATCATATGGTGGAGACTCAGACACAATACCTGTAATAACCTATAAGAGGTTATTAAAGATAAGACTATGCAGTTTTTCTACGAACTAGGCTGGGTTTAGATTGTCCATTATAAAACTGTTCTACTCAGAAGGCTAATACTGATCTTTTATTGCTTATTGCTTGTATGTTTGTCTGTTTCTGTCTACAGGTTATTGTCTCTACTGCATCAGGAAGGCCTGCATGTGAGTGTCCAACAGGTCATAGTACAGCGCTGCTGTGAGCCCCTTCCTCTGTGGAGCCCTTATACTTCAAAGACTGCGGGGGTCACTGGTGGGGTATTTGGTTCAGCCAGTATCTCCTCTCTGATCAAGCAGCATGCCCAAGAAAACGCACCTACCCTCCTTGAACTTTCTGATCTCACAGAACTTTCTGAACCTGCCCAGGCCTCAGATCCCAGCTCAGAATCCGATGTTTCCATGGAAGCAAACCCTTCCATTTCTCCTCCCTCTCCATCTTCATCCTCATCTTCCACGTCAGTATTCCTCCTCACACCTTCTGCTCTGTCCTTCCTGAAGTCACGCTCTCCACTGGTTGCCTTACTAGCCTGCCTCAGCGCTGCCCGGGGTGAGGCAAACCGGCCAGGTCCCTCATCAGGGTGGCCTGGACTGCCCTCATATTTCCGGAGTGCAGGGCGCAAAGAAGCTCCACTGGATGCTGAGCAGATCTTTAAAGAGTCTGAGATACTGCTGCGGGAATTTCACGTGTTAAGGGCATTCCTGCGAGATGCAGCCCAGCCAGTGTTGGGTTCAGCAGAGGGTTCAGATGGACTGGGGGCAGCTTTGTGTGGGAAAGCCACTGTTGGGATGTTGTTTGGCATGCCTCAGAGTGGGACAGGGCAGGCACTGGCAGCAGAAGCTTTTCAGCAGGCACTGAATGGAGGAGAACTGAACAGAGCATTGGCTTTGCTAGAGATGTATGCTCAAAGCAACCAGCAGGAGTCCCTGAGGGACAGACTACTTGCATGCATTGCACTTGATGGTAAGAGTAACATGTTAAGCAGCACAAACTATGTACTATGTACTTTAAACTAGCGATACACTAAATAGACAAAAGTATTAGGACATCTGTTCATTCGTTTGTTTGTTCTGAAATCAAGTGCAGGAAAAAAGACAACAATCTCTACTGTCCAGGAAAGCCTTTGTACTCTATTGGGGATTGGATTGCATTCATGCATTCATATTGGCGCCCCATTATCAAATAACCTGTAATGTTGATTGCAGAGAACACAGTTCTACTGATCCACAGCTCAATGCTTAGAGCTTTATACCTCTCTGGCCCATGCCTGTCCAAATGTTTGGTACCAGTAGGTTCATATTTCAGATATATTCAATTGACAATACTTTTCTAACGGCACTAGACAAGTTGTGTGTGCATTTGTACATATGTGTCAGTAATTGGTGGAACTGTAAACTGAATGCTTTTTAGGTATGAATCAGAATTAGTTTATAAATCACAGAGAGGCAATTTTTGCAGAGACACATACATGCAGTGTATGAGTAATAGGCCAAGTCCAACCGAGCTCAACTGACCTCACTCTGTATGCAGGTGACCATGGCATGGAGCAATTGTTTCGGGTGCAGAACTGGCAGCTTCGTAGCCATGTTGCTCTACAGGGTTTGGATCGCTGGCCTCTGCAGAGCTGTCTGGAGCTGCTGCGTTACTGCCTGAGTGATTCCAACCCAGATGAGAAATTAACACTGCATCTACGACAGAAAAAACAGGAGCTCAACATGTACCACAAGGTCAGTCCCCCTGTCCCTTATGCAGCTTAATTTCAGTATACGCACAGCTGTAACTAATGTTGTCAACCTGTCTGTGTGTGTTTATCTGTAGATGCTGAGCCTACAGCCACCATTAGAATGGCAGACATGGCAGGAGTTAAAGGAGGAGTCCAAAAAGAATCCTGAGGCCATGCTGTCTCTCCTGTTGCAGACCCGGGTTAGTCTATGCAGGAATGCAGAGGGATTTTGCTGTTTGTTTTGAACATAATGATTGTTATAACAAAATACACATGCACAAATGAAAGAATTCTGTTCCTTTGTGTGTATTGTCAGGAGTTTGAGCTGTGTGCTCAGTGGGTGCAGCTGTTTCCTGTCTCTGAGCAGTCTAAACTGCAACTCCAGACAGAACACCTGCTTTACCTGCTGGAAAAGGGTGGCTCAGAGGAGGCCTTCCAGGTTTGGTGCCAATATTGTACTGGCAGTACTTCTTTACAGGAACTTGACTGTATGTGCCTTTGCACATATATGTTAGCATTGGGTCAAATTAAATTAGCTGCATACATTCATTAGAAGGGGTGCCCACAAACATTTTGACATACAGTGTATACCTACAGCTGGTTGTAACATTACACATAAGTAATCTTGATATTTGTGTTTTCTCCCTCTATGGCAGCTCCTGGAGAGCCTCCCTGAGTCTCTGGCTCTGGAGGTCAGTGAGAACGCTCTAGATCGAAGGCCAGGACTGGCTGCCTGCCACTTTTTGTCTGATTACCTCACACTACACTTTCAGAGTCAGATGACCCCAGCACGGAGACGCCACATACATGCCTTGCATCTAGGGTCTAAGGTAGGTGTGTGGGTGTGTGTGTGGGTGTGTGTGTGGGTGTGTGTGTGGGTGTGTGTGTGGGTGTGTGTGTGGGTGTGTGTGTGTGTGTGTGTGTGTGTGTGTGTGTGTGTGGGTGTGTGTGTGGGTGTGTGTGTGGGTGTGTGTGTGGGTGTGGGTGTGGGTGTGGGTGTGTGTGTGGGTGTGTGTAAACATCACATCATATAGAGAGCATAGAGAGCAACTAGCAGATTCACATTGTCAAAACATGAAAAACATTTGCTTATAACATCCTTAAAAATATTAATTACAAAAAAGTATTTAGTTGGTACTTAAATTAAAGACATAAGTAAAAATATAATAGAAATATAAATCGGTAGACATAAATAGGTGACTTCTGTTATTATTGTATCGTATTCTACGATCATTGTTAAGAGAAAAAATCATAAAAAATCAACAAGTGCTTTTTTTCTCCAGTAAAGTTGCCATTGTGTGACAGCCACAATATAATACTGTATAAAATATCTTCCTCAGGTGTTGCTTACGCTTCCTGAAGCTTCCCGGCAGGACTATTTTCAACTCCTGGCTGATCCTTTGCTTATGTTGGAGCAGCTGCTGATGAACTTGAAGGTAGATTGGGCCTCTGTTGCTGTCTCCACCCTCCGGAACCTTCTGCCTGCACAGGATGCTGGCATCACCATCCAACACATCGACACACTTCTGGCCGAGTACGGATGCAAAGCCCTTGATTTTCCTTACGCCCCCCAAGAGAGATCACGCAGTGGTGAGCAACCCCATGACGTCACCTTCGCCACCACCTAGAAACACATGGTAGCGAATATGTGGAATACCATCACAACCACCTACCTTGGCACCACCATATGAATGTCTGTCCCAACATATAGCAACTACCTAACAACCACCTAGTTACACCATAGCACCCCCTACCAACTTTATATCAACCAACTAGGTTATTCTTTCTTGCTATGTTTTTCAAGACACAAGTGGTTAAATGTTGGGATTTGTAGCATTTTTTGTTTGTGTTTCCAGACTCAGTCATCAGCCTGCAGGAACTCTCTCTGCAATGTCCAGCTCAGGACAGCTGTCTGTCCTCCCCCAGCCATACACCACCCCCTTCTACAGGTCAGCACCACAGAAGTCAGCAGTTGTACTTTTTATATTTGGTTAATTTTTGATTAACATTGGTGAATTGGTAACAATATTTTTTAGCTAAGCTCGGTTTTGTTCCTGTTCAGGTGGTACACCTATTCACACCCCATCAAACTCCGCCCACGACAGAGAAAGACTCTCTGTTGGGAAAAGGACACGTTCTTCAGGTGCACTCTTTACACCCCCTGAGAAAACGCCAGAGCGTAAAGACTGGATACCTGACCACCAGAGGCATATTTGTATGGTCTGCCAAAGGGAGAGGTTTACAATGGTGAGATTCATTTTACATCATTAATTAGCCTTAAAGTGTTAACTAAGTACATTACTTCATTTATAGGTTGGAGCATCATGAAAAAGATAAAACCGATTATTATTTATTTATTGCCCCCTGGAGCTCTCTTGCTTACTGCTGATGACTGTCTGAACATTGTGCTCTTGTAGTGAATCCTGATTCTTTTTTTCCTTCCAGTTTAACCGACGGCACCACTGCAGGCGCTGTGGCAGGCTGGTGTGTCATGCTTGCTCCACCAAAAAGATGGTGGTAGAGGGCTGCGAAGAGGCTGTTAGAGTGTGTGACCAGTGTTACAACTTCTTCTCCTCAGAGTAAGCACATTGGCAGATTAATTTAATTTTATTAGTCTGTCATTCAGCTTCTATAAATGTGTATAAAGAATTCATGTATGCATTCATATTGGCACCCCATTATCAAATAACCTGTAATATTGATGCTCTAACTTTAAATAAGTAGAGTTTTAACATAACACATTAGAAAATAATAAAACACAAAATTTGCAGTCTTGACATGATTTTGTATATGGAATATGTGGATCAGTTGTCTTGAACTTTGCAAGACAAATTGTCTTAAACATTTTATGCAGTTTTTAAGTAGCAATCATTAAACAAAATGTGCAGGGAGTTGTATTGATTAGGCACTTACTCTACTTGTGGTTGTGATAATGCAATTTAGTCTTGAATTGATCATCTCTACTTTTTTTGTCTCAAACTGCAGCTCTGATGAAGAACTGGAGCAGGCAGAAGGTATTACGTTTATTACTTTCCATTTTCTCAGTACACTCCCCTCCAAAAGTATTCGAACAATGAAACCAAACCCTGTATTTCTGCTTTAGACTGAAAACATGATGTTAAAAGATGAAAATGAGAAAATAGATCAAAATTTCAGCTTTTATTCCCAGGTATTGCAGGTACATCAGTATCTGATACACAGTTCAGAAGATAGCTTCCTTTTGTCTGAACCCATCCATTCGTCTTGTGAGCAAAAATTTTGGAACGTGATTGACAGGTGTGTTTTGTTGCCCAGGTGTGTTCTGTTGCATTGATTATTCAAAAAATAAATAGCTGAATTTGTAGTTTGAGGAGTAACCAAAATGAAAAGCAGAGAGCTGTCTACAGGTAAAAAACAATTGGGAAGCTGAGAGAAGATGGAAAAAGAAATTGCTCACTGGTGTACTGAGTAACAGATGTCAAACAGCAAAACAACAGAAATTGATGAAAGAAACCTCTTTCATCAAGTAAGTGCTGTAATGAAAGATGACATCAGCAACAACCTCCAGAAAGCAGGTATCACAATCTACAGTTTGCATAAGACGTCATGAACAAAAGTACTGTGGCTTCTGCAAACCACTAATTAGAAACAAGAATAGGAAGGCTAGGCTGGAATTTGCCAAGACGTACAGAGACAAGCCTCAGAGGTTTTATGGACTGGTGAAGCAAAAATTAACTATAATCAATGTAATGGAAAGGCTAAAATTTAGTCATCCAAAACACAGCTTGTTTCTTGAGCTTGCATCTTTTCTTCTTGGACAGGCTCAGTAATATTCATTGATGTCAAACATGATGGCAGTAGTACAATGAACTTGGACATCCACAGAAACATTTTGTCTGTCAGATTTAAGAAAGATTCAACCAAACTTTCATCATGCAGCAAGATAATGACTCAAAACGTGCTGCCAAAACGTGAGGAGTCCATCAGGGACAAGAAATGGGAGGTTTAAGACTGACCTGTCAATATCCAGAGTTAAACTGCATTTTACCTGCATTTTACCTGAGGAGACAGAACTCCCCAAAACACACACCAGCTGAACAAGGCTATAGTGAAAGCCTGCAAAAGCATCACAAAAGAACAATACAAAAGTTTAATTATGCTTGATGCAGTTAGTGCAAGCAATGGTTTTTCATTTAAATATTTAGTCTTATTTACTTCAATCTATGTGTAGTTTATCTGTTCCAGTACTTTTGCTCACAAGAAAAAGTGTTATCTTCTGAACTGTGTATCACGCCCAGGTGAAAATACCTGGAAATAAAAGATGAAATATTAATATTTTCAATCTACAGCAAAAATAAAGGGATTGGCCTCACCACTCCAGTACATTTGGAGCGGCATATTTAGTACAATCACTGTTCTTCTTACTATATCTTATACACTGATTTCTCTCTCTCTAGTAGCTGTCAGCCCTGTCTCAGTTGATGGGGTTCTGGATGGTGTTCTCTGTCTCCCTGAGGTTCCTCAGAAGCAATACCGGCTCAGCCCAAACCTAGCTGAGAACCAGCAGATAAACAGCGAGTTCTACTATGAGCAGGTTTGCTTGTACCTTCAAACCTTTCTAAACCATACATGAAGAAATTTGTAGCACACCTTCCACAAGGTACCAAGACTTTGTTTGAAAACAGTGGTTTTATTTTATTTGTGCTTAATTTATGCAGGATATTTAACCATTTTATATATCTGAATATTCTTAATTATTAAAAATCACTACTCATTATAAGGCTATCACTTCTTTATTATGGTATTCTCATTGCATACATTGTCATAAATTGACAATATTAGTATTGTCATATATTAGTAGTATTAGAAATTTTTATTGTGACAGGCCTAACTGTAGGTAGTACACCTGACAGAGTATTCTTTTATGTTTTTCGCTTTGATGTCTTTGTATTAAGGTATATAAAATTTCCAAAATCCAGGCTTATCCTCATCACTTAAGTTAATTTGAAAAGTTCTATGTGTTTTTTTTCTATCAGGCTCCCAGCGCTTCCCTGTGTGTTGCCATCCTCACCCTTCACAGTGACCACGCTGCCTGTGGCCACCAGCTGATTAGCCACTGTCGCTCAATCTCCCGTAAACTGACCAATCCCGAAGTAGATGCCCGCCTCCTGACAGACGTGATGCAGCAACTGATGTTCAGTGCTAAGCTGATGTTTGTTAGAGCTGGACGCAGCCAAGACTTGGCCCTCTGTGATAGGTGATACACACTGTTCTGACCATTAAATCAATATTTCTACCACCACCATGCCTGGTGACTGGTGAGCTTGTTTGTTTTAAATTAAGAGCAGCATCGGAGCCAACCAATATGTCCCAATCGCAATTCACAGCAATCCTGAAGATCCTGGTAATGTGGAGGAGAGGGTTCTGCAGTGGCACTTACTTTTCACAAAGGGGGCTGAAATATTTAACTACTAATATTTTAATTAGCTGATTATAGGGAAGATATTGATGATCACGTGGTGTGAATTGTATCTGCTTATAATGAGGTAGCACAGAGGATCTGACTTATCTATTTTCAAATCATCTGTACTCCCTTTCTCCTTCTCTTTACAGCTATATCAGTAAGGTGGATGTGCTGAAGATTCTAGTCAGTGCCAATTATAAAGACATCCCATCTCTGGATGACATTTTGGAGACTGCCGCAGTAACCCGACTGAGAAACCAACTGCTGGAGGCTGAGTATTATCAGCTGGCTGTGGAGGTGAGGAGCTCCAGCTCACTACAGTTCCTTGCCAGATAGAGGCAAAAGTAGGGAGCTTGTCATGAGTCACATATGTTTCTGCCTTTTTTTTTAACAGGTATCCACTAAAAGTGGCTTGGACCCAGGTGGGGTGTGGCATGCATGGGGGATGGCATGTCTGAAGGCTGGCTGTCTTGGTGCAGCCCGGGAAAAGTTCTCTCGTTGCTTAAAAGCTCCAGTGGACAAAAACCAACTCTCCATGGGTCCAAGGCTGCTGCAGGAGATAGTGCTGCACCTGGAGTCCACCGTCCGGCCCATACTCAGCACAGTAAGGATAAAGAGAGCCTATGGGCAGGTCAAGAGGTGTGCTAACTCACAGAATCGTAAGACGCATACTATAATGGGCTTGTGTTGTTTTAGGCAGTGAATGAGGATATCCTGGCATCTCTGGCAGAGTTGGAGGAAGCTCTGACTGACCTGACTGCTGCTGATCGAATAGAGGGCAGGGCACAGCGCTGTGGTCATTTTCAGGAATGCCTGTACTACCTGCTGACTTATGGTACTCATCTCAGCCTCATCAGTTTCTACCTGCGCCACGACGGCCTGAAGGATGCTCTCACACACCTGCTCAACAAGGTGCACAAGCACAACACATCAACTACCAGTGTACACCATATAGCACTGATACTGATACCGTACCAATATTGGTGCTGAAAGTTATCCTATAATGGTACAGTATCAGCAGTGGGAACACCAGTGCTGAAACATGAGCGATCACTGCTGCTTAAAATAAGCAGTGTCAACACCCACTGCAGAATATTAATTGGGAATATATTAAAATATTTCTTTCTGGTGCAAAGGAAAACACCAAGTTAAAAGTCACTCATTAAATATCAACATGTACTTGAATGTTACCTTTTCTCCAATTTCAATGTTCTAAACTGAATCTGTGAATACAATCTTTGCACCATAATTCATATTTAAACTTAATTTTCATATTTAAAAAGGCCTTTTCTTTTGTTTAATTGCTCTAAAACCAATCTTATTCACTCTGAGAATTATGTACTTTCAGGCTCATCTTGAAAAGAATAGTAGACCTGGTAGACCTGGGCATTGCACTTTCAGCCCTGTGATTAGTAACCTAGTAAAATAGGGTACTTTGTGTAAAGATCACTTTTAATCTTTCTACTTTGCCACTGTTTCTTGTAGGAGTGTCCTGAGGAGGTGTTTCTGGAGGGTGTCCTCCTGCCCTGCTTGGAGCAAGGTCGTTTGGGTGCTCTCCAGGCCCTGCTGGAGACTCTGGACCCCACGTTAGAAAGCTGGGGGCGATACCTCATATCTGCCTGTCAGCTGCTACAACGTAAAGGCCATTACCACACACTGTACCAGCTACAGCAGTTTATGATGGTAGAGTATACAAATGTATATAAACTGAATTTCACTCACACACACCACACACACAAACACACACACACACACACAGAGGCTGTACCTACAGGTTGTCAGAGAAAGTTGTTCTTTTGGTTTGGTGTGAAGGGGGTACATTTTTGATTAATTGGGGGACAGCCATATTAGGCTGGCCCAGTGTAACGGTCATAACTACAAACTGTGGGGATCTAGGAGGGTTCTAATTAGTGTTCATGTGTTTTAGGACCATGTTCGGGCTGCTATGACGTGTATCCGGTTCTTCACACATGGTGCACGTTCATATTTGCAGCTGGGTGAGCACCAGCGCTGGTTGGTTCGGGCTAAAGAGCACCTGAGGACATACCTACAGGAGCAGCAGAACCGTAGGAAGCCTCACTCCACTTTCTCTTCCTTCAGGAAAAAGATGAGCTCCAGCGATGTCTCCAGGTCAATCAGTGCACACTCAGTCTTCATCTTTGTGTTGGTTTACTCTCACACACACACACACACACACACACACACACACACCACACCCCCAATCCTTGTAGGGCCACCTTGCTTGTGAACAGTTTATTTTAAATATTCTTCATCTATGGGCAGTTTCTGGCCACAGAATGGCTTTTGGTTAGATATCTTTAGTCATTGGGCCCATTCCCAACCTCGTAGGAACACTGTTGTGTGTAAGAACATTCATACATTTGTACCACCTCTATATAAACTACTACTATATAAACTACTATGTGATGTCACTGCTGTACTGAGAAAGGTTCTAATAAAGTGGGGGACTGCATGTACAAATTGTATGTAAACTGGGGACTGTATGTACAAGCTGACCTCTACTGCTTTTTCCCAGTTGCCATGGCAACCAGGGCTGTTATGTAATGATATTTTTTTTTTCTCCTCATGTTTAGACACATAAACACCATCGAGCTGCAGCTGGAAGTGACACGTTTCTTGCATCGCTGTGAAAGTTCCTCCCCCTCCAGATCAGCTATAAGCCCCACCCCTGCAGGGAACAATGCCCTACCTACCCTGTTTGGAGCAAGCCCAATGAAAGTTGATGTGGCCTGTAAAGTAAGCTGGAAAAAATCAGCTTACACACACACACACAGAGACAATTGGTTTTAGTAATATCTTTATTGTACATGATCTGCACTCCAGAGAGTAAAGCAAACAAGCTTGTCCTGAAGAATCACCAACTATCAAATGAATGTTGTGAGCAGAGTTCTTTAATGTCTGTACAGGATATACAGTGGGGAAAATAAGTATTTAGTCAGTCACCAATTGTGCAAGTTCTCCCACTTAAAAAGATGAGAGAGGCCATTAATTGACATCATAGGTAGACCTCAACTATGAGAGACAAAATGTGAAAAAAAAATTGAGAAAATCATTTTGTCTGACTTTTAAAGAATTTATTTGCAAATAATGGTGGAAAATAAGTATTTGGTCAATAACAAAAGTTCATCTCAATACTTTGTTGTATATCCTCTGTTGGCAATGACAGAGGTCAAACGTTTTCTGTAAGTCTTCACAAGGTTGGCACACACTGTTGCTGGTATGTTGGCCCATTCCTCCATGCAGATCTCCTCTAGAGCAGTGATGTTTTGGGGCTGTCGGCGGGCAACACGGACTTTTAACTCCCTCCAAAGGTTTTCGATGGGGTTGAGATCGGGAGACTGGCTAGGCCACTCCAGGACTTTGAAATGTTTCTTACGAAGCCACTCCTTTGTTGCCCTGGCAGTGTGCTTGGGATCATTGTCATGCTGAAAGACCCAGCCACGTTTCATCTTCATTGCCCTTGCTGATGGAAGGAGGTTTGCACCCAAAATCTCACAATACATGGCCCCATTCATTCTTTCATGTACACAGACCAGTCGTCCTGGTCCCTTTGCAGAGAAACAGCCCCAAAGCATGATGTTGCCACCCCCATGCTTCACAGCTGGTATGGTGTTCTTTGGATGCAACTCCGCATTCACTGTCCTCCAAACACGACGAGTTGTGTTTTTACCAAATAGTTCTACTTTGGTTTCATCTGACCATATGACATTCTCCCAATACTCTTCTGGAACATCCAAATGCTCTCTAGCAAACTTCAGACGTGCCTGGATATGGACTGGCTTAAGCAGGGGGACACGTCTGGCACTGCAAGATCTGAGTCCCTGGTGTCGTAGTGTGTTGCTGATGGTAACCTTTGTAACGTTGGTCCCAGCTTTCTGCAGGTCATTCACTAGATCCCCCCTTGTGGTTCTGGGATTTTTCCTCACCGTTCTTGTGATCATTTTGACCCCACGGGCTGAGATCTTGCGTGGAGCCCCAGATCGAGGGAGATTAGTAGTGGTCTTGTAGGTCTTCCATTTTCTAATTATTGCTCCCACAGTAGATTTCTTCACACCAAGCTGCTTGCCTATTGCAGATTCAGTCTTCCCAGCCTGGTGCAGGTCTACAATTCGGTTTCTGGTGTCCTCCGACAGCTCTTTCGTCTTCACCATAGTGGAGTTTGGAGTGTGACTGTTTGAGGTTGTGGGCAGGTGTCTTTTATACTGTTAACGACTTCAAACAGGTGCCATTAATACAGGTAATGAGTGGGGGAAAGAGGAGCCTCTTAAAAAAGAAGTTACAGGTCTGTGACAGCCAGAAATCTTGCTTGTTTGTAGGTGACCAAATACTTATTTTCCACCATTATTTGCAAATAAATTCTTTAAAAGTCAGACAAAATTATTTTCTCAATTTTTTTTTCACATTTTGTCTCTCATAGTTGAGGTCTACCTATGATGTCAATTACAGGCCTCTCTCATCTTTTTAAGTGGGAGAACTTGCACAATTGGTGACTGACTAAATACTTATTTTCCCCACTGTAGGTACAACTTATATCTGTATGTTTGAGGACACCCTCTCTAATAATCGCATTCTTCTTCTTTAAGTTGCACCCAATGCTGACACAATGTGCAAATGCACACACAGCTTATCTAGTCCCTAATGTAATACTGAGAAGTACTGGCAATAGAATAGGGCTCTCTGGAGCGGGGTAAATATGAACATATTGGACCGTTCGTAATGCCAGGCATGGGCTAGAGGGTTAGAAAGAGCTGTCTTCTGGAATTATGGCACTCCACCCAATACTTTTGGGATGAGTTTGGAAATTGGGGATGAGGTGGTTATCATCCAGCATACTGACCTTACTAATGCTGTGAAGTCCTCACAGCAAAGCTCCAATGTCAAATGCAATGCCATCTCTGGACCGTAGAGACAGTCCGACAATAGGAAAATAGTATTTTTAATACACTTGATTTTGACTGTAGGGTAGGCTATGTTTTATTAATCTATACAGTTAGACTCTGTAATACTGTAACAGCATTTTAGTGTATAGTGTTCTGTAACAGATTGTGTTTATATTCTGCAATAATTTTCCAAGGCAATCCAGTGACACAAGGTGCGATATATCTGTCTTCTTTTGCTGCAGGTGATGTTAGGTGGGAAGAATATTGAGGAGGGATTTGGCATTGCTTATCGGGTAATACAGGTAAGAAGAGAACAATACTTTCTAGGGGTCTGGTTTAGGGCTGAGAAATATATCAAGTTAAAGATTAAAGACGTTAGCAAGCCAAAAAGCGACAGTGGCATGGAAAAACTCAGAGCTGGAGGAAGAAAACTTGGGAGGAACCAGGCTCACATGGGGGACCCCTCCTCCTCTGTTCAAACTATTACTGTATATATTCATTATTCACACAATGCTTTAGAAACATCACAATAAAAAACTACTATTTAAATATACTGTATGTTTATTTAACATTATAGATGAGTAAGGTTTCATATATTGTATGTATTTGTATTGTATGTATGGGTTCATTAGTCACATGTCCCACCCCTAGTCTTGCTCCTAGTAACATATGAGTCAGATTTGATTGCCTTTGCAGATGGAGTATAGTTTAAACAGAATTTAAGCAGTTTATGTTCTCATCACCAGGAGAGCATTTCTGACCTCAGAAAAGGCTATTTTCATGCACCATGTGGATCCAGAAATGGCCTTTTCTTTGGCCAAATTTTAGTTCCTTGTAACACAAAAGACATCCTAACCAGTCTAGACTCCCCCATCATACATTAATAGAGAGTTTGAAGACTAGCATGAGCTTCCTCTGAGACACATGAAGCTCCACCACCATCAAGCTGCATGATTGGAGGAGAACACTAATTGCTTATACTGTTACATCAGCTTACATTGGAGAGAGGAAGGGCCACCCTTGCTATCCATGCATGTAAAATCCTAATTACTGTCGTAATACATTTGTAGCAGCCAGTGTTATTCAGAAATGTAATCATTACATTATTTTTTTTTCTAAGATTTCACTTTCAGTTGTGTTCAATGTAACACATTAAATCAGAATAAGCGCTTGCTAGATGGGGCCTCCTGACCATTGTGAGGATTATACAGTTTAATTTGTGCTAAAATTGCTGCAGTATTATATGCTTTCTCTCTCTCTGCAGGATTTCCAATTGGAGGCGCTGGCAGTGTATGAGCGCGTGGGCCAGCGACTGGTAAGGCAGCGACAGTACCAGGCCATTCGACAGCTGCTCAAGTGTGTGGGCGAGTCGGGTACGGCCACTAAAAGTGACTGCGACACCATCATCCTGAGCTGCGTATCAGTAGCAGAGAGAATACCAGCTGACGTGAGTGTCTTCTCTCACTAAAGAGCAAGGGCCTATTTACTTAAAGTAAAAACTGAAGTAACACAAAGCACCCCACAGTGTTACTTTCCTTGTAGTCAGTTAAGTACACTATATGAACAAATGAGGATTTGATTGCATTAACTGATGAGAATTAGTCAGGATGTTGGATGATCACAACTTCAGTTCATCCCCAATTCCCAAACCCAGCCCAAAAGTATCGGATTTAGCACCATCATTTCATACGACACATTTCCACTGCTCAACAATTCAATGCTCAGCAGGTTCATTTTTATCTGTCCTTTTGTATTGGCAGTACTTCTACATGATCTAGATGCTGTGTGTGCATTTGCATGTACTTATTTAGTTCTAGACCTGGAATGATGAAACTAATATTGCTTATAAGCAATGGCAACTTATGTATACCAATTAGCATGGTGCCACAAGAATGTCTAAATCATCACTCTCCTCCAAGGTGTTCAGTAATCTCTAATAGAGTTGCTTGTATGGTTTCTGACACTGTGACAGAAAAGGTACAGCTTTTGTGAAGACCTACAGTTAAGGACTTCATGAAACATTTATAATGTGTGTTTTAGGAATGATCAAATTTCAGTTAAAGTTTTACTAAAGAATTTAATATGCAGCTTTATTGTCAGTGGTGCTATGTATCACTTACTTCAGCTGAGTTTGTACGGCAAATGCCTTTCATCTTCTCTATCCTGAAAAATGATGGACTTGAGCAGCTAGTAAAAAATCAGCACATCTCCAAAATGCTTGTTTGTTACTGAGTGTACTGGCTTTTGTTTCTTTTGTGAACTTTTTTGAGTCATTTCTGTATTTACTCACTGTCATTTGATCTCTGTCCAGGCCAAAGAGTTGGAGGCTCTGATTTTAGAGTCCAAAACTGCAGAGAATAAGGTGAAATTACTTTTCTGCCTCCCATCTGTTCTCATTGTATATTTTTGTTTTGTCAGTTTATGGTTTAGCTGGTCTACAAGCATTATCAACCAAACCACGATCAATCAGTACGACCAAGGCAATACGACATGCATGACCCATCTCACTGGATTAAGGTGCAGTCACTATGGCTGAAGGATCAAGAGTTTGATGCTGTATTTCCATTAGTAGCCAGAAAAAGCACAGTTAGACATTCTCTCTCAGGGCTGGTAGGTGGTGCTCTCTGCCCATCCCTCCTACTGTGATGCTGGATGGCTTGTAGATGTATTGGAATTGGGGATTCAGTGGCTTCATCTGAGCACATTGGCTGCCTAGTGTTGCAGTTTGAAAAGAGGCTGACGTGACTTACCCTCCTAGTATTGGGAGCATTGCAAGTTATGAGCTTGGGGGATTGATCAGTACTATTAGCGTGGGAGAAAAAGTGGGAAAATTTGATGAATAAATAAAGCAAACATGACCAGCTGGTTGACGAGTAAGACCAGTCTGTTCGACCAACATGACTAGCATCACCAAACATGACCAAAATCAAATGCATTATTCTAGTCAAGTGCTAAATTGGACCAGCTAGTTTAGCAGCATAGGGTATGATTTCACCCTGATGAGCAGCTTTAATCACTTTGACCATCAAACATCCGAGGAGACCATCTGAAATCACGTCTTTATTGTGATATAGACAGTTGTTTCACATTGTCTGTTCATTTACATTTCTCTAATGCTTTATTGAATATTAGTTTAATTCATTCTACCATTTCCAAAATTAGTGTAGTTGAATCACCACTTTTAGATCAGTATAGAACAATGTGTCAATGCATTCATACCTGCAGAAAGTAGCTTTTTTGTTTGTATTTGTTTACAGATAAAGGCGTATCTGCAGTGCAGTAAGCTGAGGGCAGCTTACCTTTTGGCCGTGAAGTTGGATATATCGAAAGCAGGGCTGCTGGTACAGGATGTCCTTCAAGTGGCTGAAAGCTCTGGTGACACTATTATGCAGGACATCTGCCGTCAGTGGCTCTCTGAACACCAGGCTTCACGACAGCGGCAAGGCAACAACAGGTAGCCAACGGCAACCACTGCCAGTAAACTCCCAATCACTTGCCGTCAGCCTCCTGGAAGAACTCTGCTTTGATTGGCTGGTGTGGGTTGGATGTATGCTGCTTGTGTGTTTCACCAATGTGCCATCAGGGTCAAACCCAAGGCCAACAGGTAGCCCTTCATCACATGCACTTCTGAAAGTAGGACTCAGCACTGATTTTGATTTACTGATTTCTGCAACATTACATAAACCAGTTTTGCCAAGAACAGTTTTTAATTTGAAGCAGGTGCTAGACTTAATCACTATCACCAGTATAGAAAAATTGCGTTTACAGTAAAGTTCAGCCAAGAGCAATTTTGTTTGGCTGATTCCAAGTGAATGTCAGCAAGCCTAGTTTGTATAATTCCATGCAAGGGCTGCTGGCTCTTACTTTGAGTCAGCTAAATTAGAATGTGAACTTGCATTTTGGTCAACTTCTTGTTTTCAGTTCCTAAGGGGTATGTTTGGATATAGATTAAATCATTTTAATCCTTTTAAATTCACCTAGCACTGGAAGGTAATATTCTCCACCTTAATATTCCACTTATTATCATGGACAACAATTTTAAATCTAATTATAACTACAGAGTCATATCAGAATATTATGATCACCTCCTTTTTTCTGCATTCACTGTACATTTTATCAGATTCCATTTACCACATAGGAGCACCTTGTAGGTCTATAATTACAGACTCTGTTGTCCATCTGTTTCTCTGCATACTTTGTTAGCCTCCTTTCACCCTGTTCTTCATAGGACAGGATCCCACAGGACCACCACAGAGCAGGTATTATGTGGGTAGTGGGTCATTTTCAGCACTGTAGTGACATGGTAGCAGTGTGTTGGCTGTGTGTGATGCTACAATGTGTTCCTATATGGAAAGTGAAGGTGATCAAATGTACAGTGAGTGTAGAAATGAGGTGGTTATAATTTTCTGATATGACTGTGTTATATGATATTATATATGTTATTAATTAATACATTTGTTTAGACATGAAACACCTACAATGGGCCAATGGGCAGTTGCAAAAATCTGTGAATATTTATATTTTTTTTGACTTTATGATGCAAATTTGAAATTTGTCTAATTTAAAGGGGAATTCTACTGAATGTCAAAAGGTTAAGAAAAAGCTCTCTCTTGGTTCAATTATTTGTAGAGGGTAAAAAGGAGTCCTGAGAGGCTGACATGAAAGAACGTGTATATATGTGTGTGTATGTATGTATGTTTGTGTGTGTGTATATACATATACACATATACTGTATAATATATATATATATATATATATATATATATATATATATATATATATATATATATATATATATATACACACACACAAACATACACGCATACATATATACATATGGGGACTATTTTGCCTTATTTGAAGATTGAAAGAGTTCCCCTTTAAGTTAGCTTCAAGGAATTCAGCTTTGGCTTCTTTTATAAATGAGGTGTTGAGTGTTCTTTTCTAAATTCAGGAAACTGCTTTGGGTATTCCTTACCCTCGTCTTTGTTATTGGTTAGGAGGAGAAAGTCAATGCTGATTTTGTAATGCCAACAGGCGCCCATACTTGTGGACATTGTGCTAAGTGACTGGGGCTGAGGAGGACTTTCCTACCTACCCAGAGAGAACGAGGCCAGTAATACTCTCTGGGACCCCTGGCCACAGATAGCTGTATTAGTGGGGATTTAACCTGTGATCTCATGGGGAAGCATCTCTCTTTCCAGTATTAGCCTCACTTTCACTGTCCTACCTCAGGTGACCTAGGTTCTTCTTCATTAGCATTCCTATTTATCTCTAGCATTTGGGCTTCAACTGGACTCCATGAGACCCATTGCTTTGTGTAGGACTTTGCTTTTTGGCCCACTATGGTACAAAATAGAGCGTGTTGTGTGTTGCCTCTGGTTTAAAGGAATACTTCATAATCTTTCAACATAATCTCAGTGTATCACACCTGTAGAATATAGTAATTTGCCACAAACCGTTATTTTGATGCATTTATCTGTGTTTAAAAAACCTGCTGACTTGAAACACACAATATGGAAGTCAGTGGGCAGATGCTGAAGCGAGTGCCAATTGGCTTCTCTAAAAACTGTGTTTCAGTATTCTTTTAATTAATGACAAAAGCCTTAAAAACTTAACTGTCTGCAATGGAAATGGAGCTTTACTCATAGTCCCCATAGTATGAAAGGGAACTGGAAGGTACTTGACACACTGGGGATGAGGGCATTAGTAAGACAATGAATTACATTTTTAAATAAATAAAAATCTATGTAAAAGGGATCCTGTGGATACCACGGGGATATGAATAGCACATGTTTTAATGTTTCAAGTCACAGCCTAACATAACATCCTTTAATATATTACATTAATGCAATGTTAATTATTTTCCAGTAATTTTGACTTTCCTGAATCTGTACCTTCCCTGACGTTATGTGCACTGCCTTTGGATGTCACAAGCCACTTTTGTCAAGTATATTTGTGTATGTGCATACATATATATATGTGTGTGTGTGTTTTTCCTATCACTGTGGTTCTTTATTTGTTCAAACATACTGGTTACAAATACTGGTGATTTTTATGTGTGTGACATGTTGTACCCTGTCTCTGACCCATTCTGTAATTGAGTGCTTCACCTGGACCTGTTTATAGACCCAGTGTTTTTGTCTTAGTTCTGGACTGGCAAGGACTTTCAGCCAGGAAGCTTCAAGGAATACTCCAGAATTTTTCAAGCTAATATCTGTTGGCTCATCTGTTTGCTCATCATAGCCGTAAGATTAGCACATTATTCAAGGCATGGACTCCACAAGAACTCTGAAGGTGCCCTGTGGTATCTGGCACCAATACTATAAGTTGTGGGGTGAGACCTCTTAAGAGTCCATGGCCCAAGGTTGTCCTTCCTGGAAGGCACTTTGGTAGGTACTGACCAATGCATACTGTGAATACCCCACAAGACCTGTCTGATGTTTTGGAAATGTTCTGACCCAGTCATCTGGCACTGTTTGGTTCTAGTCAAAATCAGATTCTTACACTTGCCCATTTTTATAGCTACAACACATCAACTTCAAAAACTTAGACTTACTGCCTAATATATCACTTATATTGGTATGAAATCTTCTGGGATACTCCTTTTACCAGGGTAGTTGCTTAGTCTGTTCCAAGAAGACTGGAGCTACTTGTTTAAGTGTTTACTTTTCACACACTTGCCTTTAATCACTTAATCAGTTTTGGGAAATAATTAACTGTTAAAGGGACGTTATTTGCTTCTGCTCTATAGACACAGTGAGGTTTGTTAGAATAATAACATCTGAATTGAACTTGCTTACAATGTCTATGCACTCAGAATAAAATAAGAATCATCTAAAAGCCTAAATCACCACATGTTCTCCTCAAACTGTGTGGAGGTGTACAGTATTCTCTAATAGACTCTGATGTTTGTCTATAAACATGGACTAAAATGCAGACAGGAATTGAGGCGTCGTCGTGGTAATTACATTTTACATTTGGTCAATTGACATGAATGTCTGGGTGTCTGCAGGTGAGTGTTATGAAATCAAATAGAAATTTGTCAGCTCTTTGAGCTGACATTTCTTACTGTGAGGACTTTTTGACGCAGTAAAAGGTGGGGATGCATCAGTCTGTCCATTCTTACTGTACAACCAGGAATAAATATTATTGGGGTAGGGGGCATTTCAATTATCGCTGGATATTTGTGGGGATGCACCACTTCTATCCATGCTGAAACTACACCCTTGATTCAAATACTCTCTTTTTTGGAGTACAGTGATTTTTATAAAAAAAAATGCTGCACTTTATATAACATTAACAAAATTACCTTATATTTCCATTAAAGCCCGTCTACCAAACTGTTTCTTTGTCCCACGTACAGTTAGCTAACCAGACTGGAAAAAATGGGGTCAGTACAGTTTGTAAGCATTCCATGCTGAAGTGTCCATGACCACCAGACCAGTTACCATCCTTACTCACAACTGGAAAAGTGGCCTTTGAGTCTTTGAATGTGTTCACAGCACAGCACTACCAGTTCTGAACACAGGTGTATCTTTTTTTTGAAACATAGAAAAACACTGCAAACATGAGATTTTTCACACAATATATATATATAATTCAAATCTTGGTCTCTCTGGTCATGAATGTAACAATAGTAAAAAGGCATGTTCACATCTGTATAAAAACCTCAGCACAGTTCTAGGCAGCAGCAGTGTGGAGGTGATGAAATGGGAATGACTCCAATCCACATTCGAACTCCTAAGAGAAGTATGAATACAGTGGTCCACACCTTGGACAAAGCCCGGAGCCTGAGTGTTGGTTTGAAACGCTGTTCAAACTCAGAGTGGCAGGCAGTGTTTGGCCACAGGTTCACAGACACAATGCAGCGTTTGGCAAATGGTAGAACAGGGTAGGTGAATGGGTGGGGCTGTGTAGTGTAAAGGCCCTGAGCTGGTTTAGCTTCACCCAGAGAGGTAAGTGTATTAAAACTGTCTGCAGTAAATCACGTATTCTTTATCGCTATCCAATCAGTAAATCAAATCCAGACGGATCAGATTACACAATGCAACCTTGTCTGAGTGAGCTAATCCATCTCCAGTTGGGATTTGGGGGTGGAAGTGAAGGGAGGGGAATGTAATATAGTGAGGTACAATGTGAGTTCATATGGCTCAGATGGAGCGAGGGACAAACTGGGGGAGGGGTGGAATGATTGTATGATTTCAGTCCCATTCGATGCCCAGCAGCTCACAGCTGACGTCCCAGAGTTTCCGAGCTGTTTCCTCACAGCGGCCTTGAGGAGCAACTGAGGCTGGTGTACAGTCGCTGTGAGTGAGAAAGACAGAGAGAGATGGTTTGTATAATTAAGTTTTTAAAAGTAGAAAAAGTATAAATGACATTTTATTTGACAAATCTGGTTGTTTTACTGTTATTTTCAGTGTCAGAAAAATATAATTAGATTATATTTCTTAATTTGGGAAATGTAGTTCATCAGGCAACAGAAACGAACTGTTTTTAAATATAGTTTATTTTCATTAAATTTTAATGACAATTTATTTCACTACTTTTTTTTTTTATACCATTTTAATATTATTTATGATGAACTGTCTATGGCAATTTTATTAGGTTTAAAACATTCTCCCACCAGTTTAGTGAATCTGCTGGTACAAATATCTGTTAATTTAGGGCATTCCCAGAACATGTGCATACATGGACCAGATATCAGATACAGAAATTATTTAGTCACTTGGTATTTTCTGTAAAGCTGTGCCCATGATCCATGAATTGCTTTCTAGTCTATAAACTGAAGAGACTAATTGGCTAAGATTAGATCAAATGGAGGTCCCCCAGCATTTAGCTATGGAGCAGTACTTTTAGGATATGCTATGGAGTTGAGGATGAGATGGGGTGGTGATCCTCCAAAATCTTGATCTCACTAATGAACTTGTCACTGAATGCTGCAGTTCTAAAAATGCCAACTCCCTACCTGAAGTGTTTGCCTGAGATGGAGTGCAGCTCTTCGGCTGTGGCGCAGTAGATAGAGGTCTGCGCACCCTCCCGCGGTGTTTTCAGGAACATGGAGAAGAGTGCAAACAGCAGGGACATCACTGTGGAGTGACGAACCAGCTCAGATTTCACTGTCCCCGGGTGCACAGAGTTGACCGTTACGTTTGAACCTGACGGGGGTCAAAAGGTCAGTCACTTGAGCTCCACAATGACTCAGAATTATTTGGTTTAGATTGGTCCTGGGATCAGAAACTGACCAATAGTGAACAGGGTGGAGGACAAAACGCTAAGCTGCTGGATATGGAACTGATGGCTGATGTGTTATCTAGTGTCCAGTCGCATGAAAAACCAAGGCCACTTAATTAGAAGCCCCACTCTGGTAGCACAGTACTAACAAGTGATGATTAAGGGATGATGAACTACAGCAACAAATGGTCTACATTACACCTATATAGTGGACCTATAAGGTAGGTATTTCTCGAGTTCATCTTAGGTCATTTTTGTACCTTTCAGCCTGCGAGACAGCTCTCTGGTGAAGAGGATGTTGGCCAGCTTGCTCTGACAGTAGGCCAGGCCACTGTTGTAGCTGCCCTGGCTGTGCAGATCATGGAAACGGATCCAACCGAAGTAGTGTGCCAGAGAGGAGACTACAATTATCCTTGCTGGGGCACTGCGCTTTAACAGACCAATCAGGAGGTAGGTCAGCAGGAAGTGACCTTAGAGGGAGAAGAGAAGTGGGCACGGTGTGGCAGTGTGAACAGTGAAAAACACCCTAAATCTGACTTTCACTTGTGGTATGGAAATTGGATACAGATCCAATATACAGCAATGTGGGTGCGATTGGAACGAAAGATAGATCTGTGGTGTTGTGTGATTTTAGATTTAGACACATGAAAAAAAAAATTAAATACTGTTCTATTACAAATATATAACTATTTATTTAGAGTTACATATTTACATATTTAGTACACAACACGAATCAGTGTGTAATTCGGGAGTGAACCTTTGTGTTTTATTCATACATTGTGGTGTTTAGTCTCTGTGTAAATGGAACTATTTTCAAAAATTGAGGAAGGAAATCTACATTTCTAAAAATATCTGGATATTTGTGGATGGGGCTTTAGACAGACACCCATATTCTCCCTGCTAATCTAGTTTATTATCAGTTTAGTAAAAGATCATGCCTTGACCGTATTTGTGAATTGTTTAAAAAAAAGGCAACACATATCAGATACCAAACATGTCAAATTGATTGCATTTGAGGTCAATGATTAAATCAATCATGTCTTCATGACTGAAACCATCCCCAAATCTTACCGAGGTGATTGACTCCCAGCTGCATTTCAAAACCATCTGCTGTTTTCATGTAAGGGCACATCATCACACCAGCGTTGTTGATCAGGATATGCAGGTGATTGACCTCTGTGTGAAAAGATAATAAAGAGAGTACGAGTTCCATCAACAGATGTTAGGGTGAATTTAAAAACTTAGGTGCCAGTCTTTTACAATAGTAAAACAGATGCAAAAAAAATACAGGAGAAGAAAATAAAGATTTATACAGTTTTCAGATCAGTGTAGGTTTACCTCTGAGGAATCTCTGTGCAAAAGCTCGGATGGAGCAGGTATCAGCCAGATCCAGCTCCCGAACCTCCACCTGAGCACCACCCACTCGCCTGCGGATCTCTGCCGCTGCTTCCTCACCTTTATCCACGTCCCGACATGCCAGGATCACCCGTGCACCTGCACAGAAACACACACACTCCATCTACACTTCCAGAACTCCCTCCACGTATCCATATTTATGTGATATAAACCTAATATGTGTTCCTCTTATTTTTTTATAGTGAGGTGTTTGCTGAGGTGCTCCCTCACCCCGTGACGCCAGGTCCAGGGCGGTCTCCTTCCCAATCCCGCTGTTGGCTCCTGTAATCAGTGCGGTTTTCCCATCCAAGCGTGCGGCAGAGAAGCACACTCCACCTGCTGAGTATTTCCTGCAAACACACAGGTTTAGAACAACAGGGTGTTGTTGGTATTCTTCCCTGTTAAGCAACGTGGGTATTAATACATACACTGATTACTGTAAAATCGGATACACCACACAGACCCATACTGGATAACCAATTTTGTCCATAATCAAATGTTCTAACACCAGCAGGGAGGAAGGGCCTGTGATGCTGCTCCTTCACACACTTAGTGTGAAGCAGCCTGTCACTGAAGGAGCTGCCCAGTGCTGCGTGGGGTGGGAGTCATTCTCCAGCATGCATGTCAGCTTGGCTACCATCCTGCTATCTCCCACTACCTGCACTGGGTCCCAGGGGCTTCCCAGGACAGAACCACCCTGAGCTCTTGCCTAATGCAGAGTAGGTCCCCTACTATTTCATCTAACTATTTGAGGCATGGACTCCAATAGACCTCTGACATCATCCTATGGTATGTGGAATTAAGATATTACAGCAGATCCTGTAGGTCCTGTAAGTTGTGATGTATGATCTCCATGATCATCAGGGAGCCTTCTGTGTTCATGACCCAAGTTCAACAATTACTCTTCGGACACATGAATAAACTACTATAATTTGCTATTAAATGAGTATACAGTCATATTTGTCTGTGTTTTATACAAGCATACATAACTAATCTGTCTAATCATTTGGAAATGGTCTGACCTAGTTATCTAGAACATCACAGTTTGCTTCTTGTCAAAGTAGTCTTAGATGCTTGTTCAGTACTGACTGTCCACTTGCTGACTAATCAACCCCCCTTAATAAGAGCATTTCCAGTGTAAAGGAAGACAATCAGTTTTTCACTTCACCTGTCAGTGGTGCTGATGTTGGTAAAACAATCCCATTTATTACATCTGAATCAGACTGACAGGTTAATATTATACGTCACTGTTTGATTTTGGATTTAAAGTGCTGCTGTGACCACTTACACACAACACTGACAGTGTAGAACTCCACTGCCCACCTCTAAACACCACCACATGCCTCCAGGTGGTACGACCCACACAAATTATCATACGCACTCCTCTGCAGCCAATGAGGCTTCGCTTACCTCGTGTATGCATAATTAGCCACGCCCCCAGAGAGATCCTATTGGTCACGTTCCTGAGCTGCTCATATTAAGCGGAGGCGGTTACTATAGCTGTCGTGCACCATTCAACCGAACGAACCCACTTCTCTGAACCAGAACGACGAGGTTTTCATGCATAAAAGCACCAGAATATGACTACATCCGAAATGAATCGATACAGCAACGTTTATTAATGTGTCCTATTCGGGCATGGGTTCGTTTCTCAGCCCCGCTGACTTTCACACCATTAAAGCAGGACGTTTATACACACAAATGTATCAAGATACTGCTTTTAAATCCTGTTGTGCAGTGAAACAGAGCGACGTGTACCTGATGCGGGAGGACAGCAGTCTTAACACCAGAGCCACGACTGCAAACCCTGACAGCACAGCGACGAGCATCATCATCAGCGAGGAGACACAAATCTGTAAACAGCCCTGTCCGAACCGCGGGACTGCTGATGTGTGGAGCTGTGCCCACTCTCTCCAGCAAACTGGGAACCTTGGGATTGTAGTTTTTGAGCAGCACATGACAGTACATTCCCCGTTTCACTTCCTCACTCTTTCAGATTTCATATCTAAAGCCTTTTTTTATCCTGATCACAGAAACACTACTTTAAAGTACGAGCTCAAAACGCACTGTTAAATCAAAGGAAATGAATGAAACGTTTTTATGAAATGAAGAGAATGTTTGTATTAAATCTAAGCAACGTTTTAATCTATTATTTTCATTCCTTGATGCCTTAGAGTCTCTGTAGTTGTACAACATAAAAATTACACGCGTTTTATAATTCATTATTCATCAATCATTATTATTATTATTATTATTATTATTATTATTATTATTAACAATTATTAAAACCATACAAACTACAAAAGCAAAACCATAAAAGTACAGATAAATATCATCCTTTTATTCTATAAGTTTATTGATCCGAAAACTACATAGACCACAATGCAATGCTTCGTGAAGGACGCCGGAAGTCGCGTCGGAGATTATTTTATCACATTTCCGAGCAAACTGTAGATTTTAGGCTGGTTTAGAGATGTCGGGGGTGTTTATATTGGGTTTATGATGCGCTGTGTTTTGTTTGAAACACATAATTGAGTTGTAAAGAGTTATTTTTGACAGGCTTCTCTTGGGACACCTATAATCACGAGGTCCTATGAGGAAGGAAGCTGTTGTTATTACTGAAGCGGCTGATTTTAGGGATTTAATGAGGAAAACCTCGCGTTGGGAATTGGAATCTGGTCCTTTTGTGATATATTAGTTAAGGAAGTGTGTTAGTGACCTGTGGACTGACTAAAGAAGGGGCAGCATGTCGTCGGAGGAGTTTGAGAAACTTCATGAGATGTTTAAATCGTTATATGATGAAGTGAAGCTGATTCCTGACCGAGCGCTGCGGAGTCACGGAGGTATTTACTCCTTTAGAGGTTTTAGGCGTTAAAAAGATAATTTCTCTGTCACACCACACTGACAGGAGGCCGCGTCGAGCTGCAGCTGCTTTGCGACCCTGAACACAGCTTTTGAAATGTGTTCTCCTCATTTCACTGATCACTGATACAGTGTAACACAGGGCCCCTGTAGGGCCCCCACCGGCCCCGTTCCCTGAGATCCGGCCTCCTGCAGGGCCCCCACCGGCCCCGCTCCCTGAGATCCGGCCTCCTGCAGGGCCCCCACCGGCCCCGCTCCCTGAGAGCCGTCCTCCTGCAGGGCCCCCACCGACCCCGCTCCTGGAGAGCCGTCCTCCTGCAGGGCCCCCACTGACCCCGCCCCTTTCAGTTCAGCAAAACTTTGTTTTTTTTTTATTTGTGGCTTTTCAACTTTCATTAACCAGAATTAAAGTGTAATTTCTATAGCTGTGCTTTTAAGACTTCTATCTGTAAATCACCTCTTTTCTGTAACACTCTGTTTTTGTTAAACTATGTTACGTTTTTTTCTTTTTAGAGGAGAAGAAGAAGCTGGTGAGAGTGTTTGATGAACGTCTTGGGGAGGCAGAGGAAGTAGTAAGTCATTTTTTTTTTTCATAATGTGGATCTTATAGTTTATGTTCATTTTTGTTGTCTATTTCATGATAAATGGACCGTACTCAGTTGAGAGGCATCCTGTAGTGGTTAGCAATTTTACTCAAACCACCAGGGGGCACTAAAGGTACATGGAAGAAATAAAGCTGTAAATTTAGGACCTTTAATGCTCCTGTTTTATTGTGGCTTAGATTGATTATTTTCAAAGCTTAAAAATGCTCAACATGTTTAAACAGTATTATGTGTGTTCATGTGAAAACTTGAAATCCTTGAAAACTTGAAATTTTATACATAACAGGAGCATTAATGAAAGCACTTGAAAACATAGTGATCATATACTGAAGAAATTTAGTGGAACTGTGAACAGCTCTGACTGGGTAAAGTTCAAACCCACTCTGACAATGTTTACATTTTGGTGATTTATTTATCCAATAAAGTATAAAACAGACAAGGTATTCACATTCTCGTGATCACATTCTTAGTGATAATGTGTTACAGTAGAGGAGCATGATGCATTCAGTGTTCATTCATAATGGTCAGTATTGTTTACTTTCAGCTGCAGGGGATGGAGCAGGAACTGTTTGGTGCTCCGGCCTCCTTTAGGAACCCCATGTCTACTAAAATCAGAATGTACCGCAGAGACCTTGCCAAACTGCAACGAGACCTGCGCACGGACACTGGCCTGGGCTTTTCTGGACGTCCAGGAGAGGGCAGACTTGGTGTTTATGGGGCACAGAATGACTACAGTGTGAGTTTACATTAGGCTTAGAAGCGCCACCATCTGAGGTACAGACTATATTGGAACTACAGATGTTTTGTCAGCTCTCGTACTAATTCATATACATAATCTTCAATAACATGTTAGCTACACTATATGGAAAAAAGTTATTAAAAAGAATGTATCCTTATGAACATAACTGTAAGGAATGCTTGCATTCAGACAGGATGTTTGATACTATATATTGGCAGTACTTCTCCACAGGTAAGAGACTAGCTTTGTGTATGCGTATTTGCGCATCTGTGTCAGCAACGACACCAACATCAAGTAGTTGAATGCATTCATTAGAAGGAGTGTTCACAAACAGGTCTTGTCAGATCAAGTATGTTTGAAGTAAGAGAGATTTTTTTTGCTCATCTTAATCCACATGCAATCAAGAACATACTTTCAGGATAAGGTCATATTAGCTCATATATCTGAATGGTCTCAACTTGCAGCCTGCAGCTTTAGCAAGCCATTTCACAGATCATATCTGAAAGTATAAACAGTGATTTATATCCACTCAATTCCTTACAGCTAATTACTGCATTACTGCTCACTATAATATTGGGCAATAAAGTGTCTATAACAGTATACTGATATCGGTGTTGCCCAACAGCAGTGATCTGTGGTGCTGAGTTTTATTGTGCAAATGTTTGTACACTTCACCTTTGATCTAATTGGGTACTGGTGCTTAAATGACTATTACTCTTTTATTTAATTGATTATGTAAATGATTACAAACCTCAAATTACCAAATTCACGTACATATAATTGCGCAATTAAAATTATTTAAAATGAAAGTAATGAGTTTGTTTTCAAAAATGTAGTGAGTAAAAAGTAAAGGTTTATCTCGTGAAAAATATATGGAGTAGAAAGTATTAAGTGACGGAAATATTAGTTGTACTTATTTAGTTGCCACCTCTGCTCATGACCTTCTTGCAGGTTCCTGGCAGTAGTTTGTAGCTTGCTATTCCAGATCTCAGTTTGACCTCCACAGTTCTCCTGAACTGCCTTTTCTTACTAACAGTCTGTAGAATAGAAACCAAAAGTGCCACGTGAACATAGTCTTTTATTTTCAGATCTGTAGACAGTTGCTTTGAGGTTGAATGTGAACCTGAAGTTTGAGTTCATCCATCTCAAAACATGATGCAGATGACAGTTCATTATTACAACTAGCAAAATTCCTCAGGCCGAATTTGCTAATCAAAGCTTTTACAGTTTCTATGATGTAGAAACTTTTACACAGGCAAAACTGAAGGAAAATGTTTTATGAAAAACAGAGTAACCGTGCATTAAGAATTTGCATAAACAATGTATTTTTACATTGTTTATGGCTATAGAGATTAGCTATATCCCAAATTCCTGGCTTCAAGGATGTATATTTTTTGAGTACATAGTCCTTTAATGTGAGTGAGAGTGAGTGAATGAGTGAGTGAGGGAGGGAGGGAGCGCCTTCTCTCTCTGACTGTCATTCTGTGTGTGAACAAGCGTGCCAGGGGCCACAGTTGAGATGATCCTGAATATATTCATTTTAAAAAAGTCTGGTTTAATGCATTGCAGCATTCCTCACTGCTCGTGTGTGTGCGCGTGTGTGTGCGCGTGTGTGTGCGCGTGTGTGTGCGCGTGTGTGTGTGTGTGTGTGTGTATAGACCCAGCAGCAGAGCCAGCGGGCTTTGCTAATCCAGGGTACAGAGTCTTTGAATAATGCCTCGCAGAGCATTGAGCGCAGCCAGCGGCTTGCAGCTGAAACTGATCAGATCGGCACTGATATCATTGAGGAGCTGGGAGAGCAGCGAGAGCAGCTGGACCGAACCAGGGCCCGGGTGAGACGCTCACACATGTTCAATTTCAGAAAGTAGGAAACACCAAAACAAGCACTAATATGATCAGGAGTAATAACAGTGTATTTTCTGGTACATTTTTCTGTAGATGTACTTGTATTAACAAAGTCAATAATGAAGAATATGATGTTGATGATAAATCCTAATATAATCCCACAAAAAAAAAAAAAAAAAATCAACAAAAGTTCCCCTCTGCAAAATGACACCATTGTCTAAAACAAATCTAAAGAGTCTAAATAAAGTGTTAAAATAGCAACTATATCAGTAATTATTTGTAACATTTATTATTGTGATTATCATTATTAATGGTGGCTGATTAGAATAATTATAAATATTAGATTTGAGATAAATATTAGTTTTTTATGTTGTAATACTACAACTATAAATAACACAACGTAACACAAGTTTTGTTCCTAGCCTTTCAGTGTCATATTCCAATTGCTTATGTCTAAAACAAATGCAGAATTGCCTACATTCTTCATAAACTTCACTTCTGTGACCACGGCAAAGAAAGTTACACATTTTCAGTATAGAAACAGTTGATTTCTCATCTTTTCATTCATACAGTCAGACTAAGAACAGTTTATGCATTGCAAATTTACACAGATTACCAAAAAAATGTTCAGAAGTGTGTGGTTTTCCGAGATTTACAACTATACTGCAAATCAGTTTCACAAATCAGTCCCCATATAGTCGTCCTTGGTAACGGTTTTCAAAGTTCATAACGTCCTGGTGAAAGCGGCGCTCACCTTGCTCCTCTGAAGAAGCTCCCATGTTCTCTTTGAATTTATCAAGATGAGCATCAAGGATATGGATTTTGAGTGACATCCTGCAGCCCATTGCAGCACAGTTCTTTTTCAGAGTCTGAACCAGTGGTGCATAGTTGTCATCTTTGATTGCCTAGGAAGCTGTGAATATACATATAGCCTCGAATAGATCGGCCACGTTGTTGCAGAAGCACAGTCCATCTTGATGACTGAAGAAGCTGGAAAAAACTAGGTGATGCTTCCTCTGATCTGTGACTTGGATGCTTTCATCTAATAAGTTCCATTGCTTGAGTCTTGATGTCAGAAGCTCAGTGTTGGATTTGGTGAGACCAAGGTCACTGATCAGATCATTGAGGTCTTTTTGGTTAGGGTAGTATTGCTTCCGCTCCTCAGCTGCAGTCCCAGAAAGTTCTACATAATTCTGGACAGTTCTTGAAACTTCTTGATAGCTCTCACAATTCCAGAAGCTTCTTGAAGTCTATATTCAGCACTGAATATATTGTGAATATTCTTAAAAATAGATAAATTTCAAAATATCGATGTGGTGACCACAAAAGCAATGTTTACCAGGAATAATTTTTCTCTTCATTTAAGGCACAAAGAAGAAAACACACTTAACAACTGGGAACATTTTTTTTAGTTGTAATAATAATTTGTTTAGTGTAATAAGAATAAGAAGAATAATACTTGTTTTTATTACTGTTATTACTTATTTATTATTGTTAAACCGTTTGAGCCCATACTCACTTTTTAATATTGATCAAAGTAAATGAGTGTTTAATTAATTGAGCATTTCATTTGTTGGCTTATAGTAGAGGTCACATGACTTCTGTAAATATAAGGTTAAAATGTCACATGTCACATCAACAACTTTACAACTCATCAGTTAGTTGTTAAAATCGAGTTAGAATCCACATTTAAAATGAGCTGGTTTTGTCTCAAACTCCAAACACACCAGCATATTGTAATTTAGGTCACATTCACACACTGTCCTGTGATAGTATCCAGGGTGTTCAGTGTACTTAAGGTCTTCACCAGTTAAAGTACTTCATGAGGATCTTCCCACACGTTTTATAGGGTCTGTGACACACACGCATCACTGTGGACCCTTATGTGATGGTAGTTAGAAGTGAAAAATTGTGCAATAATAAAATCTAAACTTCACTGTATTGTTATGGATAATGATAAATCATAATACTTTGCATTAATATAAAGGCAGTTACTGTTTCATTAATAATGTTTTTGTTAATGGTTTTAATTGTGATGATAATAGTAATAGTAATTATAGTAATAATAAATAATAGGAAGAATACACAGAGTGTGTTGTTCTGTAATCATGAGGTGAATTGGTGTTGTAATATGTAGCATGTGTAGATGTTTGTGTAGGTATGTTGAGGTATATAGAGGTAGGTAGGTGCAAATAAGGGGTGGAAGGAGTTGTTAGGAGTAGCAGAGGGCAGGAGAGAGGAGTTAATCTGTGATTTGTGTTGAGCATGTCCTGGGACAAGAAAGGTGTCATTAATCCTCTCTCTGTCCTCTCACACACTCACACAGCTGGTGAACACTGGAGAGAACCTGTCCCGCAGCAGGAAGATTCTTAGAGCCATGTCCCGAAGGTGAGCCTTCCCTATTGACCCTTCTTGCTTTTCTCAGTCTGTTGTTCCCAGTTCTTTTTCACTAAGTCACAAAGCAGCAACTTTCAATACCATTGAGACCCAAGGAGTCTCCTCAGTGTGTGCAAGCGTGTTCCAAAATCTGGATTACTCTTTAGAGTTCTTGTGTCAAACGTACTTTAACAGCTGCTTCTTTCCGGTTAAGCTAACATTTGGTTAAAAAGACACACACGATGTTTACATGACTTCCTCTTTCTCTGTTCTAACAGAGTGATGACAAATAAGCTTCTCCTGGCTGTCATCATCATTATGGAGCTAGCCATACTGGGAGCTGTGGTCTACCTCAAATTCTTCAGAAAATAATCATCAACACTGGACAGAGATGAACAGTCAACACTCAGATTTTTCTGTTTATTTCTATCTCTCTTGTGTCCCTACCTCTCTTTATCCCTCTCTCTGAAGATGCAGGATGAGTGCTGACTTGTATTGTCCAGCATGTACAGTACAGAACCTTGAGCTGGCCTTCTGAGGCCTGGGCTCTTGCTCTTTGTACGGGCCATGATGTTGGATCACATGAAGGTGTGACGTACTGAACAGCTATTTTAAGTCTTCATGCCTTCATTGGTACAAAAATGGATTTTGTCTCTGGGAGGGGGTTCATTTGTCCTTGGTGCACTGATCACCATAAACAGTAATCTGTCTCTTCAGTACAGAATATTAGTGTTAATGTGAAAAAAAGATGCATTAGCTGTGCCAATGCATGAATATTTGCACGTTTTTGTTTATTTTGTAGCTGTTATGTTTGACAGCTGGATGGACAGAGAGTGAAAGAAGGATTGGATGTGGGCTAAATGGACTAATGTTTTGTACCTGACATTTAACAGCTTAGCTATTGTGACAATAGAACTGACTGTTGCTTAAGAAAAATTTGTAAACCTGAAATATTTAATGAAAACTGTATTTGCCATTTGCTATTTGCAATGTGAATGTAGTGTTAAATGGGCCATAACCTAATTTTTGAAAATTTTATTTTGCTCCTATTAGTTGTGGTTTTATAAACAATAAGAGTAATTTTGTTTTTACAGTTTTGTCTCAGACCGATATGTAAATGATTATAGCTGTGGGCTGATTAAACACTGGGTCTTGGCACAAGCGGGTGTAAAAACGGTTTCCAACACTGACTTATAAAAAGACTTTCAGAGTTGAGAGGACCGGGAGAATCTGAATGGTCATTTCAAGGAATTGCTCACCTTGTAGGCTATTGATGTCATGGTGCCGATCACGTGTCCTACCACTGACAGCCAGCCAGAGAAAGCTAGACTGTCACGGACCGGAACGGTATTGACTGGAACCGTAGAGATGAATCCAGGTTCTGTTTGGGATCTGATGATCGCCGGGTTCGAGTGTGAAGTCCCCGTGGTGAGTGCTTCAATTCTGCCTTTGCTGTGGAGCGACACACTGTCCCAACTGCTTGTGTGATGATCTGGAGACCCATGGCGTACGACAGTCACCCCTAGTAGTAATGTGAGGGACATCCTGTGGCCATGTTTTTTCTTCTCATGGCAGAGCTTCCGACTAGCATTTTTCAGCAGGATAATGCTCACCCACACACAGCAAGGGTTTCCCAGGAATGTCTCTGCCAGATTGCTACAATTCCTTGGCCTGCCCAGTCGCCATATTTTGACCATTCCCATTATGGGACAAGCTGGAATGGCAGCTTCGGCAAGTGGAGAGTATGCAGGATCTACAGACCCTGATCTACAGATCTGTGTGCTTCCAATCCCAACCGTATCTTTAATTAAAGATTTACCTTTAATTCAGGCTCCTTTCTATTATACAGTTTTTCCAAATAAAGTTGACTTGAAGTCAGAAGGCTGTATGATCTCTCTGTCATTTAACGCTTTATCTAAGCTTGGTCTTGTAATGAGTTTCATTTTTGTTGCAAGTTAGCAAGCAGGCTAATCTCTTCTCAGCCAAAAAAATCCTGAAATCCCTGCCGTGATCACGATATTTACATATATACAGTTTTATATTAAGCTCTATGCTGTTATTATTACTTTTGTATGTTATAGTTTGCAGTAACTGAGTAAGCATGTTAATTCCTCAGCTCCGGATTTCAAAAAAAGCTGCTGACCACAAACATTGTATATGCAGTTTTATATTGTAAGTGTAGCACTGTACTGTAGTGAGTGGAATAATTATGCTCACTGTAGTTTATTGTATTTAGTAACTAAATTAGCTGGCAATCTAAGAACACACTGCTGCCAAACAAGACCATTAAGTGTTATTTTACTCTGTGTGCGGCACTTTACTGTGGTGATTATGTAATGATGTGGTATTATGTTCACTGTGCTTTCATAGTTTATTGACGCCTGCGAAGTGCTGATTTATTTATAATTTATAAGTCTTAATAAGATTTATAACTTTCTGCCCTCTTTTACTTTTTGCTGGTTGCGCAGCTCTGAACACTTGGCAGTGATACATTATCGCATATGCTGTATGTCCAAATGCTTGTGCACAGCCCTTCTAATGAATGCATTCACCTGCTCACACACACGTGCGGCATGTCTACTACCTGTAGTACAGTATTGCCAATAGAATAGGTCTCCCTGGAGCAGATCAACATGAGTCTGTTGGCCCCATGCATAATGCCAGGCATAAGCTAGGGGAGTACAAAGTCTTCCCTGAATGACCAGGGGTCCCAATACTGTGAGGGCTCTGTATATTTTGGAAGAGGTTCTGATAGTTTTATACACCGTCTCATTTTCTATGCGATGGTGTCCTTAAGCGAAGCGGCTGCCTCGGGATGGTATTTGTGTGCGTGTGTGTCTGTGTGTGTATTTTCAGACAGTGAGTCATTCAGGGTTACCAAAGAAAAGCCAAACAACACCTACACATGTGAGGGGTTACATAAAATGTGAGTTTGGAGGTGGAGCATATATGAGGGTGTGTGTGTTTTGACCGATTGGAAGGCTTAGGCATGTTTGGGAAATGGGTGTGAGAGACACCTGTTGTTATGGAATTAGACTGTCCTCTGTATCAGTTCACTCTGACCTATAGTGACCCACTGACCCACCCATGATGGTATACTGTCTTTCACAGACAGATTCTCAGCAGGAAGCTGAAGGATGATGTGGGAAAGCACTGTCCGGAACTCTGCACATGATATTAATTATAACATTATAAAATGTGTAATACTACTACTACAAATAATAATAATAGAAAATGACACATACGGAATAGGAAAGTGTATATTAAAGTTTTCATTAAAAGTGTACCCCTTCCAAACTGCATATAATTGGTAGTAAACAGATTTTAGTAAACCAATATAAAGAATTTTCTGCACATTTAGACATTTATTTTTCATTAATGAATTTTAAAAACTGCTAAAAATCTTTGTATTTGCCACATTTTATGTATGTATTTCAGTTCAATACAGACAATACACAGTTACTGTCCTCATGATAATATATCCAAGTCAGTCATTATCAGCAGATAATTGACCATAAAAGTCACCTTCAGACAGATGATTAGATCTGAATGATAGATGCTGATGTGTTTATGAAACTCCAGAAGAACATTTTAAGGCGACACTGGACGTCTGCGCATTATTAGATATGAAAAATATCTGCCCATAATCAGAGTTTCATAGCTGAAGGTTGCTTTAAAAGAATGAAGAGTAGAGAGAAGAGGAAAGCAGAAATAATGTGTTTACCATTTGTTTAATGACTCAAACTGATATTTGTAATTAGCTAAACTTATCTTAATTCAGAAATCTTTAATAAATAGGGTAAAATCTCTTAATTATGTCTGTAAATACAGCCGAACACTAAAAATGAAAGCTTTATTGTTCTTTTTTGTGTTGTCCAGCTGAATAGTCCTCCAGATTTTGAATTCATTAAGAACTGACTCTGGCGTTTAAAATATCAGAATATACAGAACAGAAAACTTGGCATCTGGGATCTGGTTTATTAAAAGTATGTTATTCCCATGTCATGATTTTTAAACATATAATCAGTATTCATATTAAGTAGTATAGAGGGAGCTCTATATTGTCACTGCCATGTGCTTATGATTTATGTTTATTTTGGGTTTATAAAGATAAAAAATGATCTGGGTCACAAGTAAAGTAAAAAAAGTGTGCTAATAAGACAAAACTGCTAAATACATTTGAATAATTATCTTAAACAGAGAGACCACGTGGAATATGTGTTCGTTTTTGTTCACTTTTGTCGGAGCAGTTAGTACTGCCGTAAGAACTGCAGATAGCAGGCTGCAAAAACATGTTTATGTCAGCTGGATGGGCATGTACCATCAGATACGGAATCGAGGCCAGCAGCAAGGGTTTACATCAGTTCAACAGTTTATTACATAAATAGTTTTCCCAAACAGAACAGAACATTTAAAAGAAAAGAACAGAATGGCAGAGAATCAAACGTGGTGGTACCTTACAGAGGCTGGGTGGTGTAAAGACGATAGTTTTTAATTTTTAAAAAGAAATTCAGACACATTATTCAGAACTTGGTTCTTTTAGTCTAAAGTAAAATAACATTTTCCTAAAAGACTCCAGCTACAGTCTGTCAGAATCTACAGTAAGAACACACACACACACACACACACATACACACACACACAACAAGAAAACACAACACTAATTAAAATACATTCAAACCACATCTGGTGCAAAAGTGCAAACATCAATAAAGAAACTCAGTTAACGGGTTGCTTGCTGCCGATCTTGTCCAGTTCCAAGTGAAAAGTCATGGGAGACGGAAACATTTAAACGTAAATGAAGCAAACATACGCAACACACTTTTTTCCTCTCTCTTTTTTGGAGACGGTCACTCAGTAGTTGTGTACAGTGGAGCATTGTACCATTTCTGTCAGGAAAACCAAACTCCACAGCTCCACCAGGGATAAATAGGTAACTTCACGCATTGTTCATGATAAGTCTCATTATCGCTCTCATTATTGGCCGTATCAATCATCTGTTTAGTTTAACAAGGTTAGACTAACTGAAACATAAATGCAGTAAAATGAATAAAATGCAGATATTTTCTCACAGCCCAGCCTCACCTAAACTCTATACTCTTACATATTAGTTAAAAAGCCATTCATGTTTAAAGAAATGATTTGCTGAGATCAATGAGCCCATTGTACAGCCCCGGTACCACCATCACACTGTGTCAGTATCAGTACCAACACTGATTCTGTTGATGCCACTGATAAATTGTGATCTGTTAGCTGGTGAGAGACAGTGCCAGTCATTTAAGGTTCACATTACGTTTCTAAATCTTGGCTCCTGTCGCTTTTCCCCCCCAGAGGGTAGCATGTTCCCTCTTTTCAAACAGACCACCGTGTGGTTTAAGGTGTATAACCCCCACACCTATGCACCGGAGATCCCATCTCGTTTACAGTTTTGTGCAAATTGTTTTTATGCTGCTTTCAAACTTTGGAATGCAAAGTGATTTTTACATTTTGTCATCCAAGTCCACGAGTGACTGGTTTGTTCTACAGTCTGAGTTCTGTGTCCTGTTTTGGGGCAGGGATTCCCTGCACGGAGATGTGTGCACCTTCCCGCGTCTGACCAAGAGCTGAGGCAATAACGTCCACTGCTAGGTTAGCTGTAGCATCCACTCCTTCAGGGTTCCCTCCCAACATAGGGTTGACCTCAACCAGGTCCATCGCTGACAAGAGACCTGTGGAGAAATGAAAAGACAAGACAAATGTACAGGGTGTACTGTAGATATTGTATATTTGAACAAAAATATACAAATAATACTGTGCAGAGGTTTTAGTCCTTGGTGAAAATCAGAAAGAAAATGTCTTTGTTTGTATTATCAGTAAAACACTGATATTAGAATAAAAACAAATAACATTCCTACAGAAAAACATGATTTTATATCACTGTTCATTAAATATCTCCAAAGCTCTCCTCGTGGGAGTCTAGTATTATTTATAGTTTGGTAAATCAGTGCTTAATGGTGTTAAGTCAGCTGAGCTGCTGATGGACTCGAACACATCCACAAATTGTCTGGGGGGCACCCAGAAAAAATCTGGAACTAATCCATCCATCCATCCATCCATCCATTTTCTGTACCGCTTATTCCTGAACAGGGTCACGGGGGAGCCGGTGCCCAGCCAGCAACTCTGAGCGCAAGGGCAGGAAACAACCTTAGACAGGGCACTAATCCATCATAGGGCTCACACACATTCACACACTAAGGGCCACTTTAGAGTCACCAATTCACCTACCAAGCATGTCTTTGGACTGTGGGGGAAACCGGAGTACCCGGAGGAAACCCACGCGAACATGGGGAGAACAAGCAAACTCCACAATCTTTGCTATTCGATCTAGCTTTACAAGACTGCTTTCTTCAAAATGAGAATTTCTTATTTTTACAGTATTTATGTTCTACACAGTGCTGTATATGTGAACCGGAGATGATTTACAAGAGTGTCACTACTTCTAGTGTGAGCTAATGAAACTAGAACAGTGTATAAATATCAGCTAGAAAAACCATGAGAGGAATTTAGAGACACCAGCAAATCTCAGCCTACTTTTATCCCATTAGTAAAATACTTTATACTACTACTATGTATACAATGTTGGACTACACACACTAACCTGTGTTATGGATCTCCTCTGTGATATAAATGCCTTCTCTGTAGGTCAGTCCTCCATTGACAGGAGTTCCTGTGGCAGGGGCCAGAGATGGATCAAATGCGTCAATGTCAAAGCTCAGGTGGATGGGACGTTGTTTCCTGTGAGGTAAACAAATAGTTACCTTAAATAAATGACCTTGAGTAATTCAAACAGAAGAAATGTGACTGTTGGTTGTATCACAGACTGTGCACAATGAAATCCACAGCCAACTGAATGCACCTCAAATACAGTTCTGATTTGCCATTCTAGCAATCTTAGCAACAGTTCTCTCTGAAAATCTTCTTGATCTCCAGACCAGGAGTCCACAAGCTTTGGTTTGACACTATTTTACATAATTTAAACTCATCAGCAGCACTTTATATTGTGCTTGACCAACAGGTGAGTCCAGAGGAACCTACAATTAAATCATGCTGTATTAAACTCAATTTACCTTCCCAGGAGTTGATCCAATGTGGCTTCCATAACTCTCTGTATGCCCATTCTGTCAATATCCCGCATGGAGTAGTAGTTTATTCCCAGGTTCTTCAGAATGAAACTGAGAGGGACATGGATAAAAAAGGAAAGGATGAGAGACATATCATAACCGATTCAGGCCTATCCTTTGTTTCGGACTGATAGAATGTCCAACATGACCTTTAATCCGTGATCTGATTTTGCTGAGATAGCTGCTCTATTGTCAGTCCAATTACTCTACTCTTAACTCAACTGGGGAATACTCAAGTAACCTGTTCAAGGATGTCTACTGTATTTGTGTTCTTTGAGCAACATGCACTTAATTTTAGCTTTGGGATTAGTCTTAGTCTTTTCTTGTGAACATAAGAGATAACAGTAGCTATAGTTAGGTGTGATATCTGGAAGTGCTGGAATTAAGGTTGGTCCTCTGAAAGGGGCAAGAATATCGGTTATTGGTTACATATTGAGACAGCATAGCCCACTTACTGCTCGCCTGGGTCCACATCTCTTAGGCCGATGTAGACAAGGTCTCTGGCGTTGAGAAAGGGTGACATCCAGGAGAAACCAGGAACTTCTGGCATCTGTAACCCACAACATAAAATGTGATTGGGGGTAAAACATTAAGAAATACAAGTGTCACAACAAATGTAGTTCTCAGTTCCTGGTCCTGGAGAACCACTGCCCTCTTTGTTTTAGAGTTTTTCACAAATTCTAGCTCACCTGATCCAACTAATGAACTGACAAGTCCTTGCTGAGTGAAACTGGATGTTACAGCAGTAAAACACTCAAATAAGCAGAGCAGTGGTACTCCAGGACCAGGACTGGTTTTCCATCAAGACCAGTCTGAAGTCAAAAGTCAAAGGACATTGGCTCACGTTAGCGCAAAAATGGAGATGTGCCAGTGCTGCTTTGATATTTTCAGAGTAAGCCAGGTTTGCTAACGTCAAACATGTCTAAGACAAGTGCCAAGAAGGCTGGACTGTTGTATATGATAGCTGTTACACAACATCCTGCTTTACCCTAAATTCAGGTGACTCACCTTGTCTTGCAATTCTTTGAGCATGAATGCTACAGACTGGCCATGGAGATTTCCAGAAGGTGAAGTCAGCGGGGTGTTGATGTCTGCATGTGCATCAACCCAGATCAGTCCCAGATCTGGACAATGCTGGGCGTGGCCTTCCACTGATCCAATGGCCAAGCTGCAAAAATGAAACAAGCATGCCAACTTTAGTCCTCTAACAGTTTTATTGTGTACGTTTTCTACTCCTTGCAGTTGGTATAAAAACATTAATTGCACAACAGGTTTAGCACAACAGTGAAGACTGTCATGAAAACTATGTTGCATTCTTTTGGCATAAAAACACATCAGAAACTCTGCTCAAACAAACAGTCACACAGCCAGGACATCCAAACTGGAAAAACCTGTGGTACACAGCTAGAGAGAGTTAAATCCTACATCCTGACCTTACAAAAGACGTTAGTGAGGTCAGGATGTTGGGAGATCACTGACACACCTCATCCTCAACACCCTAGATGAGGTGCCATCATTCCAGAGAGCACATTCCTGTTGCTCCACAGCTCAATACCTGGCATTAGGCATATTGCCAATAGGTTGCTTTTATCTGCTCCAGAGTCCTGTTCTATTAGCAACACTTCTCGACAACTTGAAGTAGCTGACAACTTCCAATTGTGTCCATAAATATTTGCACATATAGTGTACCTGTGATCTCCTCCCAGCATGACAGAGATGTGTCCGTCTTCCACTGCACTGCTCACAGCCCCAGACACCAGCTGATTGGCCCATCCTACCGTGCGTGGGAAGGGAACATGCATGAACTGGTCATCCTTCTCCAGGTGCTTGAAGGTCAGGTCTCCAAAATCATGAACCGAGTATTCTGGAAAATATAAGAAATTGTGGTTATGACTTTTGGGTCAACCAAAAAAAAAAAAGACCGTACGTTAGCCGTAAAAAGCCTTTTTGTTCCTCTGACCCTTTTGAAGGCCTGGGCTCATACGAACATGAATTGTGAATTCCTTAATTTATCACACACCTTGTAACTTTGAAAGGGTTTGTTAATTAGCTCATTAGTTGAATTAGATATGAGTGGAGCATGGAAAGCACTAAAATGTGCATGGCATGGGTCCTTCTGGGACAAGGATTGAGAAACACTGAGTTAGAAGAAAAAAAAAAACAAACCCAATACAGTACCTACGTACAGCAACCCTGTTACAGAGTCAAAATTTCTCTTCGTTCTCTAGGACTACCACCACTGGTGTAAAACCATTTGAGGCATTATTGCATACTAAGTCCACTAGCACACTGAAGCAGTGATGCTTCGTTTCTTATTGTAGACATTGCTTATTTTAAGCAACAGCTCACCATGAAGCCCATCAGCTATTTAAAAATATATACCCTCCCCCTCAATGCCACTCCTACCCAACTCTGACCAAGCACACACACCTCTACCACTCCTTCTACATAGCAAGCAAAGCAAAGTTGGTGGTGGTTACTTGATCTCCTCTTTGGGGATGCCTGACAGAGCATTTTCCACCTTCCCCATTTCCCATAGTCCTCTGCTCGTGTTTCTCAGGCCCTCTGGAGCCGTAGGCCGTTTATCGCCAAGGAGCAAACTTTAGGAAACGGTGATATTGTGGGTGAGGCTAACCCCTACAGCGAGGTAAACAAAGTGATGGGCCTTGATTTGTGTGTGAGTGGGAGGTGTGGTGTAGTGTGGAGGGGTTAAGAATATGCAAAAAGACTGGGCAGGATGAACCCCATTGAATTGAGGAGGGGGCAGGTTGGCTTGCTGGTTTTGTGTTACTTGGCTCATCTCAAATCAATGATGCCCCCCTCCAACTTACAGTTGCATCCAGACAGGAATAGCCTGGAACATTACAGCCCAGTTTAAGCCATCAAAAGGAGCATGCTGCAAACGCTGACCATGCTTTCAGATGGAAAACAAGTTCATGAATATGTTTGGAGAGCAGCCTGAACTGGTTGGCAGGTCTGAGCTGCCATAAGACAAATATTCCAAATCTAACCTTGAGCTACTTAACAACAAGAAAAAGAATGAAATGGTCCACGACTCTAAAATGGTCAATGATTTCGAATAAAATATTTTTACAGCAACAACATTTTAAAAGAAGCAAATAAACGCTCAGTGTGTGTTAAACCTACAGATCAACAAAACAATTTTCACAACTATCTTTATGTACAACTACAAAAAATACATACTGCTGCATTTTGCAATATCAGTAATTATTTGGAGGCCATTGCATTAATGATGACTGAACATACTATCAACATCCAAAAGGAAGTGATTGCTTTTTAGAAGTTGCACAGCCAACCTGTTTTGCAACCCTGAGAACGTCAACTGATTTTGAAAGGGGAAAATTCAGGGAACTGCTTCCCTCTAATTACAGTAACCTCTCTGCAACAACACAACTGTTCCAATGTGACAACCACAGTGATGTAAATTGCAATGTCAAAATTACAAAGTGTACCAAATCTATAATTAAAGATAACTGAAGCCTTCGGCTACAAGAGTCCTGGTTATATATGGTCAAAGTGTTTGGGAGGCTCCTCGTAGGTCTGCTTATTACGAATAAAACAAGACTCAACCTTGCATCAGCCTTTACTTCAAGGTGCAACCAATCATTACTTTAATACATTACTCTTATCTAAGGTTTTGGTTTTAGAATCTCAGAAGCCCTCTTGTTCTCACTGGTTTAAACCAATACTTCTGTATAGTTATACCATGGAGAAGAATAATAATAGAGCTCAGATTTCTCTTTTCTATTCAGAATCAAACATCCTGGAACATCACAGCCCAGTTGAAGTCATCAAAAAGAGCATGCTGCATATGCTGGCCATGCTTTCAGATGGAAAATGAGTTCATGAATGTGTTTGGAGAGCAGCCTGATTGAACTGGTCTGCAAGTTTGGGCTGCCATGGGCTATATGGCAAATCTAACTTTGGAGTACTTAACATTTTTAAAGATATAGAATATGTATCATTTAGTTTTTATTGAGATTAATGTGCTGTACAAAGCAGTGCATTACAAAGCACTGTCATCTAATCGGCAACTTGTTACAGTTTATGTAGTTACTATACTCTGATTGTACTACTGTAATATACCCATAAATACAGTACTCATAAATACTAATACTCATACTATACAGTACAATGAAATTCTACTATCATTGTAAGTGCAGAAGACAGGATCTAACATGGTTTATATTTATTTATATACTTTATTAACTGTATTTACTATTTTATTCTATTATATATTTATTTTGTCTAACATGCTTTTTAAACCACTCAATGCAAAGATAGTTTTAATGACATTAAAGCAAACTAATGTAATTTTCTAAATTTCAGGCAAGTGAAGAGCATTTTATTTACATTTATAATTGGTCATTAATAGGTCAGTGGACATACACTGGACTGTACACCCCTCTACCAGTGGTGAGGAGTGGTGCAATGGTTAAAGTGGTTTAGAGCTAAAGTGGGTACTGGGTGGATGCCAGAAATGCGTCACTTGTTCACATTCAATGGAAAAAAAAGAACTGTGGGCTTAAGATAGCCATCACTATCCCATTACACACTGATCACGGTGTTGCGTAACGTCCCTGAATTCAAGACAATGTTTATGCCTTTGCCAGCTGACCATCTTCAGTGACTTGCACATTCCGGGCATGAAGATGGAAAGTGCCACAGTTACAGCAACCCCTTTAACTACTGTTCAGTTGAGCTCCAGTTACAGTAACTCTTTTACTGTGGGCTCAAGATAAAGGTTTATAAGAAAATCCATCCATCCATCCATTTTCTGTGCAGCTTACTCCTGAATAGGGTCACGGTGGAGCCTATTAGTCCAAGACTAGTGTAGATCTGTGGGCTACAAACATGAATTAAGACTTAAGACCACGGATTACTTTCCATTCAGAATGCTCTTAGACCTGGTCTAACCCCAATTCCTGTCTAGGACACTGGATCTTATTTTAACAGCAAACCTGACACACAATACAGCCATTGTATTATTATTTTGTAATAAACAATAATATAGTATATTTTTTATTATAATAAACAAACAATACAGTATATATTTGTGCTTATTATAATAAACAAACATAATATTATTAGTAACAATAATATTGTTAATAATATTAATAACAATTATTATGTTGTTGTTATGTTATTATAAACAAATATTTAAAACAATTGTTTATTATAATAAAACAATAATTTTGTTTATAGTAACAAATAATATAGTGTTTTTGCTTATTATAATAAACAAAACATGATTATTAGTAACTAAAAATAATATAGTGTTTTTGGCTTATTATAATAAAAAAAATAATAGTAGTAGTACCAAACAATAAAACAGCCAGAGGTCTGTCGTCTAGTGAAGCTGAATCTGGGCTGTAAAGCTGAGTATGTGGCTCTCAGCGCTGTAAACGTGCTGCTGATGGACGTTTCTCTAAAGTTACGTAAGCCGAGCTGCTGCGCGAGCGCAGACAGTGGCGCGTGGGCGGGGCAGGGATGGCTAGAGCCGTGACGCAGGCAGACACGCGCCATCTGCCTCGCGCTCGCGCATAACTTCGAACGCGTGAGAGCGACTTTAACGGACGAATTTGAAACGTCCGTCCACGGTCACCTGTATTCTAATGAATTCGAAGAGAACGGCCAATTAGAAAGCGGTTCGGCTCCATGTGACCGCAGCTTGAAACGCGTAAATAGAGGAGTTCAGACACGCGTTCACCCACCTAAATTAGTCAGTCTCTCCACCAAACCGGCGCCTCGGATGGCTTTGGGTCCGAACTCCACCCCGCTCTTTTTCTGGGGTAGAAACAGAAGCAGTTAGTCCGGGCTGGACCGGGTTAAAGCGGGTTCAGAGCTGGCTGTAGCTCCGCTTACCTGTCCTTTGGAGAACGGGACTCCCACGATGGCCACGGAGTGAGAGCGGCTGAGCTGAGTGGCGCACTGCGTGGACTGGAGTATGCGGGGCAGGGTGCCTCTCAGCGCCATGTCGTACGCTGAAACACAAGAAGTTGGTAATGAGTTGGGTTCGAGTCGCTGAGGCAGGGAGTTCAGCCTCTCCTCTCCTCTCGGATGCTGAAACTGGGTGGGAGGCTGGCTTTGGACCCCTCGGCTTAATGAATATTCATGAGGGACTGACTCCTAAAGCAGCCACTGGTTCTTCCTCCCTCTCTCTGATTCAGCAGAGCAGTTTATATGAGGGCGGAGAGGCACGGCGGACTCTATGACACACCTTCACTCCGGCCAATCAGGAGCGCCGTGCCGTGGGTTTGTTAAAAAGGGGCGTGTCAGGAAGGTTAGGAAATTTCCGCTACCGCAGTGGAGATGGGAACTGCTGTCTCTCTCCCTCTCTCTCTCTCTCTCCCTTTCTCTCTCTCTCTCACTCTCTCACACACACATATAACACACTTTCGTCGTGGTAAACAGAAACATTAGAGTCTCCCTGGCATCTGTATCTATATCAGTATTTATATACACACCTATACATGGAGAGAGTACAGTCAGTGTGATTGCAGTAGGCAACCACATGGTTCTTATTTACAGTAAAAGCTGTCAAAACAAATTGTTATACAACTATATAAGTAACAAATAACATTCATCTGGCAACATCAGCCTGGCAGAGGTCTGATTAAAAGCATTATAGATTAGATATAGATTAGTAATATAGATTAAGTTTAAACTCAACCCAGGATACTGAACATAATATTGTTGATTATATTTATTTGATGTATATTATTGTTTAGTGTTTACATATTATTTACCATGAAGTGTTTTGTAAATACAGTGACACAAAATTTTGGACACCCCTGGCAATTACAGTTAAGCAAGGTGAAGAGGAAAGGATCTCCAAAAGCCATAAAGGTAAAGATGGCTCAGATAAATCTGACTGAGGTCTCATATCTTAATTAGCCTGTTAGAGTTATCGCTTCATTAGAAAAGACCAAGTGATTTGGAGAAAAAGAGGCATAGTGTTTCATGAAAAGAACACCTCTCCAACTGTTAAGCATGGGGGTGCTTCAATTATGCTTTGGGGTTGTGTTGCAGCCAATGGTGCACAGAACATTTCATGGGTAGAAGGAAGAACATATTCTATGATATTCCACAAATATAGCATCTTTCAACAATATTTAAAAGAGGAAGGTTTCTACAAATGGATACTGACCCTAAACAAGATCTACAATTAAATACCTTAAAGGCCACAAGTCAAAGATTTTAGCACATGCCTCACAGTCCCTTGATCTGAACATCACTGAAAATCTATGGCTAGACAAGAGCAGTGCATGTAAGATGTCTCAGAAACCTCACAGAACTGGAAGACTTTATCAAGAAACAATGGATGAAATTCCCTTATACAAGAATTGAAAGGCTACAAAAGTGTTTATGAGCTATGATACTTGCCAAAGGGGGCACTACTAGGTACTAACCATGTACTTGCACAGGAACTGTGTCCCCAAACCTTTGGCCAAAATGAATTTGGGGTGAATGGGTGGAGCAAGGGATAAGAAAACAACAAATAGATGAGTGTGGGTCAGTATGGCTGTGGACTATATCTTAGGAACATACCCTGAAGGTTGGTGGAAATTGGCTAAAATGAATGGGAGTGAATTTATTTGCAGGGGCCTGCCAACCAAGGATGGGTTGAGTAGACACAGTCAAGCTTAGTCTAGGATTCAATTTTAAGGTTGATGGTGATTTTCTTTTATCATTATGGTGTGGCACAACAGATAACACCACCAATAAACCACCACACCATATGGGAGATTGGGGTTCAAATACCAGCAGCAACTATGCTATACCAACTATACCAATAAGAGTCCTAGGCCAAGACTCCTAACACTACTCTGGCCCATCTCTGTAATATGAGTAAGTCTCTTTGGATAAGAGCGTCAGGCATAATTATTATTTTTTTTGTGTCTACATATTGTTTTCTATTTGATAAGATTCATTTTAATGTGACATTAAAAGTACATTGGTAGTTTGGACTAAGCAAGGAAATAAATATGCTCAGAAACGGCTTTACTCACTTTCATTAGGGTCTCCTTTCTTTTGGATACGTTTGGGTATAGGTTGCACTGTCCTCCATTTCTGAGGTAAAAACAGAAACCAGACAGGAGCGTTTGTAGCACTGTTGCTTTAATGATACTGCAGTTTTAGAACTGGGTTTAGCTCAGCTTACCTGTACTTTGGGGAACAAGGTTCCCCGAATTGACGCAGAATGCGTCCAATTGTGCAGAGAGCTGCCCAGTGTGGACTGGAGGAAGCCTGTCAATATCATCACTGCAACAGAATAAGTTTGTAATAAGTTTGTTGGACTGCTGTTCCAAAAACATAACTGTCTCTTGTAAGCTGCTGATTTCTGAGTAAAGGCCTTTATTGAGTTCTGTGATGTTTTTGTTCCACATTGTTCTATGAAAGGCAAAACTGTGTCGTTTTATTTAATTTGACTGTATAGCACTGCATGTACACACAACTGTTAATGCTTTGCTAATGTATAGGTAACATACAGTTGTGCTCATGAGTTTACATCCCCAGGTAATATTTGTGTTTTATTGTTCAGAGAATATGAATGATAATGCAATGTTTCTTTTATTCATGGTTAGGGGTTGGTGAAGCTATTCGTTATCAAACAATGTTTGGCATGATAACATGCACACAAGTTGACACACATGGGTTTAAATGGCTACTGAAGATAAGCACCCTCACCTGTGATCTGTTTGCTTTATAATCAGTGTGTATGTATATAGAATTAGTAAGTTAACGGGCTCCTGATAAAGCATGTTTCATCTAGTGCTGCCACTGACATTATTGGATTTATGGTGAACATAAAAAATGGTCAAAGGATCTGTGGGATATTAAACAGGAAAAGGATATAAAAAGATATCTAAAGAATGGAGAATGCCAATCAGCAGTGTTCAAACTCTAATTAAGAAGTAGAAAATAAGGGATTCTGTTGAAACCAAGCCAAGGTAGTGATATTATTTGTGTGTTTTTCTTTGCATCCTGTGGCTGACATTTAGTGATTGTTTCAAGATCAACAATAGGGAGACATTTGAAGAAAAATGGGCTGCATGGTTGAATCGCCAGAAGAAAGCCCTCACTACGCCAGTGTCACAAGGCAACCCCCTTGCAATATGGCACAGAGACAAGCCTGAACATTTCTGGGTCAAAGTTATTTGGAGAGATGAGTCCAAATGTGAACTTTTTGGCCACAATCGAAAATGCAACAAGGCCTATGATGAAAAGTACACCACCCCTACTGTGAAACAGAAGTGGATCACTGATATTTTGTTGGTGTGTGACCTACACAGGCACAGAGAACTTTATGGAAGGATGAATGCAGCATTTTATCAGAAAATACTGAAGGAGAATCTGCTTGTTGGATGTTCCAACATGACAATGATCCCAACCACAAGGCCATTCTCCATCTCCTGACCTCAATATCATTGAGCCACTTTGGGGAGATCTCAAATGTGCAGAACTGGAGGCATTTTGCCACGAAGAACAAGCAGCTTTACCATCTGAGAAAATAGGTGCCTCATCCACAGGTACCATAAGAGACTTTAGTACAAAGTATTAAGAACTATAGGGTATGTAAACTTTTGATCAGGGTAATTTGGGTAGTTTCTTTAGTCACTGTGATTTATAAAAGGCAAACACAATTGTTTGATTATAAATGGCTTCACTCAACCACTGAAATTCTGTGGCAAGACCTCAAAAGAGCAGTGCATGTAAGATGGTTCAGAAACCTGACAGAACTGGAAGACTTTATCAAGAGACAATGGATGAAAATCCCTTATACAAGAACTGACAGACTCTTGGCTACAGTGTTTACAAGCTGTGATACTTGCCAAAGAGAGCACTGCTAGGTTACTAAGTGTGTATGGTGACCAATGTGTCTTTACTAATCTGCAAAATATTATGATTAGGGGGTTTCCCCACCTGACACAGAAACAGCCTTCATTTATAGATTCCATTCCATGATGTCATCAACAATGTCACAACTGAGCAGTGTGGTTAGCAGAGAATGTGTCAGGCCAATCAATACTCAGCAGCAATAATGTCAACCAATCAGCACTCAGCAGTAGTAACACCAACCAATCAGCACTCAGCAGCATTTTGCATTTTTTTGTAACTATTGCACTTAGCAAATAAACTGTATACAAACACACCATTCGCATTCAGGACGGATGTTTTACAGTTGGAACAGAGTCGATATCTCGAAAATTGCTGCCAGAGTTAGGGAGACAAAATATTATTTATATATATTATATATATTATTTAAAAAGTTGGTATGTTGGCTGTTCATTGTTTAGTAGTCCTTTGTAAAATAAATAACAAATACAGTATTTGTATCATGCTATAGATTGTATTATGATTATATATGATACTTAAATTTAAAGTTATGTTATGACTCATGAAAATCAGAAATCCAAAGAAGATTAGAAAATTTAATTCCAAGCTTGAATATATTAGTCTACATTGATACAAAAAAGTCATGAAATATGTCACTTTTAATGTAATTAATATAAACTTAAACTTTTTTTTAAACTTTTTGAATTAAACTATGAACCATATACTCTTTTTGTCAGATTGTTAGTGTGTGAACTGAAGCTGAACTGAAAGTGGGTCATGCAGCAAGACAATTACCCTAAGCTCACAAGTAAGTCTACAAAAAACAATTTGCGATGTCTAAATCCAGACCTTATTCACATAGAAATATTGTAGATGGACCTTTAAAAAGAGCAGTTTTCCATGTTTTCCCTGTATCTTGGTGGGTTTCATCCAGGGACTGTAGTTTCCTACCACTTTCCAGAGACATAGAGATTACATAAATTGGCTACTGTAAAATGCCCTGGTGTGTGAATGAGTGTGTATTAAGTGAGTGAATGTACTGTAGGTCTGCATGCCCAGAAATGGACTGGCACTCTGTCCTGGGTGAACCCCCTGTAGTGCTCGATGGAGTCCTCCAGATGGATGGTCATTTCCAGTAAACAGAGTACACTATGCATGATTGGCTGCTGCTTCTGTCCCGTGTGTTGACTTGGTGTTGACTGATTAGCAAGAGGCAACTAGGAGTTAAACTTAGAAGCTTGTCCATTGGCTCCACCATGTGGTACTAATGTATTGTTAATTTTTACACTGAATTTCAAGGTTTTTATTCTGTAAAAGCTGTTGCTCAGCTGATTCCACTAGTTGAAGCCATTGATCTCTCAGTTGTTCAACAGTTAAAGTGTTTTGGAAGGAAAACCTGGATGTGCTGGCCAGAATTTGGGCCTTAATTGATTTGAGCTGAAAAAAAGGTTTCTGTTAATGGAAGAAGCCTAACTCAACTCTGAAAGTCCAAAGATACCTATACAAGTTGCAGGTTGCGAGAAGCTGTTGAAGGAGGCTTAAAATAATTGAGAAACAAGAAAAACCAGTCCACCTGTAACTAAAATAACACCCAAGCTTACTTACAAACAAGAAAATGAAATCAAAAAGAAAAGTGTTAAAATTTCCCACTGACCTAAAGTTAAATGCTTATTAATGCTGTACTTCTAAACATACCCATGTCTAAATAGCTCTCTGATCACACACTTTCTCATTTTTTATTATTGGACACAATGTTAGTACTATCATTTTTGCATTTATTAAGCATTATTTAACAATATTTTCTATGATTTGATTTGATTGGACTTCGGGACAAAGAGAATATTAATATTTGTATGATTTTTACCATGTTTTAATAAAAAGAATACTTTTTTTCATCCATAGTAATGTTAACCTGGATGTGCAATAATTCTGTTATTTGTAATTATTAGATTGACAATTATATTTATAATAATAAATAATTAAAAAACAAACAATGTTCTTTATTAATTTTGTTATTTATATATGTGTCAGTATTATCCCTTCTCTGGACTTTTATTCTGAAATTTTAGAAGAGAGCAATTTGAAGAGAGCAATGTCAGTGTCATTAGACCTGCCCCCTCTCGCTGATTATTCGGAGTCTGTATGCAGTTTGAGCTTGTACACATGGACAGAGCAGTAAACATGCACTGGAAGTCTCCTTTGGCATTTAAACTGGGATTTAATTCAGTTGGAAATGTGTGCATTTTCTGAGCTGGATTACTCAGTGACATTTCATCACAAATCAAAGGGTCAGTCTTGTAATTTGTTATGATCTGTAGGTTACTCTGATCCTGAGTTATGAAGTTTACAATATTGGTATGTTAGTGCCCGCAGATTGTAAGAGTTAATACACAGAAATCAAGTTAGGATGCTCTCTAAATATTTGATCATATATGTCAGTAACTAGCATTATAGTGATTTGATTTACCTTAATGAACATGAAGATAAGGATGCATTCATAAATATATATGTTAAATAAGACAAGCTATTGTTGGAATGTTCATCTCAGCAGGTTCTTTTTAACAGTCATTTCACCACAGTGGGCAATAGAATAGTCAATGTTGCAACACTGCCATTATTTATACCCCTATAAGGGGAGGTAGTATGTTTTATATTCTCTATTTTTTATCACTGTTGCAGAACAGGACTGATGGAAAGAGGAGTCATCCTCCATGCCACCGTGAAATCTTCCATTACTCCCATACATGTCTTGAAAGATCAAATGTGTCCCCGAACCATCACTTTCTTTGTAGCTCCAGGTCTGTGTGACTATAGAAGCCAATATTTAGGCCTCATAAGTAGATCAGCTTGAAGAACTGATTTCCCAGAAGTGCTGTTTCACCATTCCTCCAGCTGGGAGGAAATCAGCAGGAGCCTTTTATATTCAAATTGTGTTCAGAAGAACAGCATCTATAATTATGGAACTAAGTGCTGTGGTCACAATCGAAATCCTGCTTTGACATTTTTTGTTATTTTTTGCAAAAAGCTTTTAAACCACCATGTGGGATGATTTTCGATTTTGTGGCTCATGTTCCAGGGAAAATAAATGTGAGGATCAGAGGAAGCTCTTGTTCAGTAGCACTTTCCTTTCAGATTATACTGTAGTTGAATATGTGTGACGTGCAGGCCTGGGCCCGGGCACCAGAAAAAGCATTTTGAATGGACCCGTCTGTCCTTGTGCCAGTGAGTTTGAGATTTTCACTCTTGTTATGATATTCAGTTTTCTGCTGTAGTTCGAGAGGGACACACTCTGTTTATTCTACTCCATCATCACATAGCAAGATGGTAAGCATAGAATAACCTTTAGAAAGAGCACCAATTGCAATTTTCTTGGAGTTTTAAAAATGTGTTAATATAAATATAAATGCATATTAATGTATAAATCCTGTAAAGTCAAATTCTTAAACATCAAAATAAACTAGCCAAAACTACAATTTATTGCTACAAACCAACTAGGATTTAAGTGCAGTATGTGTAGCATATTGGATCAGGTTTGTAACTGGCCATGTGCACGCCCTGACACAAGATTAATCAATTCTGGTAACGCAGCATCTGAGGAGTATTGCCTGTTTTGTGTTGTGTGTCTTGGGCTTGGGAAATGCCCAAGTGTCTGTGTCTTTATCCTCGACTACAGAACAGCTGTTTGTCCAGTGCTTTGCGTTTCATAATTTCATGGGATAATGGTGCTTTACATCTTAAGTGTTTAAAGTGTCTTAAATCTGTTGCTCTGAATAATTTGAGTTTTTTGAAAACCGAAATATGCTCACCATAGTAAATTCTTCACCTTAAAGTCCTTGAAGTTTTTGCATATTATTAAAAGACCAAGGAGCAGAAGAAGTTTGCCTGTTAAGGTTAGCTTTTTAAAAGAAGTCTAACAGTTGCACATGTTTGTCCAGCAACATTAACCATTTTAATGGAAGGTGTGGGGCTTAACTGCAGTCGAAACACTGGCATTGCAGATCTTTGAAAGTTTTAGTTAGAGCCTCACTCATACATAATGTTCATGCATTTCAGCCTATAGAAGTGCATATCTGACTCCAAGCCATTTATCCAACCCTGTCCCCACACTGGACAATTTCCAATGTCCTACTTTCTCAATGTGATACTTGATCTTTTGCCTCCCATCACCCATGCTTGACATGGAAGGTATATTTTCTTCTTTGTGTAAAGTAGGATGAAAGTGCAGCTAACCATTTTAAATGAAACAGCAGTGTCAGAAGTAGTGCTCAGTGAATGGTCTGCATTTGTACCCTTTACCGTCACAGTACAGCTTTTAAAGGAGTTCAGAAAGAAAAGTACAGGATGTGGTTTCCATTGAGAACCTCAGTGAGTGCCACTCAGCCTGGCTTCCTTGACTGAACCGTTGTCATCTTGTAGAATGAAAGGTCAATGACTGAGTGGTGGGTCTGAAGGGTTTGCTGGACTGAAGCACAGAAATTCGTAGTATTTTCCCTGTAGACCCATTTGACTATTAGGTTTAGTCTGTGTATTGTTTGTGTTTTGCCATCTACAGAAGCAGGACATGTTCAGAAAGGAGATGGAGGAGCTGAAGGTCATATGAGAGGCTGTGATTTGCAGGGTTCTTAGGCACAGCAGAAAGTAGACTAAAACCCCCTTACCTGTATCAAAACAGACAATGAGCTGTGGAGAACTGGTTCGCTGGAATGATCGTGTTCCATCCAATACTTTTGGCATGAGGTGGAGATCATCCAATATCCTGACCTGACCCATTAACACTCTTGTTGCTTAATGTGATCAAATCCTCACAGAAATGCTTGAAAATCTAGTAGAAGGCGTTTCCTGGGCAGTAGTCAGTTACTTCAACAAAAGCAGCAGAAACACTTTTTAAATACCATTGATTTCAGAAGAAACAAGGAATGAGCAGGTGTCCCAATACTTTTGTCCATATATGGTATGATTGGAGGCATAGATAGTTGGTATACTATAAAGGATCTGAGATACAGTCTAGCTTCAACACATTAGATGAAGTGACTATTAAAAGTGCGAGCAAGTTGGAAAAAATGTCCCAATCAATTGTTTGGATAAGCTGTGTGGGTGCATTTGCACATCTTTTTCAGCAACATGCACAACTTTGGACATAGTGTATCTACATGTTATGTAGTTTATGTAATCTGATTGCAAATGCTGATTATAATAGAAAGATACTTAGATACTTTCAACACAAGACTAATCCAATTACTGTTACCTTGTGTAAAGTTGAGAGTGAGACATTGGAATGACTGACATGACATTGGGGTTTGTATTGGTCTGGAATGTTTGGAATTCTGGAGTTTAATTTTGATTAAATGTAGATATCTACTGTTTGCTGGACCCTCTGCACCAACAGCTGGCAACTATGCACATGGCAGACTTCATCATGTTTGAGTAATAGCAGGGTATTACCAGTAGATGGAGACATAAACTTGTCCTAGGACCAGTAGCTGGGCTCAGCATTGAATGCTGGCTGTACTGATGAGTTCAAATGGTTTTATAGACAAGGAGACATCATTCTGATCATCACTGGAAGCACAGGACAGAATAATTTGTGCACTGCAGTGATTCATATGACTCACTTCAGTGGATTTTTTTTCATATAGTCAAAACAGAGGATTATTGTTTGACTACTCTGCCCTTTTACATTTCAGTGTAGCACTATTATGCTGTATATTAGAGTATGTATAAACAAAAGTTTCATTCACCCATGCTCATTTACCCAATACTTGCACACCTACTAAATTCTCAGTTGAATTCCGGACCCATACTTTCACTTTAGTGCAGTTTCTGCCTTTAAATTGAGTTAGATTGTGATACAGTACCTGTACTTTTGATGCAGTAGTCATAATGTCACTATAGTATAGATTGTGCTATTTTAATAGAGTACCAGTATTTTGACTATAATAAAATATCTGCTCTATAGTACAGTTTCTGCTCTTTTAATTAAGTTTGAGTCTGATATAGCACTCGTACGTTCACTATAGTACAGTTTCTGCTCTTTTAATTAAGTTGGTATTGTAATAAAATACCCATAGTTTCACAATAGTCTTTTCTGATTTTTTTAATCGAGTTAGACTGCAATACAGTACCCATAATTTTACTATAGAATAGAATAGAACTTTATTGATCCCTTGGGAGGGTTCCCTCGGGGAAATTAAGGTAGTAATAATAGTACAGTTTCTGCTTTTTTGATTGAATTTGACTGATATAGAACCCATACATTCACTAAAGTAGTTATTGCTCTTTTAATTGTTAGACTGTGAGACAGTACCCATACTTTCACTATAGTACAGTTTCTGCTTTGTGAGTTAGATTGTAATACAGTACCCATACTTTCACTATAGTACAGTTTCTGCTTTTACTTGAGTTAGACTGATACAATACCCATACTTTTACTATAGTAGTTTCTGCTTCTTTACATAAGTTAAACTTTGATACAGTACCTGTACATTCACTATAATACAGTTCCTGCTCTATTTGAGTAAGATTGTGATTATAGTGCTCATACTTTCATTATATAACAGTTTATGCTTTTTAAATTGAGCCAAACTGTGATACAGTACCGATATTTAACTGTAGTACTTTATGCTCTTTAGATTGTGATTCAGTACCCATAGTTTTCCTATTGTACAATTTTGATTGAGTTACACTGTCAAACCATATCCTTATTTTTTTTTTACTATAGTACAGTTTCTAACTTTATAATTGAGTTAGATTATGATACAGTCTCACTAAAGTACAGGTTCAGCTCTTTTAATTGATTTAGAATGTTATACCGTATGCATAGTTTCACTATAAAACAGTTTCTGCTTTTCTAATTTAGTTAAATTGATACATTACTCATACTTTCACTATGATAGTTTCATCTCTTTTAATTAAGCCTGTGATACAGCACCCATAGTTTACCTGAGTATAGTTTCAGCTCTTTAGAGTTATATTGTGATACAGTACCCATGTTTTCACTATAGTACAGTTTCTGATTTTTGGAGTTAGACTGTGATACAGTATTTATTGTTTCACTAAAGTACTGTTTCAGTTCTTTTATCTGAGTTGGACTGTGATACAATACCCATACTTTACTAAAGTACACTTTCTGCTTTTTTAATTGTTATACAGTACCGATATTTTCACTGTAGTACAGTTCCTGCTCTTTTAATTGATTTAGACAGTAACCTTAGTGTACTATAGTAGAGTTTCAGCTATTTTGAGTTAGACTGTGTTACAGTAGCCAAAGTTTAGTAGTTTAATCTCTTTGAATTAAGATATAGTACAGCACCCATAGTTTTACTTTTGCACAGTTTCAGATGATTTATTGAGTTAGATTGTGCATGTCTGAGATTGAGGGATGCACAGAAAGGTGAGAGAGACAGAGAGAGAGAGAGAGAGAGAGAGAGAGAGAGAGAGAGAGAGAGAGAGCGAGCTGCTGCTGCTGCGTCGTGTTTCATTGAGGAGAGTGAGGAGCGCGCGCGTCTCCATCCTCCTCTCTCCACTTTACGCGCTGCTCTCCGCTCGGGTCTCTCTCTCTCTCTCTCTCTCTCTCTCTCTCTCTCTCTCTCGGTCTGTCTCTGGTCATGGTGGGACTTTGCTGAGGAGAGAGGAGGATGTGGAGGTTGCCGAGGAGCCGCAGCAGCTCCAGCAGCCAGAGCGACGGCGGCGAGGAGCTGCAGCCGCAGCGCGAGATCTCCGTCAACATCGGCGGCGCGCGCCTCACCCTGCGCCCCGAGCTGCTCCGCCGCTACCCGGAGAGCCGACTGGCCGAGCTGGCCAACTGCCCTGCGCGCAGCTTCGACCTCATCTCCGCGCTGTGCGACGACTACGACCCCTGCAGACGCGAGTTCTACTTCGACCGCGACCCGGACTCCTTCAAGTGCATCGTGGAGGTCTACTACTTCGGCGAGGTCCACATGAAGAGGGGCATCTGCCCCATCTGCTTCATCAAGGAGATGGAGTTCTGGAAGATCGACCTGAGCTACCTGGATGAGTGCTGTAAGAGCAACCTGAGCGAGAAAGAGGAGGAGCTGGCCGAGATCGCAGACAAGGTCCGGCTGCTCCTGGATGACCTGGATGGTCTGGATGGCGAGCCCGATGGACCCAAGCGCTGGCAGAAGCTCACGTGGCGCTTCATGGAGAAGCCAGAGTCGTCGCTGGCTGCACGTGTGGTGGCCGTGATCTCCTTCCTCTTCATCCTCGTCTCGTCTGTGGTCATGTGCCTGGGCACCATCCCGGACCTCCAAGTGGAGGACAGTGAGGGCAACCGGGCTGAACACCCTACTCTGGATGCCATCGAGACAGTGTGCATCGGCTGGTTCACGGTGTGTAGAAAGACAGCAGGTTCTTATGGGCCTGACAGTTCTGTCAGCATTGCTGGTCACCTTTGGTCACTCTCTGGTCAGTTCCCTGTGTATCAAACACTAGTGAATAGTGAGGCCACATAACTGAATCAAACTCACCCCCTGCACTTCCTATAGAGTATTGCAATCTGTCAGAAAGACAGACAGAAGTCCAATGGCTTTACAGTAAACGATGTGCCAGTTTAATTCAGTACTTTCCAGCATCCATATGTTTCCATCAACATTTTTAAGCATGTCATCACTGACCAATCTCCAAAATGCCCAATGTACAGGAGTAGGTAAAATTGCTCTTAACTTTCAATGGAATTGAATTTAAAATAAAGAGCTTATTTGAATAGTTTTAGAGCATTTCTATTCTTCTGCTGATCCTAATCATACAGTGTACAGAGCAGCTACTTGGTTCGAACCATGAAGAACAAAATAAAATGGAGATACATGGTTTTCACTGAACAGCAACAATAGTTACGATGAATAGTTTGAATTAAGGCAGCTATCATTGAAAACAACCAACAACACTGATGTAAAGAAATACATTTTAAAAATTGCTTTGGAAAGCAAGGAATAAACTCATAAATGCAAGTAAAATGTCCTGCATTTGATCATATTTTAAGTCGATTCACATCTATTGAATGTGGCAGCATAAAGCAGAAACCAGTGACATGATGTCAGCTTTTCCTGACATGCCTTGCTTGTTAGTCATTTGCGGAGTTCATCAAGTGCATTATGTCTCAGCACTTTTATGACGTATGACCAAAGAATTAAGAAATTTTGGCAACATTTAATATAGTCAGTGATTTATTTATTGTATCTAACAGGAGGATAGAAACCTGACTACTGACCACAAATAATTGTCAATCATTTTCAATGAATGATTGATTTACTTTTCAGCTCCTAAAATTGGATAATAGTCACATCGCTTCCATCATCCCTGGTCATTGACATAGCTGCAAACACTGTTGTTCTAGTTGTTCGTAATGTTACACCTGATTTTATTGTGAAAGTAATGTCATAAAAATTTCAATTTAACCCTTTAAAATGACTTTGTGTGCTGTTTAAATATTACTTCTCTATGGTATTTAATGAGATGGATGGTTTAAAATGACCAACCAAATGCTCCATTACTTGGAGCTGCTCTGTCACGTTCTTTCTGGCATGTTTGCGGGCCAGTCGTGTGTCAGCTGTTTACTTCTTCTTCTTCTTCTTCTTCTTCTTCTTCTTCTTCTTCTTCTTCTTATTTATTACTATTATTATCCATGACAATGAAAGAAAAGAGATTTTTGGTTGAACAACTACTGTTGATACTTTTCAATGAAAATCTACAGGACAAAAAATCTCCCATTTGAAAAGAAACCTTAATTAAATATATTACTCAGCTATTTTCTCCATTAATCATTTGATTGATGAATAAAATTGTGATTCTCTGTTTGCTTTTTTCAAATGTGCACATTGTTCAATCTATCAATGTTCATATCATGCTATACCTAAAATCACTATAGCACTGCAGACATATTCCCCACAAAGCAAAGATGGTACTAGTTTAACTAATCAAGCTGATGTTATCAAATCCAGCAACTAGGGGTGGGCGATATGGCCATGTGATGGTCATATTATATCACAATATTAAAATACATTTTAACAATGCCCAATATTTATTGTGGTACTTTGACTGGCCAGCAAAATACACTAGTAGGGGCATATTCATAAAAATACTCAAGTTCACTTATCAAATACTTTACTTCTGTTCTCCATCCAGTTATCTACACACTGATGATATCCACAGTATACTCAGAAAAATGTATATACTGTTTCACAATAACAAAACTGATCATATATCGCCCACCCCTACCAGAAACAGTGGTAGTATATCTCTAACACGTTGGCACATGTGAAATGATTCATTAACTTTTACAGGCAGAATAATCAGAATGTGGAAATGTCAGTCATACCATTCAGTACACAGTATGTCTTAAAGTGTATGTTCCTGGTTCTGGCTGTTACAGGTGGAGTTTGGGCTGCGTCTGGCATCAGCACCCAGCAAGGTCCGCTTTGCTCTGTCCTTCATGAACGCTGTGGACTTTCTTGCCATCATGCCCTTCTACGTGGTGCTGACACTGACGCACCTGGGCACAGCCGTGATGGAGCTAGCTGATGTGCAGCAGGCTGTCCAGGCACTGCGCATCATGCGGGTGGCCCGTGTCTTCAAGCTGGCACGCCATTCATCGGGCCTGCAGACGCTGACCTATGCCCTCAAGCGCAGTTTCAAGGAGCTCGGTCTGCTGCTCATGTATATGGGCGTGGGCATCTTTGTCTTTTCAGCGCTCGGCTACACCATGGAGCAGAGTCACCCAGAGACGCTGTTCCGCAGCATCCCGCAGTCCTTCTGGTGGGCCATCATCACCATGACGACAGTGGGCTATGGGGATATCTACCCCAAGACCACACTGGGCCGCTGCAATGCAGCCATCAGCTTCCTGTGTGGTGTCATAGCCATTGCTTTGCCCATCCACCCCATCATCAACAACTTCGTCATCTACTACAACAAGCAGAAGGTGTTAGAGACAGCTGCACGGCACGAGCTAGAGCTCATGGAGCTGCAGTCCCTTGAGCTGGCACCAGGGGGTGCCCCGCGGAAGCTAGACCCCACATGGGATGGGACTATGCGTGTGTCGAGGAGTGACACACACATCCCGTTGTTGACGGGTACTCATGGGACAGCGGTGGCTAAGAAGAGGAGTGTGTCATGAAACTGTAAAGACACTTCGCATTTAATGGACACTGGTGGCGTTTTAGTTTGACTCATGCATTTTAAGGTGGCTTTTATACTTTTGCAAAGATCTGTGTAGATGTATTTGCATAGAACTCATATCACATAAAAGCCAGAGTGCAATTAAATTCAATTACACTTACTTGTATGTCAGTTTTTCCAACAGTTGTTGTCCCTGAGCAGAGAGAAATGCATAGTAATAAGTGTTGCTGAGGAAGGCAGTGTTGGGGAAAAGCTGCCTGTAAAGAGTAGAACTGGTTTTAGTAAGCCCTCATCCACTTGGCCTTCCCATTCCCACTGGTGAAGATCCCAATACCATAAAGGCTGTTCTATTACTATCAACGCAAGTAAACTCTAGTAGGGATCAATTTAACATATAGGTTTGTTTCTGCAAAAGAACGTTCTGCAGAAATCGTTGAAATTTGATGCATGTCTCTTGCCAGTCCTGAACAAATGGTACACAAAGCTGTTTATAAGTCAAAGCTTCACGGTGCCCTCCACCCTTTGTTCTGGAAGTGGTCAGGTGTGTAGCATTGGTTAGTCAAATTTGACACATAAAAATCTGTGTGAATTTGTGGTGCTGTGTGTCAAACCAAAGATTTTTGGTTTAGCACAGAACTTGACCAATTACTTGCTGCCAGTATTTCACTTGTTCTCACTCAACTACAATGTAACTCATACGAACTGGTTGCTCTTTTAAATTCCTTACAATTGCACAATCCCTACATGTTCACAGAATTGCAGAAGTACAATTCCTGGAAGTATAATTGCTTTATCAGCTCTAAACCGTTCTGTTGCAAATGTCCGAAGGGCCACCAGGCTGTTTGTGAGTGGACATCGGTAGCTTTCAAATGCCTTTTTTCTGTTCGGGTGTTCACAATATCACAAATTCAATAAAGTGCATGCCAAACTTTGTCTTCAAGTTTTGTTTAAAGCATTGCAATGTTGTCAAAACATATTCAGGCGCTATTTAGTTGTAAGCTGGGTTTATGATGCTAATGTCTTTTCTAATAGACTACTGTAGACTAAGGTAAAGAGAAAGCTTTAAAAGCGTATTTGTAAATACACTGTAAATTGTCTATTTACAGTGGACAAGTGGTCAGTACAGATGTGTGCAGTTCATGCTCAGTAAAGAAATGTTGCTCTGGTTGCTCAGCCTTGGCCACAAAATTACCTTCAAATAAACAACTCATTCTGTGCTTATAAGCTTGCTCGTTCTGCAGATATACAGCACTTTTTCCGTGACATGCTGTCTTTCCTGGAAATGCTCTAAATAATTGGATTCTGACCTCAATCAAGGACTCGACCCCAGCCTCGAGGGTGACAGTGGATGGTCAGCATGTGATCAGTTAAAGCAGGTGTTGTGGTGCATGGTTGGAACAAATACATGCTTTTCATTTATTTCTGTCCAATTACATTATTTGTTCTGAAAATGTTTACCTTTAAAAAAATGCATAAAGCCATAACTTTGAAACCTGTGGTATCTGAATAATACCTGCTCTGAGGTGGTCCTGTAGGTTCTTGACCATTGAAGATCAAGGTGAAAAGAGGATATTAAAGTATGCAGAGAAACAGATGAACTACAGCCTGTAAATAAACTACAAAGTGCTCCTGTATGGTTAGTGGAGCTGATAAATGGACAGTAAATGTACAAAGGTGTTATTAATATTGTGGGTGATGGTTGAAATGGTTGTTCATTAGATTCATTCAAAAGACCAGATGCTAGTAATACATCACAATCTCTGAAATAACAGAAAAGCTAATTTCCCATAGCTGTTTGTAGCTGGTTTCTTGATTGACTCCCATCCTTTTGGCTTCTCTATTCTGCCCTTCCCTCTTTGCCAGGAGTCTCGGACCTCCATTGCCATGGGAACTGAGGTGAATGCCCAGTGCTTGCTGGAGTGCAACTAGCAGCACAAGTTGGAAGTGGGCTTCTGCCATCTGATGCCAAAACAGGTCAGAATCACCAGCTGGAGGAACTCCAAGAATGTAAATAATTTACCATTGTTTTACCATCAGAAACTGACAGTAACTGACCAGCACGTCAGACGTGCCTGTGGGTTCAGTGTGAAAGCCTGATGCTGAGAGTGTGAGATCACAGTGGGTTTGTTTCTCAGTAGCCCAGTATGTGTGTATGTGGCTATAAGCTTGCCAGTGTGTGTGTGTGTGTGTGTGTGTGTGTGTGTGTGCGTGTGTGTTACATTTGTGATATCATTAATTTAAAATCTGCAAACTCATAATTATTAGAGTATGCATGCTGTGTGTCAGAGAATGTGTGTAAGTGTGAGCATGCTATCTCTGCATGAGTGCTGTGTGTCTGTGTATGAGTGTCTGCATGCTGACTGTGTATCAGTGGGTGTACCGTGTGTTTGCATGCTGTGTATGTGTGTGTGTGTGCGTGTGCGTGTGTGTGCGTGCACATGAAAATGTACAAGATGTATGTGCAACTGTGTGTAAGTGTACGCCTATTTGGACTCTGTGTGTGTGTGTGTGTGTGTGTGTGTGTGTGTGTGTGTGTGTGTGTGTGTGTGTGTGTGTGTGTGTGTGTGTGTTTGCATGCATTTTATTTGTGAGTGTGTGAGTATGAAAGTGAGAGAGAGAGAAAGAGTGAGTGCGTGGGTTTGGACATGACAGTATATCATTAGTGTTTGATTTCACTTTTGTCTGAAAGCCAGAATAATGAGTGCAGCTGCTCCTCCTGTCAGACAGAATGTTTTCTGCGAGTATTCATACATTACAGAGCTGTTATACAGAGCAGTGCAATAATACACCTGATCTACCCTTACAGTGCAACCTTTCACACAAACACATTCACAACAAAACTCATTTCAGATCAATATAACGGGGATATAATCAGGACTAAGTCTGGTGATATGGCTGTTGGAATAGCACACACATGACTTCATTGGTCGTCTCCACCACAACAAAAGTGGGAATCATCACTCGTCACTGACCTGCTCCATTCTGAGTGACACCAGTCTGACACGACACCATTGGAGTCTTTGGTGACAGTGGTGTGAAGTTAAGGGCAGTCATAATTTTGTTCCATGTGCATTCCTGCATCATGTAGCTGCCTGCCAATGATGCTGGCACTTACAGGATGACTCATGGAAGGCATCACTTCGCTCGCTGTCTCTCAGATCCATTATGTTGCTGGTACATGCCTTTTTCTATCCACTGTTGCCAACAGCATGTTATGGTAATATCTGCACAGTCTGTATGACACATGTTGATAAGACCATGCTGCTTCCTGGAGCCCTACAATGTGACCCCTCTCAAACTTTCTGAACAGCTCGAATTGCTTTCAAACTCACTTCACTTGCAAAGGGTGCTACCAACACAACAGCACAAGTCAGAACGGAAAGCATCCAAAGCAGACAACCTTGTATTTTAAGTCAGGTAAAGAAATAAGGCCTGTCCTTGCTTATGTCACATGTGTGTCCAAGGAGAAATTTTAATCATTTGCATGTCTCAGAATGTCAAAGATACCCACAAACATTCATTCCTATCCTACTGCTACTATTTTTTTGATAATTAGTGTAGAAGCAAAAATATGTGGTCACCTGCTCCATCGCTCGTCACCTCAGAGCTTAGAGATTAAGTTAAGATTCTGGGGGCTTTATATCCCTATAACCCAGGGGTCTCAAACTCAATTTACCTGGGGGCCACTGGAGGTAGAGTCTGGGTGAGGCTGGGCCGCATCAGGTTTTCTACAAAAAAGCTCTTAAAAAAACATTACAATGTTATCAAATGTCTATATTTTTAATTATTTAATACAAAGTAAGATGAAAAAACAAATAAAATAACAATTCATAAGGACAAAAAATCAATCAGTAATAAACAAACAAAATAATAATAATAATAATAATAATAATAATAATAATAATAATAATAATAATAATAATAATAATACAGCAGATATAGAAATAGACACATATAGAAAACCACATATAGTTGCTGACTAGAGAAATGTAACTATTATTATTCAGATTCAAATGTCTGTATTAACAGTTCTTTAACTTTCTGAACATGAGTGGAATTTAACATGAGTGGAATATAAACTGTTATGAACATGGCTTCCTCTGCCTACTTCTTACTGCTAGAGATCTGGCAGCGCTTCCATTCGCATAGCCGAGCCATATTTGGCTTAAGCGAGGAGGCAGTTGAGACCCTCAGTAGGGCTTGAAGATGCTCATCAGTAAGTCTGGACCTGTACTTGGACTTTTTGAAGTTCAAGGTAGAGAAGAGCTTTTCCCACAAGTATGTGCTCCCAACAAGGTCTGCTTGAACATTCGAGAAAGCTTAGGGAAGCTGGAAGCTGCTTTTCCATTCACCTCCCTGAACTTGGCTTTGAGTTCAGAGTTGCACTGCAGGTCAATGAGCTCCATTTGAAGCACAGGAGGGGCATCTTGCACATCAAAGGAGAAGGGGTCTGCAAAAATTTGAAATGTGGCTCTGTGCGTCTTGAAGTCTGCAAATCTGTGATCAAATTCCTCCTGTAGCTTCAAAATGTGCTCAACAAAGAAATATTGCACTTCCCATTTTTTCCTGAAATTGTCTGTGTCTCATCACCAACTTTTCTCTTCACTGCAGGCCCGGCTGATGTCCTGCCCCCAAGAGCAATATACCCCACCGTGATTGGTAGGTTCGTTCAGCTCCGCACACAACACTGAAAAGTGCCAATCATATTGAACTCGCGGGCCGCACTAGCATTAAACTTTTATATTAAGGCGGGGCCACAAACTATCGTCCCCTTGGGCCGTGAAGTTGAGACTCCTTCTATAGCCCATGTTTAACATCATGTCCTGCTGCTCCAGAGACTTTCATTCTAGTGGTCAGTGCTTTTCTGTGGAGATTTTAAACCTTAAATTAGCTGAACCCCTTCAAACAGAAGAGGTGTCTGGATACTTTTCAATTCACTACATTGTGACCATTTTCTGCACTCACTGATTGTACATTCATCCAAGCTGGCAATAGTAACCTTTAAAGGTTGTATTTCGTCATAAAACCTTGTATCTACATGTTTGTATTTTTCATTTTCTGCCATTATTACAAAAAGAACAGCTATTCTTTATGTTGTGTCTGAAATTCATTAAGACTAGATCAACAGAAATGGTCAAATATGTAATAAAATATTTTAACATTGATTTCCTCTGAAAGTTAAGAAGGATTATTACAGACTAGGGATAAACAGCATCAACAAAACTAGGTGGGATGTTCATAGAGACCTGATAACTAGATACTGATAGTAAACTACTACAAACTAGGATTTGCATGCAACAATAAACAACAGATCAAACTCTGAAACTGTATTTCATTAATAGTAAACAAGAATTGACAGTGCAAAATCGCAGCAGATGACTAATGTTACAATTTTGTTACCAGCTAGGTTACTCAAGTGCTTTTTCCCCTGGCTGGGTGTAAAATGAAAACCCATCTATAGGTTCATGTTTATCAGTTCCAGAAAGTCCTGTTCTATTGCCAGTACTTCTCTGCAGTGACTAGAAAACCTGTGTGTGTGCAATTGTACATTTATATCAGTACATTTGTGGGAAACTTTTGACCACATTGCCATTCTTGGGTGATTATTAAGAGGTGGTGGACTCACTCTCAACCTAGCAGGGGCACTGAAATGGTACACTCATACCACCACCACCCACTCTACCATGAGATTCCCAACCTTTTAACCCACATGTGTAGCCTATATGTCACAGGGGCAATTCTAGGATCAGAGCTTTAGGTTGAAAAATTGAAGGTCAAACTACGGTTCCCAAAACACTTTTTAAATCACTGATAAAATTGTGATAAAATGTTTGGCTCAATCATAAAAAAGCAACAACATCTTGTGGGTTTCAGCAACCTGACTCTTTTTTCTTGAAGGTTGTAACTTTATTTATAATTGCAGTGAAAACATTAAGCTGATTGTCTCTTTTTGTTGAAGGGTGGGACCATTCTTAAACTATGGTCATATGAGGGTAGGAAAAAGGCAAGGGGATTCTGACACTTTTGTTGGTAAAATATTACTTTTAACAAAATACTTTCTATGGGTTTTCAATTTTTTTCAGCTTGTCAGAGAAACTTTCATTTAAAAAATAGCAAAAAAATACATTTTACTCAAATTGTTAGGTCAGCTGAGACTCAATAAGAAAAGGTCTAGATACAGCTATGATATGTCATATATGTATTACATGTATTACATTACATTCTTGGAAATAAAGGTGGTACAAAAGGTTCTTTGGGTGATGCCATAGAAGAACCACTTTTGATTTCATAAAAAAATGTCTTTCAACCTTCATTAGTCATAAAGGTTCTTTACCACATTAAAGGTCCTTCACTCATTCAGGAACAGATCTTTATGGAACAATATTCAACAGAAAATCTAGGTAGGTGTAAGTAGGTGTAACTCAAAGTGCTTTGAACCTCTATAGACATTGAACAGATATTTATAACTTCTGTTTATGTCATAAATCACTGCAATCATGCAGCATTTATTTGTCTGAATGGTTTTGTTCCCTACTCTGTGTCCTTTTGTGGTTCTTCTGCAGCGTTTTTCACTACAAGGCTTTGTTGACATTATAGTTGTGGTGCATTTCAAATGCTGATCAACATCTTTGTTACATCTCTGTTCCTGCGGGATAAAAATAATACCAGTAATAATGCAGCTTCATGGAGGAAGCAGTGAAATGCAGACAAATGCTCTATTCAGAACAGTATATCACAGTGATCTTCACCCAGTGTGTTAATATTGCCTTTAATCAGCTGGAAATTAAATTAAATTTAACATGAACTGCTTTGTTTGTGAAGTAAATCATTTTGGCTCGGTCTCTCTGGGTAATGTAGTGAATAAATCAAAGTTCCAGACTTCAGTAACTCATTATACACACTTTACTGAATTTAGCATCAAAATTCCTTCAGTTCACTGGTAATATTAGATCCAAAAAGGCGAGAGATGTAGAAACAGCTTCTGATTGAGTTGGAGAGAGAGAGAGAGAGAGAGAGAGAGAGAGAGAGAGAGAGAGAGAGAGAGAGATGGACTTGGACCAGAAGGCGAGACGCCCACAGTCATGCTGCTCGTTAGTGTTCTCACCACAAAATGATTAGAACAGCTCTGCCAATTCCAGCCTCGGATAATTACTCAAACAGCACACAGGCTGACACAAAGACACACTGACCTTATCCGGACCCAGACATTCAGGGCCAGGTCAGAGGAGGGAAATAAAAGGAGAGAAATTAAGATCGGGGGGGGGGGATTACTGTGATTTGCCATTCACATACCCTAAAATTCAACTAAAATTCCATCCATTCATCCATCTTTCTGTCTGTCATTCATACCTTCACTGATCCACACATACATACTAAACATCACAGCAGTTCAATTCATCCATGCATTCATTCATCCATTCACCAGTCCATCATTATACATACTCACTCACTCACTCACTCACTCACCCACCCACCCACGCACCCATTCACTCACTCACTCATTCACCCACCCACCTACTCACTCACTAACTCATTCACTCACCCACCCACCCACTCACCCACCCACTCACTCACTCACTCACTCACTCACTCACTCACTCACTCACTCACTCACTCACTCACTCACTCACCCACCTACTCACTCACTCACTCACCCACCCACTCACTCACTCACTCACTCACTCATCCGTCCATCCACCAATTCCTCAACCATCCTTTCATATACCCACCCATCCATCCATCCATCCATCCATACATACATACATACATACATACATACTTGTGAAGCAATCAATTTTTCCATCCAGTCAATTACAGTTGTGTTTGAAAGTTTCAATATTTCTGCAGATTTTCTTAAAAAATAGAGAAGAAGAATCAATTCAAACAAATCAGAGAAAACACGTGGTCACTTATTTATTGAGGAAAATAGTCCAATAGTACATATCTGTGAGTTGGCATCTGTAACCCCAATTCCAGAAACTGTAAATTAGTTCAGCACTATTTTTAACCCATTTCTCAATACAAAATCTTCTTCCCGTTGTTGGTGGGTTTCTTGCCGTAAACTGCTTTCTTCAGATTCTTCCACAATGTTTCTATTAGATTCAAGTCAGGTTGTTGGCCGGGACATTCTAAACCTTATTCATCTTTAAACATTCTTTGTTAGAATTAGTACTTAAGGTCATTGTCTTGCTGCAAGACCCACATTCTTTTGAGAGTCAGCTCACAAACATATGACATTTGTCTTTAGAATATTCAGAATTGTTCCATCAATGATGGCAAGCCGTCCAGGTTAAGATGCTGCAAAATAGGTCAAATCATGATACTACCAGCACTATGTTTCATAGATTGAATGGCGTTTTTATGCTGGAGTATAGTGTTTCCTTTTCTCCAAACATAACCCACTGCAAATGGGCAGCAATGTTCTTTCTGCAGCTTTCTGCTACCCTTCCATGCACACTGATGTTGTACACTGTTCTCCTGATGGTGGACTCATGAAAAATTTGCCTTGAAAAATTTGTTTTATTTACTTAGAAGTTGAGTTCTTGAGCTCCTTTGTGACCTCATATACAATTGCACAGTATGTTTTTGACATGGTCCTTGTTGGTCAACTTCTCCAAGAGAGGGTGGTAACAATCTTGAATTTCGTCCATTTGTACACACTATGTCTGACTGTGGATTGGTGGAATCCAAACTCTTTAGAAATTATTTTGTAACCTTTTTCAGCTTGATGAACATCAATTCTTCTTCTGAGCGCCTCAGAAATTTCCTTTTTACTTGCCATGATACACTTTCACACACGTTGTGAATATGACCCTCAAATGTCCGCTGATCATACTTTTGCCACTTACACATATGTAATGGATAATTGTCCTCAAAAATTAAATAAAACCAGTATTATATTTAGTTTGATTTGTCTGATTTGGTTCTCCTTGTCTATTTATATACTTTTAGGACCATTGATGAAATCTATGCAGAAATACAGAAAATTCGAAATGGTTCACAAACTTTCAAGCACCACTGTACTTACCCATCCATCCACCCACTCGTTCAGCAATCCACCCAACCATCCATCCATTAATTCATCCATCCATTAATTCATGCATCCATTAATTTATTCATTTATTCATTCATTCATTCATTCATCCAACAGTTTATTAATCTATTCACCCATCAAATAATTTATGCATTGTGTCTGTGGTCAGCAGTCTATCCAGGCAGAGCTGGAGAGCAAAAGTAAGAGCAGAGAGCAGGAGGAGACAGAGAGGTGTCTGAGCTGTATGAATGCGTACTGATATCTCAGTGTGAGATTGAGCTGTTTAATGAAGCGGAGGATGAACATGTCCAGATCATGATGATGGGAAGTCCTGCTGCATCAAGCAGTCTCGAGAATTAGCTGCTCCAGTGACCCGTTAATGCCCAGTGAGGTGGCTGTTTTTAAGAAAATCTGATGGTGGGGGACATCTTAGAGGCCTTTACTCTGTCCCATTTCTCACCTCCAGCCTTGGTGAACACTAAAGGTATTCTCTGCAGTCTCGTTCAGTGTGTGTGTGTGTGTGTGTGTGTGTGTGTGTGCGTGTGTGTGTTTACAGTGGGTGTTTATGGCCATAGAATGTGTGTGAAATGAATTATATGATGCTGCTGTGTCGGTTCCTGGGCGAGCTCCTGGGTTTTTGCCTCTCACTACGTGGCTCCCCAAACGGCTGCCAGTTCACACCTCTCCCCAGAGGTCTCCCACGGTTCGATAGCAGACACACAGTCACTCTGAGAAAGAGGACACCTCCTCTCTCTTTCAGAGTTTGTTTTAGGATAGCCCGTTCAGCCTCTGTGCTCTAAAGCTCCTCTCTCATTCTGACTGTTTCTCACTGGAACATTCTTTAATGTATTATGTGTTCTTCTACCACCTGGTCTCCATCTGCAGTGTCTGTGGAGTGTGATAACCACCGAAAATGCACTCGCCATCAGAAAAACAGTTGCACCCTGGAAGATTCAACTGATTGTAAATTTCCCCACTGCTGGACTAATGAAGGTTTACCTTATCTTATCTTATTTTGCACAGCTGCAAAGAATGTTGTGATTCTGATATTGTCACTCAGAATTGCTGCAGGTCACTTTCAGTGACAAGTCCTGCTTTTGTCTTGGTGCAAACATCCAACAAATCTGTGTGTGGAGGGACTGTGGTCAGCACCAAGAACAACAGATTGTTGTTGAGCATCACAGAAGGCCTGGTGTCATGGTGTGGGGTGCAATTTTACAATGCCAGATCACCTTTGGTCTTTATTACAGGCACTTTGTCAGCCCAAGCTCCTGCAACCAGTGGTCCAGCCTTTTCATATCTCACACTAGAGTACTATAATCCACCAATGCAGTGCTTGTCCACATACTAGTGACTCTCAAAAAAATGTAAAACAAAATTATTAAAAATCTCAGGTTCAAAGTTTCATTTTCAAAGATCATATTATAGATTCATTACATGTGCAGAGACATTTCAAGCTTCACTGTTTGGCTTATAGCTCATGGAAACCAGAAATCCAGAAATATCAAAATATTAGATCATTTTAATTTAAATTTGAATAGATTACTAATCACAGTGGATATAAAACCAGAGAGGCCAGGTTGAGATGGTTTGGACATGTGTTGAGGAGGAATAGTGGATATATTGGACAAAGAATGTTGGAGATGGAGCTGCCAGGCAGAAGGAGAAGAGGAAGACCTCAGAGAAGGTTTATGGATGTAGTGAAGGTGGACATGGAGATGGTTGGTGTGACAGTAGAGGAGCCAGGGAATAGGGCAAGATGGAGGCAGATGATCCGCTGTGGCAACCCCTAAAGGGAGCAGCTGAAAGAAGAAGAAGAAGAAGGAGAAGAAGAAGAAGAAGATGAAGAAGAAGACTAATCACAGTATCAGCTTTAATGCAAAATGGCTTGAAATACAGTATATCACTTTAAATGTAATGAATATATCATACAGTATATGACAGTTAATTTTTATTAAATGATCAAAAACCTTTTCTTGCTGCCACCTCAAGAGCTTGCATTGAAGACACAGATACTATGCCATGGCCAGTTGCATTGCCAGACCTACACTCCCCTCCAAAAGTATTAGAACAGTGAGACCAATCCCCTTTTTTGCTGTAGATTGAAGACATTTAGGAATATCATCATTTGAGACAAAAGATCACAATGTCAGCTTTTATTTCCAGGAATAACTGGATCTGATACACAGTTAAGTGTATCAATTATTACATTAATCTGAACTCACTCATGTTTCTTCAACTTAAAATAGAACAAGTACAAAGTGAATAAGAATTAATATTTAGATGCCAATGCATCAAACCTGTGAGCAAAAGTATTGAAACATTTGATTGACAGTTCGGTTTTTTGCCCAGATGTGTCCTGTTCTGTCGATCATTCAGTTAGTAAATAGCACTGAACATCTGCAGTCACTTTCAGATTTGGGTTTTGCATATACGGGCTGTGCATTTATAGTTAGAGAAAGTGCCCACATGAAAACCAGAGAGCTGTCTGTGGGTGAAGAACAAGCAATTGTGAAGATGAGATAAGATCAATCAGAAGAAAATCAATCAGAGCCATTGTACAAATATTGGCCATAGCCAGTACAACCATCTAGAACATCCTGTAGAAGAAAGCCATCACTGGTGTACTAAGTAACAGATGTCAAACAGGTAGACCAAGGAAAACAACAGCAGTTGATGACAGAAACATTGTACTGTAAAGAAAGACCCTTAAAACACTGTTAGTGACATCAGCAACAACATCCAGAGGACGGGAGTGAAGGTCTCACAATCTACTGTTCACAGATGACTTCATGAACAAAAGTACAGAGGCTTCACCAGATGCAAACTACTGATTAGCAAGAGGAATGGGAAATCCAGGCTGGAATTTGCCGATAAGTACAGAGATGAGCCTCAGATTCTGGGACAAGGTTTAATGGGTTGATGAGACAAAGACAAAGCTTTATAAAAGTGATGAAAAAGTTGTGGAGAAAGAAAGGATCTGCTCATGATCCCAAACATATGAGCTCATCCTGGAAACACAGAGGAGGTAATGTCATGGCTTGGGCTTGCATGGCTTCTTCACAGATGAACACAAATGTCTACAGAAGCATTTTGTCTGTTAATTTAAAGAAAGATACAACCAAACTGATTAGGAGATCCTTCATTATGCAGCAAGATGACTCAAAGCATGCAAAACTATAGTTCATCAGGGGCAAGAAGTGCAAGGTTTTAGACTGATCTAGTCGATCTAAACCCTATAGAGCTGCATTTTACTTGCGAAAGAGGAGACTGAAGGGAGTCTGCTAAAAGGCTGCAGTTAGAAGCCTGGACGCATTACAAAAGAAGAATGCAAAAGTTTAATGATGTCAGTGGGTCACTGGCTTGATGCAATTAGTGCAAGCAAAGGATTTTCAACTAAATATTTAGTCTTATTCACTTTAATCTATTTGAAGCTTATCTGTTCAAATACTTTTGTTCAGATGAAAAAATGGTGGGTTCAGACAGAAAGGTCTTCAGAACAGGGTTTCAGATTCAGATGAAAACACATGTGAATAAATGCTGAAATGTTACTGCAAATATAAAGGGATTGATCTCTCGGTTCCAATACTTTTGAAAGGAAAGTATATCCCTGAAATGAGTTTAAGATCTTGATTACTGCCAGCCTTGCTGCAGATTCTCATCCTCATTTATTATTATTTTAAAAATTGTATGAATAGTCAGTTACTTCTGCTCCCCCTTTTTCTTATTGCTGAAACACACTTGCATGTCATGTCTTATCACCAATGTCTAAGTACAGAAGCAAGGTGTGAGCTCTGTGTGTGTGTGTGTGTGTGTGTGTGTGTGTGTGTGTGTGTGTGTGTGTGTGTGTGTGTGTGTGTGTGTGTGTGTGCGTGTTGTGTTGTGTCGTGTTGTGTCGTGTTGTGTTGTGTGTGAGATGACCCTCACCTCGTTGGTCTGTCCCTCCATCTGTATAATGTATTGTTTATCAATAAATAGGAGCACCAGCAAAACATGATCATTAGGCCAACAGCACAAATCACATTTGTGTGTGTGTTGTGTTGCTCATACATCACACAGATTTATACTTATTCACTAAAAAGCAGGGGTCAGCATATCATTTGTATTGATCTCCAATTAATCGTCTAAACACACACACACACGCACACACACACACACACGTGTGTATATATATATATATATATATATATATATATATATATATATAAAACCTCCCCAGATTAAAATGATCACCTTACATGTTTAAGGTGGTAGTAAATTTATGCTCTTCCAGATGGCATTACATGAAGATGATCAGGCTGTGTCTGCATCTAAATACCTGTGTATAGTGCAATGAATGTCTTGTTCAACGTGTTAATGATGGGCAAAAAAGAGTGAATGCATTTGGGCCAAAGGCCACAGTGTGAAGGAAGGTGGTGAATTTGCAGGTGTATGCAGGTCATACAGGTCTTCCAGCAGTGGCAAACATACCAGGAAATTCTCATGAGAACTGTGGCTGAAAAATGACCTCTTGCTTGCCAATCTGCTTCATATGTTCATGCAGTTCCATGTGTTGTTATTTTGTTTGGGTTTTACATTAGGCAAGAAACATGTTTGTGGGATATACAACCCCCAATTTACGACAGTTCCATACATGCTATTTTATGATGTTTTACAGCAGGAACTCATCTGGTCCATTCCTGTCCCCGTGGGACAGGACTTTTGACAGCTGCTATTGGGGAGGGGTACGTTTACTAATTAAGTCTCTGATGAACAAAGGTTTAGAGAGAGAGAGAATAGGAGAGACATGCATCACAGGACCTAGAATCAACCATATTATCTTCACTGTGATTTCTTATGGCTGCAAAATTTATCTCAGTTGTGATGGACCTGCATAGTCTCCAGAAGCTATTCTTGCTGGGAAATAAAGAGATTTTCATTCACATGTTCTGAAACACACCAGCTGTCATCTTCTAACTATATATGAAGTGATATTACCTATGTGGTATCACCATGGCAAAATCTAAAGTGCTCTTTGAGGCCTTCAGAAAGAATGTTGCAGATACAGATGAGTCTGGGAAGAGATTTAAAAAGATCACAAAACAATTAGAAATCAGCCATTCAACTGTCCAGAAAATAATTTAGTGGAGAACATTTAAAACAAGTGACAACATGGCCAGGTCAGAACGTCCTAGCAAGTTCAGCTGAAGATGTGTGAAGAAGTCCAATCCTAAAATGCCCTCAAGCTACCTACAGGTAGCTCTTGCTACAGGTGATGTTGAAGTGTATCATCTATCTTCAGAAAGAGACCAAACACATTTGATTTTCATGGGAGGTGTGCAAGGAGCAAACAATATGCTTTGGATAGATGATTCCAAATTCGAATTATTTGGGCAACAGAAGAGATGTTTGGTGCAAACCCAGCTTTTGAGCACAAGAACCTCATACCAACTGTGAACCATGGGTGTAGAAAAGTCATGGTTTGGGGCTGCTTACAAATGCTACACTAAGAATGTATAAAAGACATATGCATATGTACTAAATGGACAAAAGCATTGGGACACCTGTTCATTCCTTATTTCTTTCGAAATTAAGGGCATCATTAAAAAGATTTTATCTTGTTTTTGTTGGAGTAACTATCTCTACTGTCCAGCCTTTCTGTAATTTGGAGCATTGTTGTGAGGATTTGATTGCATTCAGTGACAAAAGCATGAGGTCAGGATGTTGGATGATCAACAAGCCACCTCATCCCCAATTACCCAACTAACCCCAAAAGTACTTCACCACCATCATTCCAGAAAACACAGCATCATTGCTCCACAGCTCAATGCTCTGCTCAATGCTCTCCTCTAGGCCACACCTGGCATTAGGCCTGGTGCCAGTAGGTTCATGATTATCTGCTCCAGAGTGTCCTACTGACCAGCATGTTCTACTCGCAGTACTCTACAGAGACTAGACACGTTGTGCGTGTGCATTTCAACATCAGAAATGGGTGCAACTTAAAGTAGGTGAATGCATGTATTAGAAGGACTGTCTGTAAACATTTGCATGAATAGTGTAGCTTACTTGGAAATTAGGTTAGTGTTTACTAGGGCTTTAATGCCTAATCCCAGTCTTACTCTCACTCTGACTGAGTTTGTTCTTTCAGTTTTACTGTCATAAAAAGCATTAAATATGAAGTCTGGTGGCTTTATTGGTCCTGTAGGTGAACCAGGTTTTATTTGAGGGAGGCCAAGAGAAGCATGATAATGAAATTAGTTATGTGTAAACGAGTTTGTGTAGATGTGGGTCTATATTTTAGCTGACATGTAGATGTCTGCTGTACTGGTTTTAGAGAGAGGGAGAGACCCCTGAGAGTAGAAGGCCACCACTGATTTTTCACCTACGATCTTCCTGTGTGTGTGTGTGTGTGTGTGTGTGTGTGTGTGTGTGTGTGTGTGTGTGTGTGTGTATTTGTTGTAGCATGTTGGTGTGTATCACAGGACAAAAGCACACTTGTTAGGATGAGTGTGCGTGAAGATGAGCAGCTTATCACATAGAAGCAGGTGTGAAGGAGACGGCGCGTGGGCGGACAATTACATACACATTGACACACACTCACACACACAGACCCACACTGTCCGCTGTGATCACAAGCAGTACAGCCTCGATTCCTACAGGCCTGCCGTTCACAGATGCACATTACTGTTTCCCTCCAGCAGCAAGTGACCTCTGTGTGTGTGTGTGTGTGTGTGTGTGTGTGTGTGTGTGTGTGTGTGTGTGTGTGTGTGTGTGTGTGTGTTTTAGGGTATTCTCACAGATCCTGATTCATCCCTCCTCAGTAATAACAGCATCTTTCCTGCATTCACACAATGGCTTAATTATTTTGCATATAAATCCCATCTTATAATGTTTTTATGACACTTTGGGAACCTTTATTTATAATTCACAAAGCGAATGAAACCCCAACTGCAGCAACAGAAAGGGCATTAATAAACACTGCCCTCTGGAATGACCATGATACCAAAGCAGGCACTGCACAGAACTGTGATGCAGCCTATTAACCCCACAGGCAGCTGGTAACTGTACCTGTGTTGTGAATGACAGAAACAACAGTAGTGAATCGTAGAGGAAAAATAAAACATGCCAAGTGAAGGCTGAGCAGATAGGCAATAAAGCATACAGGGAGAAGTGGTCTGTGGTCTGTGAAATTATTTTGCTCTACACAGTATTAAATTGCACATTCTAAGTTTAAAGTCATTAAATCTGCCCAGGCATCTCCCATAAAGGCAGGTCATCTCAGCATCCAGCGTGAAACATGAGAACAATATCAGTGATGCAAAGTAAATTTGAAGCACATAGTTTATTTTCTGTCTCCAGTGTCCTCTAGCTCTTTTTATTCATTCACACTTCGTTTCTGAACCACTGTAATCGATCCTCTGCACCTTGCTTTGATTTAGCTTGTACGTTATAGTAAGGATACAGAGTTTGAAAGTTCAAAAGCAGAAACCATCTCTACCTAAAAATAAATCTTTTAAAAATAATGAGAAATTGAGTTATATAAAATAATGAGTTCTATACTGTTGGAATACTGGATAATCAGCCCTGGCCATCATGATCAAATGATGAGCAAATGAATCATACAACATACTGTTCAAGAAACACTATCCTTTTATATTATTTTTGAAATTCGCAGATTATTGGATTACCAGAAATTATTATTATTTTTTGTTTTTGCTCATTGTAAAACAGTATTTTAATTTCTTTTAAGCATTTTTTTTGCTGAGATTGGGAGGAGTCTATTGTGATAATAGGGTTTCATTAGACTGACTTAATTTTATTTCTCATATTATGAAATTCATAAATTTATTCAGTGGTCTTGGTAAAATAAGTAAATGTTATTCCTCATACTCTAACACACACACACACACACACACACACACACACACATTGATTTGGTCCTACAAGGCCTACTCGATGCACCACAAGCTAAAACTTCCACGACAGATGCCCATATGTCCCCAGTGTCCTCTTTTTTGGAAAATAAATATATGTTCATCTTAAACATGAAGCTAATTTAACTCTAATGATATAGATTTAATTAAATCCAGCTTCATTTACAGAACTTAACATTCGGTAGCAGCAAACTCTTCACACACTCACTGTTTATGAGCTGAAGGACAGTATGAATCTGATGGGTTTTGGCCAAAAACCTAGCAAAGGTGAAAGCAGGTCTGTTTACATCAATCACCTATTTTCGTTGTAATTTTCACTGTGGGGTGGCTGGTCTGGATCAGGTTTAATGTTTAATGCATTTCAGTAAAGTAAGACGTTGTAAGGCATCAGCATCTCTGGTGTCCTCTGTCACATCTGATTTGTGGTAGCCTGCAGCATTAAAAGTCTTATAGTTGTTTTGTTTTTCTCTCTCAGGCTTTCTTATCATGTCTGTAAACAAACCTGATATGCAGGTTCCTACGTCAGGAAAATCACTATAGCTGCAAAGAATGCTCTGAAGGGTCCATCTGTACCTGTAACTGTGTACTGTTGAGCATAAAGGAGCCTTTAGGACATGCGAATGCTACCACAGCAAATTAAAGTTGCCATAGGGCCTCTTTATCCTGGACATGTCTTCTTTGCCAGGATTTTTAAATGATAAAATGTCAGATTTTCACTTAGAATTTTTGTCAGCATATGTTTTGACAGCCACCTCACATTCTGTGCACAGACTTTTACAGATTTAAACCTGTCAGTTCAAACACTGCTTTCTCAACACCACTGTCAGTTTATGTGTACCTGCATCTACATCAGCCACTGGTCAAACTGCTTCAAGTTATGCCTGATTCAAGTGAAGCCGATGTTACACTTAATGATTTTTACCAAAATTTTAGCCCCAATTGTCAGACTGGCCAAGTTTGTGCTGGTTGGCTGGCCTGTAGATTCTTTTATCAGACAGAGTCAACAAGGGCACAGACTCTGATTTCTGGCCTCTTGATCGCCTTTCAAACCAGTAGGACAGTTACCTCACATTGTGTGTTCTGTGTGCCTGATAAAGGACCACTTTCTCGCCACCAATACGGGTCTACATATTACTGCATCTACATCAACCACAGGTCAGGACCTTACCTGGCTCTTTATTCTATTCATGTACTGTATTCATCAATATTTGTACTTTGACATGAAAATTAAAACATGTTCTTTAAAAGGTGGTAGAAGGGAAACTGATGGTAAATGAACACATTTATTAATGTTTATGTATTATTTACATTTACATTTACATTTGCGGCATTTAGCAGACGCCCTTATCCAGAGCGACTTACAAAAGTGCTTTGCTGTTTACTTAGAATATACTTAGCTAGTAGACAAGGCTGGAATCTAGAGATTCTGCACGTTTAGACCATGTTGAAACAAAAGTCTTTATGGAGTTAAGTACTCCTGAAACAGATGAGTCCTTCAGTCTGCGTTTGAAGACAGTGAGGGACTCCCAGGGGAAGTTTGTTCCACCATTTTGGTGCCAGAACAGAAAAGAGTCTGGATGCATCTTTACTTTGCATTCTGAGGGACGGTGGGTCAAGCCTGCCCATCAAGGTTTTGAATCTGATGCAGGCAGCTACAGGAAGACAATGAAGGGAAAGCAGCAGAGGAGTTACGTGACTGAATTTAGGAACATTGAAGACGAGCCGCGCTGCTGCATTCTGGATAAGTTGCAATGGTCTGATGGTCTCATAGGAAGGCCAGCCAGTAGGGAGTTGCAGTCGTCTAGTCTTGAGATGACAAGAGACTGAACAAGCACCTGAGTGATCTCTCTAGACAGAAAAGGTCGAATTCTCCTGATGTTATAAAGGAGAAATCTGCAGGACCGAGTCAGATTTGCAACATGGCCTGTGAACGATAACTGGTCATCCACTACTACACCAAGGCTCCGTGCTTCAGTAGATGGAGTGACCAGTGAGTTCTCAAGGGAAATGGAAAGGTCAGGGTGAGGACCAGTGCTTCCAGGAATGAACAGCAGTTCGGTCTTAACATGACCAGTATTATTTCAGAGATATTTAACTCTCTCTCTCTGATCACTAATAGAATTTGTGCCTCATTAGAACACCAGCAAAGTAAATGGTAAGGGTTTTTAATGAAGTGGCCAGACAGCATGTAACCAAATCTATTAAGTAAGAAACATAAAAGTCCAGTGTGCTGATACTGGTGTAATGATGAAGATAAAAGTACTGATTGCTGTCCGTCTCAGAAGAAAGAAGAAAAGACAGGTTGCTGTTCAGCGTACACTGTTCATTAGCACTAACGGACAGGGTTTCCTTATGAACCGTTGTTTCCTCTGCTGTTGGACACAGTGATCCCGAGGAGCAGAGGCAGAGAGGTGTCGGAAGCAGCAGCAGTTGATGAAGTGGGAACATTTATCAGGTTTACACCAATTAATGACTTTCATTTAAAGCTGTCGCAGTCATTACTGAGCCCGTTTCCCCACCTGAGACAGATCTAATTAGTCATTAATTTGGCAAAGCGTCCAACAGAGACAGAGGAATGATGCACTGTTGTAAAAAGAAAGAGACAGTGGTGTATACGGTTTGGATGTGTGGATACACTGCAATTGAAGTGAGCCCAAACCATAACAGCTCATTCACTCTCTCAGTAAATTGGAGGACCAAATGTTTAGTGTGAGAGAAGGATGTTCATTTAAATGATAAGCCAGTGTAATGCTAGAGAGGGAACACTTGTTTTTAAATGAGTGTCTTTATTTATCAATTAAAATTTATCCAAAAGGATAAAAAAAGGCAGTGAGCCAAAAATAAAAAGAAAGCAGGCAGGTTTAATGCTGTCTTTGAAAGTTAACAAGTTGTCTTTCCTTCTCCAGTAAAGTTTCACATTTGGAAATTGTAAGGAATAGTGAGCTGAGCAGACAAAGATGAAGACAAGGAAGGCGGATGTACATGCAGGGGTTGAGAATTTAATAAACTAAAGAAAACAAACCGTGGACACAAATAGACAATGGTGCTGAAACTAACGCAAGACACTCGAACACTGAACCTAGACAAACAAACAAAGGTAACAGACTTACAAACTAACAAACCAACAGGGTCCCTACAGAAACAAAGGGTCTTAAATACAGAGACAACATTACACAACACCTGGAGCTGGGAAATGAAGGGGCAGGGTTTATCATGAGACGCAGATGGGAAAGGGCAGAGCAAGGGTGGAGACGGGACCAAGACAAAAACACAAGACAAAACAAAGACAAGACAGGAAAGTAACAGAACTGATATGTGACAGAAATACAGTGACAATTTTACACTGAAGTTTATTCTCATTTCTTGAACTAAATGATGAAATTCAAGTTATGACATATATGTTACATCAGGATTTTGTCCTTAATGGTTTCACCAAAGGAATCATGTGAACTCTTTCCAACAATCAAACCACTAATGAGCTGCTCAGTTACTTTAACTGATTCAGTTATTTTGATCAATATTCAAAATCAAGTCTGGGCTCTGGTGGGTTAAGCTGGAGTAAATGGTTTTTACCCTGACTTTAGCCAGTCTGGGTCAGTCTGGCCAAGTCTTTGCTGGTTGGAGTTGGATTGAGAATAGAATAGTGTGGCACAGGTATACATTTTCGGCTTCTTGATTTCCTTCAGACCAGTCCGGGCATATCAAGCATGTTTGACTCTGAGCATAATCGAATGAATACTGGTCAGAAACTCAATCTGAATGAGCCCTTAGTTATTTCAATAAATTGATTCCCTGAACTGGCAGGACCTGACAGAAGTTCCCTTGAGTGAGACATTTAATTCCCCAGCTGCTCCCTGGGTGCCATTGATAGGGCAACCCACTGTTCTGGGAATGTGTGCTCACTGCCCCCTAGTGTGAAAGGATTGATTGCGGAGGACAAATTCACCTGTGTGCATCATTTTTAAATGATACAGCAGCTTCATTCCACTGCTAGTACATATCCATTACAGCAGCACCATTTAAGGTGGAACTGAAATTCATTTAAGGGGCCAACATCTGCATCGTATTAAGGGTAGCCTGCAATATATACTGATTATTTCCCTTCTATGACCTCCAACATGTTTTGCACTTTTAATAAGGGTTGGAGTAATGTAGTGTGTGATCCCTAGTGATTTTGTGTGCAATTAATCATTTTTAAATTCACCATAAAATGAGCAAAGTCAGGAAGTATGAGATACCCAGTCTGTTTATAATCTGCTATAATTTTAAAAGTCATGTAGTGTACCCAATGCTTTAAAGAGAAACTAAAGTTAAAGTCTTTAAAGCTGCAAAAAACTGTTCTTTAAGTATTATTTTAAGTGAAAATATACAGTTTAAATGTATGAGTGAGACGTTTGTTTGTTTTTTGATTTTTTTGGTCCAAAAAAGAGGTCATGTCACAGAAAAGAGGACCCCTGAAGTAACTCTTTTTGAGCTTTTTGTCCGACAGCAATGGGTAGGATCAGGGTTTAGGGTGGCTCAAGCAGTAGCAGCAAGTGAACAGTCAGTTCTTGTGTTGATGTGGTGAAGCAGGTAAAATGGACAAGCGTAAGAATCTGAGACACTTTGACAGCTGTGAAATGCAAGAAAACTGGCTCAGAACATCTCCAAAACCTCAGACAGGTCTTGTGGGGTGGTCCTGGCCTACATTTGTCAGTAGCTACCAAAAGTGCTCCAAGGAAGGACAACCTTGGGCCATGGGCACCCAAGGCTCATTGATGCTTGTGGAGGCTCCACCTCACAATTTACAGGATCTGGCATAGTATCTTGGTGCCAAGAACCACAGGACAGTGAAATCAGCATCTGTAAGCAGCAAAACAGGTGTGTCAGTAGAAGTATTTCATTGACATATAGAAGCAGTTGATAGGTTGAGGAAAAGGTGACATAACATTAGAGTCTCCTGGTAGGACTATTGCTGGGCTTTCATTACTACCCATAAGTTAGTTTAGAACCTTCTTGACACCTTTAATCACTTGGTCTCGTCTAGATCTGTGTTAAAGCTGTGTACTGTCCTGGTACCTCTTTCAGGACCTGTTGCTGGACAGAAGTGAAGTTGTTGAGCACAAGACTCATCTGCTGTGGCCACAAATCGCAGGAGAAGTGGACATTAAATCCATGTGCTGTCATAGCACAGCTAAAACCATTCAAACCCTACCTCCCTCTCTCCATCTCCTTCTGTCCTTTCACAAAATGGTTTTGTCATTGACTTTCAATCCTTCCATCTTTCCATCGCATACCCCTGTCATGGCATGTGAGTGGAATCTGCTCCTTCGCTCCCCCTCTCTGTCTCGGTTCCTGTCGCCGTCTGTCTCGCCATAGTCATCTGTGACACACACTCTGTATTTGTGTGTGTGTGTGTGTGTGTGTGAGAGAGAGAGAGAGAGAGAGAGAGAGAGAGAGAGAGAGAGAGAGAAAGAAAGAGTTTCCTGCCATAATGAAGGCTTATTATTTTTGTTGTCATGGTGAAATCAGGTCTTGCTCTGCATGACAAACGCTGACGCGACCAGTATTGTGGGAAAATGACAGAGCAGTGGCGTCCCTCCCGCTGGGGCGACTGAGTGCAAATTAAAGTGTCTCACCTGGATGCGTCAGGTAGCGACACACGCACATACCTGCTGACACTCTGTGCGTCATTAGCACAGACTGAAATGAAGGCTCTGTCATGCAGCACTGTGGTGACTCCATTTCACCTGCAGCCTTCACTCATCACCCCCCTACATTCACAGCATTAGCACTGCTGACTGATCTGCGAGTTGAAGGGTCAGTCCTATGCCCCTTTTGTAGGAGCTTGGATCCAGTCATATACTCTGTGGGTACCCTTCCTAATGCATCCATTCAGTTCTTTTAAGTTGCACCCATTGCTGACACGTGTGAAAATGCACACACACGGCTTGACTAGTACTTTTAATAGAATAGGACTCTCTGGAGCAGTAAACATGAACCTATTGGCACCATGCCTAGTGCAATGCATCGGCTAGAGGAGTATAAAGGCCCCTAGCACTGAAGTGTGGAGCTGTGAAATTGTGTTCTCGGGAATGATGATGCTCCATCTAATACTTTTGGGATGAGAGAGTATTGAGTATGAGTAAGAGATAGGGATTTGGGTATGAGATGATCTGGGGTGGGGTGGTTGTCATCCAACGTCCTGTCCTCATTAATGCTCCCTGGACACCAGAAACAGTTACATCATTAAGCAGGATGAACTGCTTCATGAAGAAATAATGATTGAACAGATGCCCTGATACTTCTGTCCATACAGTGTACCTCCCTGCCCTTCACACACTCTCAAAGCAACAATATGCATCAACTGTACTTTAAACAGTAGCTTCAGAATCATACCGATGCTTCACTGACTGTAACAGGGATGGAACACTGCAACTGCACTATGGAACTGCAGCTGTATGACTCCTCTCTGAGTGACTCTAGTCACATTAGTTTAACATCCTATAATATTACTCTACCACCTCAGTCCACGTATTTCTTTCACTTCAGACGCTGCTACTGATGATCAAGATGAGTATTTACTGCAATTTTCTTCCTTTTGTTATTGAAGACAACAAAATGATCGTTGTGGTTCATTGACATTCCTATATAAACCAGAAAAGCTCAGCAGTGTTATTTGCATAACAGGATCAGCTTATCTTTAAGATACTACTAGAATTCCTATTTGGGATGCTGGCAGAAATGACTGTCTTCATACAGCAGTGGTGTTTTTTTGGACTACTGCAGAACACCGATTGCTCATACTGAGATGAACGTGCTGCAAAAGCTGCGAGACAAGATTTAACATATTAAACACTGAGTCAATATTTCAACAGAGGTTTACATTAAGGACAGTGAAGGACATCAGAGAAGGGAGACTTGAAAAATATACACAGTAGACATGCTGTATGTACTGGAGTGTGTGATTGGCTGTAGGATTTGCTAGTATGTACAGTCTCCTAGTCTGTCAAAGGGGGGACATTTTAGGCAGCAAATGAACAGTCAGTTCTGAGACTGACAAAAAGCAAGCTGTGATGTTCTAGATGACTCTGTCAGAACATCTCCAAAGCATGGTCTGGCAGGGTGTTCCCAGTATGCGGAGGTCAGTAAAATATGCACTGTGAAATTCACAGTAAGTAACAGATAACAATACAATAGTTAATTACAGTAAAACAAAATTACTTGTCAGTTGCTGGCAGCGAATTACTACAAAGACAAATCACAGTAACCCAAATGGCAGCAATAACAGTAAATACGGTAAATCAATAAAACAGGTGAATAAATCAAAATTTTGCAGGTTCTAGTCTTTCATTCTATATTCACTATTACGAATCTATCAAAAACACCCAAAACATGGTCATGCAATAGTGTGATTGTGAACACTGCATCACTCAGCCATGGGAACGTGCTCATACAGCAATCTACACTGAGGCAAGGCAACCAAACACTATGTAAAATATAACTGCGTGCCTAAGAGAGGGAAGCCTGAGGGAAACATTGTCACAATGATGGTGAGTAAGGGGGAAAGACACACCCAGTATGCAAAAAAGCCAGGAAAAGGTGTAAGTTATACCCACACAAAATAACAATGCTTTGTTTAAGATAAGAAATCGCCTCAAAGATTTTTGGTTAAGAAGAACTTTACAGGTTTAAAGTGAAATGCAACTCACTAAACTCAATTATTATCAGTTATTCATATTAATATTATTATTATCAGCTTAAAGATACCATTTGGTTCTGGAAAATCAGAAACTCAAAATATTTAGGTGATGTGTGTGTGTGTGTGGGGGGGGGGGGGGGGTATGTGCAGTTATACATAATACAGGCTTCATTTATTTTTGGTCTTACAGTGTAATGTGATTATCTACAGTTGCTTAACTTTTACTGTGATTTTCCACATCAGTGGGATAATTACTGTGGTTTTGGCATTTTCATGTTAATTACTGTGTTTTAGGCCTTTTAGACAAAACTATGCTATGAAGATGTTCACAGTAATTAACTGTGCAGGAACACAGTACATCACTGTGGGTTTCACAGTTTTCATAATATATATATATGTGTGTGTGTGTGTGTGTGTGTGTGTGTGTGTGTGTGTGTGTGTGTGTGTGTGTGTGTGTGTGTGTGTAAATGTGTAAAATAGTTATGTTCTCTGATGAAATTCCTGCCAAATGGGTTTGGCGCCACCTTTGGTAAATCTGTGTAATGCAGCTTTTATATTGGTAGAAAATTCGGTTGAACCTCGGCAGTAGAGAGTGAACTCTGTCGTGGTGAGTTCAGCTCTGTAGGTTCAGCTTTATGAAAGCAGAAAATAACCCCAATATTTCACTTAGGTTTTCATCACAATATGTACTACATTTAATTGATCTGTCCCAAATTCTTACTCTAACAGTTACTACTTTTAAGCTGTTTACTCCAAATAATTAACTGTGGCCTGTTTCTGTAGTTGCATGCTGACCGAGACACAGATTAATCAAGTGGCTGCCATGCTCATTTCAGGTAGGGTTTCTTTGATAAATGTAACATGTTTTGTTAGAATAATGTAAATAGTAATGTTTGGATGCTGTTATGCTAGCTAACCTGTTAGCTGCAAGCTATCTGCACCATGAGGCGTGGCTGTAATGTGTTCTGTTGTATTTTTCTCATTACATTTCTTTAAAATGCCACATTTGTGTAATATTTATACCACTATACGATCACAGTAAATTGAGGAGATAATTTTGTTCTTACTGTATTAGAAATGTGCAGATTTATCATGTCTCAGGCAGTAGAGAGTGAACTCTGTCCTTTTGCATGCTGACTGAGACACAGATTAATCAAGTGGCTGCCATGCTCATTTCAGGAGCAGAATAAAGACAACTACATCCCAGATTTGTGTCCGTTCATAACTCGGAGTGTCACAGATAACAGATAACAAAGAGGGTCACATATATATATATATATATATATATATATATATATATATATATATATATATATATATCTCCAAAGATGGACAAACATGACAATCTGAGACACTTTGACAATTCAACAGCTGTGATGTCTAGATAACTGGGTCAGAACATCCCAGAAACAAGCAGGTCTTGTGGGGTGTTCCCAGTATGCAGTGGTTAGTAACTATAAAAAGTGCCCCAAGGAAAGACTTGGGGGTCATGAACACCAAAGGCTCATTGATAGTCATGGAGGTCCCACCTCACAAATTACAGGACATGAAGGATCTGCTGTAACATTGTGGAGCCAGATATCACAGAACACCTTCAGAGGTCTTGTGGAGTCCATGCTTCAACTGGTCAGAGCTGTTTTGTTGACTCTAGGGGGATCTACACAATATTAAGCTGTTGGTGTTGGTCTTAATGATGGGGTTTCGTGATGAGTGTGCTCTGTTGTAAAGGCTACACTTGATATAAAACCAAATACAAAAACTAAATAAAATTTAGCAGACTAAAAACCATTGTTTAACCTGAGTTTCATGCCATAGCAGTGTATTAAGCAAGTTTCACAATTCTACAGGTTCAGGTTTTCTAGATAATTAAAAATTCATATTCATTGTCCAAAATAATAAAAGAAGAGGTGGTTGATTTCTTCTTTAGCCTGATATGTCAGATATTCTATTGGTAAGAAGTCAAATATATCCTTGAGCCAGTCTGATAAACTTGGGGCTTATTGTGTGTTCCTCATTGAACATAGTTGTATGAGCAGTGTATATCAGCCAGGGTAATCATTTTGTTATGTAGGCCTTTAACAGTTCTTGTTGGAATGCTAAAACATAAAGGGTGCAAATCTAACACTCAATCAAGATCAGATGAATTTGAACAGGATTTTTGCAGGTTCATGACCACATACAGTACACACACCTGCCTCTTACCATATTTAAGACACAGGTTATGAGGTTAACCTGAAAGTTAAACCTGTCTCTCATATTTGGAGTTATTTGTAAATGATGAGTCTAATCTTGTTCTAAATTCTGTTAGAGATAGATATAGAGTTGGCATGTTGGCATTTTATTGCCCTGGTATCTTTGTCTATAGAATGATTTTTGGTGGTCAAGGTGTGTAAAAGGGTGCTCTTCCAGGTGAGAACATTTCCTGTGCTGCTAAGCCAGCTGGTTAAAGTTGAGATAGGTTTAGTTGCTTTACCAACTTGATCAACTTGACCTCAAGTTCTTCTGAAGTTGGGCGAGTTGCTTGACCATGGTTGACCATCTTCAGACTAGTCCTGCCAATTTACAAGTTTGTTCAAGTTGGTTATGCTGGTTGCTCGACTTAGTCATCTAGCTTGGTAAAGTTGGTCATTCTGGTTGGCTAGATAAACCTTAAACTACTGAATAAAACCCTGTCAACCAACCTAATTTGCATGGCCTACTTGAGTTATGAATTCTGCTTTTAGCTAAACTGCATAACCCAGCAATACTTCACACTGCCAGAAACAGAAACAAGATCCTGTTTATCCTTTTATGATGTTCAATCAGCGTTATTAATATGTATGCATGTGTGTGTGTGTGTGTGTGTGTGTGTGTGTGTGTGTGTGTGTGTGTGTGTGTGTGTGTGTGCATGGTTTGAGCTGAAAGCGGGATCGTCCTCTAGCTTTTGTTTTGGCATTTGAGATGTTCTCTCTGATGAACATTTCCAACCTGCAGGCTGAAACCACAGCACTGCTCAGAAAATTAACAAATAAATAAATAATCATCCTCAGTGGTGCAAGCAGAATATCACCCTACACACTGATTTATTGGACCTGAGTCTTCCTTTAATGGACACAATCCTCGATTTATCCATTTTTTTATTTGCCTTGTGATCTATGTGTATAATCAATGTCCACTATGTTTCATTAGCCTGTATTGTGGAGGGCTATAAGCCTACATAGCTAACATTTAAGAATCATTACTGTATTTCATATTAAACATTAAACCATTAAAAACTATTCACTGTGGCTGGCTTAATGTTGTGCTGATTTAATTAGCACTGCTGTCTATATATTGGTCCCTTGGAGCTGTAAGCTTCTATCTGCATTCTGAGCAGTTTTGAGATACTGAGCCTTAAAGTCTTTACAGTGAAACTGACATATATAGAGATATATTTTGTACACTCTAGATAAACAGCCTAAAATGAATACAACCAAAAAAAGCACACTTCACATAATGTTAGGACATTGTCACAGAATAAGAATCTGTAAATAACTCAATTTTGATAAAAATGTCAGATAGAACCTTATAGCTTCAAGGGGACAAATTGTAATGGGTATGGAGGGTAAATGTATCTATGAAGCTCACCAAAGTCTACACTGAGACATTGCAGAGCACAATACATTGATTCCAGCAGCAGAATGTTAAAACAAAATATTAATCTTTCATGCAAGCCTTTGATCGGGGTGTTTTTGTAATTTAAAATAAAAATCGTTAAAAGCCTGGCTGTGCTTAGTGGGTACCCTCGGTACGCTTTCAACCCCAAACACGGTCACAGCAATACACTTGATAAAAACTGGACATTTTATGTTTAAACATTCAGAACAGCAACAGTACTGAGTGCAAGACTGTGATACAGCGACGGTATGGAGTTTTTTCATTTCTCAGTTTAGCACAGGAGGATGAGAGAAAGCCCCTGAGTGGTATCATTCTCTCTCTGTTTGGTTTTAGTTGTTTATTGTCTGCAAATATGCAAGTTTGAGCATTTTCACCAATGCTTTTAAATGTCACTCCATGCAGCCAGCGGGTCTCCAGCAAGCAGAATCTACACCGCACAGAAAAATCATACTAAACTAAAGACACTTTAAACCCAGCAGACACTTTGATGCTTGTGTTCTTTACTGATGCAAATGAGCATCACATACATTTATCTCTAAAAAACACATTAAATGAAAACTGAAAACCACAAATCCTTCCTTTAAACAACTCAAACAGTCCAACGGGTCACTTTATTGGAAACACCCACCTTGTGCTTTCACTCACTGGCCACTTTATTGGAAACACTCACCTTGTGCTTCCACTCACTGGCCACTTTATTGGAAACACCCACCGTGTGCTTCCACTCACTGGCCACTTTATTAGAAACCACAGCTAGTTGTCAGGGGTAACTGTTTCATAACTGTATAAATATTTCTGCTGGTGTAACAACTTTTCTGAGGCTACAGACACCGTAAGCCGTTAACATTCATGGTCAGACTGCAGGCAGACTGCTGTCCATACTGATATTAGTTCACTGACCTGAAGAGTAAAGTCTATTGCGAAACAACCCATTCTGTTCTGAAAGGTCCTCTCGTCCCTCCACTGGCCGCTCTGTCTCTCCATCAGCCTGTCTTCTCCACATTCATTATTAAGGCCTGCTCTATATTGTCGTCTGTATTAATAGATCAGCGTCAAACTTTCCTGCTGATCTTGGTGAAGCTGATGCAGCGGAGCTGAATCCTGATGGAGGGCTTTATGCTCTAATGCACATCCCATTTACAGGTCATATCTCCAGAGCACACCATGACAGACTCAGGTAAAACTCAGCAAGATTCCAGGGGCCTTTAAAGAGATAGTTCAGCCAGAAATCTAATTTTCTCAACTTTTTTTCCCAAACCAAATGTAAAGTTTCAGGTGGAGACATATATCTGTATAACACTTTTCACAAGTATTTTAATATGTATATATTTCCAAAGAGTTTATTCTGTTGATCCAAAGAGTTTATTCTGCTTATTCTTATTATTATTCTGTTTTTATATTTTATATAGATCTGTGCAGCTCTAAGAATTTGCCATTTCCTTCTGGGATTATTAATAATATAATTTTGATTCTGATTCTGAAAGTAATGGAAGCTTAGAATTGATGTCATTTTGATAGGTTTTGCTTGCAGATTACTTTCAAGCAGAGACTGTAGCCACCAGTAATTAATGTCCCTTATTAAAAAACTATTTTGCATAATCAGTGTACTTCAGTGTTTTGGACAATGCCATATTTTACTTTCATTTTATTTATTTTTTTAAATGTATACTCAAATGGTTAAAAGGCATAAAGCATATTTTATACATTATCATTTAATGTGTTATCATGTTTGAAGCTTCACATGTGTTTGTGGTGACTGAGGTACATTCATTTAGTTCATTAGTTCAACTAATGAAACAAAAGCTTTCATGATCTGATTCTAGAATTTGTAGTCAACACGAGGACCAGAGCTCATACTGAAAAACTTTACTATGCACACATACTCTCTCCATCCATTAAGTAGATCTTCACTCTTCATCACTCAATAAATAATGGTTCTCCAGGTGGTGCGATCCCAATTGGCTTCTTTATAATCCTGGTGTCTTTCCTAATTGTCTGTAGCAAATGAGTTCTTGGATGGCCTCACCTCATCTTTTCACTCCTTCTCCAGGAACTGACTCTTGCTTCGAGTTATCCTGTGGTTTGATTCAGTCTGCAACTTCTTGGTACTGATCCTCATTGTCCATCATCTTCAGCTCCATAGAATGTGTCAATCCTCCTCTTGATAGTGTTCTTGGGCATCCATATCTTGCATCTGTATGCCGCTATTGTAAAAATGATTGCATGCACTAGTCTGCATTTGGCCATGCCAACCTGTATCAAGTCTTATTGCCATTTTCCATTTGATTTCAGGGGTGCAGTCACCATCTCCATCTATCATGAAACCCAGGAATCTCCTGTCCATTCACTGCTATCTTGATCCTTGCCTTGTCTGCTGTTGTCCTTATCTTTGTCTGTTTGACATTGGCGTAGGCCATATCTCTCACTCCCCTCTTTGCCTAAATGTCTCAAGGTCCTTCTTGTCAATGTTTCTCCTACCAGTCTTCATTCCAATATTTGCATCTAACCCTGAACCATAATCATCTCAGCATAGGAATTGAACAGATGTGATCCTTTCTTGATCTCAAACCACTATGTGTCCTTGTATACTTTTGTGTAGCCTCTTGTTGGTGGTAGGGTGACTGAATGAGGTTGACTAGGTGTGGTGATGTTCTTAACTCCCATGGCATTGCCATGCTTGCCATGATTGAGGCTGTCAAATGCCTTGGAGTGATCTGTACAACAGATGTAAATCTTCTGTTTTTTTCTTGCCTTCGTGATGATCTGTTGCAGATTAATGATGTGATTGTGATTCTGCCACAAACCTGCTTGCTAATCTGGCATCTTGTTGTTGGATGAATTTTAGGAGTACTTTGCTTGTGTGATGTATCAGAGAAATGGTGTGGTACTTCAAGCAGTCTCTGATGTCTCCTTTCTTTGGTATCCTTCAGCCACCATATGGAGAATGTACTCCTTCATTATATTCTCCATACACACAGTGATCTTAATGCTGCAGATAGTAGTGGCTTTAAAGGTTCTACAGGTATGGTATCACTTTGTGGAGCTTTGTGGAGCTTTGTTTTGTATCCCATTCAACTTATTCCTCTTGATGTGGCCCTGAATCAGGTTCTATGGTGTTGTCCTTCTTGTCTTCACTGTCACTTTTGGAGTTGCTCTGTGTACTCCTTCCACCCATTTCCTATTGCCTAGTGGTCATTTAGTTTCTCTCCAGAGCTGTCCTTGACCACAGCCTGTCTGGACATGAATGGGGTTTGGTTCCTCTCAACAGGCTGGAAGAACTGACTCATATAGCTTCATTTTCTTGCTTCTTTATTTTATTTTATTTTATTTATTTGTTTATATTACAGGGACAGTGTACATTAATTAACATTTCTGCACATATACCAGAATGTGGTCATCTGTTGTCCCTGTCCCTTGTTGTCATCTGTGCTTCCTTTTGATACTGTCTTTAAATCAACTTTCTCCATTTCTGCTGGTACAGAATATAGTCAGTCTGGTTCATGTGTTGTCCATTGCACGAGGCCAATGTGTAAAACTGTCTGTTGGGTTTTTACGGCATGTCACTTCACCGTATAGCTGCTTTCCTTGTCATTTGCATCCACAATTGCTGCATGTACCTGTATGTTTATGAAGTTGTATAACTTGCCTCTCATGATCTAATTCTTTGGTAGTCTCCATTTCCTGGGGACCCACATCAGCACGTAGGTATCCCTTTTGGATGACCCATGTCATCACTGCCTCCAGTTCCCGGATCTCCTTGGTCTTTTTCAGTAACCCTTTGGATGTCTCGCAGCCTGGGGGTCTCACCACTCAGTTCCTAAAAACATTGGTCAATTCGAGTGAGAGTTTTGTTTTAATTAAACATTTGGATTCCCTGCACCAAATCTAACTGAGCTTTAAGGCACCTTCTAAGGCTGCCTGTCCCCCAGGACTGGATAATGGCCATAGCCAGGGCAATTCATGAAAAGGGACCAGCACACACCCCTCAACACTGCATTGTACCCAGTCCTACCCGTGTGGCATGGTACGTGCTCCAGCATTTTCCGTATTTTCTTTAGCTCTTGTACGAAAAAATTTAGAGCTTGAATGGATGGGGCAAAATTACAATAGGTTAAATAGGCACAGTTGAACTTTTTTTTGTGAATAGATATACACAAATTCTGCCTTTTAAAAAGTATATAACAAATTCATCTTACTGGTATCATTTACTGGTGCTATAAAACAGAATGGAAAAACTGTTGTCTGGGACTGTTTTCTCATATATTGCTTTATGCCTATCACAATATCCAGCTTTACCTATAAACACACATGGTATTTGTGGTAGGATGAGAAAAAATTCTTTGTGGCTTCAGCTTTGGAAGTAAAATGACAAAAATAGTCTCATGTCAGCGGAATACAGCAGAAATATGAACCCCGTGGTGATGTGATACTGAGGAAGGACATATTAGCAAGCTCACGTGTACTGTCCAGGGTGCTTTACAGAATCACTTCTGCCTGATTCATCTGTGGTGTTCAATCACCTTTATATAGAAACTGTAGCTTAGTATGGATCACAGCCTTGTCTCCACCTGTTTTATAGTATATATTAGATAAATCAGACTGACTTTCTGATTGACCTGATCTTGATCCCTTTCCGTATCTAGGGAGGATGGGTTTTCCTTTCAATTCGGTGCTCTTTTCGGTTTCTTAGGATTCAGGGAGTTTTCTTTGCTGTAGTTGCTCTCAGCTTGCACAGCAGGGGTCTGCACTCGGCTCGCCATAAATGAGCTGCTGAATATTTTGAGGAATTTTATTGTGCAGCAAAGGCTTGAACTTAAACATTTGTGAGAACTGGATGCTGTGAGAATAAACTCTTCTATACCTAAATAGCACATACACTAATCATCTGAATCATAACATTAAAACCACGTGCCTAATATTGGGTCACTCCTGTGCAACCAAAACTAAAAGCTCTGACCTGTTGAGGCATGGACTCTGCAAGACCTCTGAAGGTGTCTTATGGCATCTGGCACAAAACCAACCACTAGCAGCACATCCTATAAGTACTGTAGGTTGTGTGGGAACTCCAAGAACATAAATGGCCTGAGGTGGTCCTTCCTTGGAACACATTTGGTAAGTACTGACCACTGCATACTGAGAACAACCCACAGGACCTGATATTTTGGCCTAGACATTTAGCCATCACAGGTGCCACTGGAACCAGATCATCCATGTTCTTGCTTTATCTGTCTATCTATTTCTCTCTCTCTCTCTCTCTCTCTCTCGGTGTGGGTGTGTGTGTGTGTGTGTGTGTTTTAAATGAGCAGAATCTGATATCGGATGTGTTTTCTGAGCATGAACAGAGTTTTACAGATAAGATTGTGAACAGGGTTTTGAAATCTGATTTCTATTGACTTTATGTCTCAAAATGCAGAATGCTGCATCATTTAAAGGAATCCGCCAGTGTTTCGCAGCCTAAGTTCTATCTGCTGCATCTGCAGGACACGGTCGATTACCATAGACTATAACGTTGACACATTTCTCCATGCTGAGAAATAGACTGAGAACCTGTTGACTCCAAACACACTTATACTTTGAGTCAAGAGGGAGATGCTAAAATTCCATCTTATTGGCTTTTATCATTATTAATGTTTTTAATGCCCTCAGAAATGATCAGATTCATCTAGATTACAAATGGCAATATGCTTACATGCATTAATTTAATGGAGTATTGATTTTATGAAAATCAAAAATCGGTGAATTTGAGCTTTTTTCTGGGTAAAAGACATTATGCCTGAAAGCCTAAAATGTGGAAAAAAGCTTTTGTGGTCTCCAAAAATGTGATAATAAATCCTCACAGCAATGCTCCAAATTCTAGTAGGATGCGTTGTCTGGACAGTAGAAACAGATACTCCATCAAAAGCAGGATAAACTCTTTTTAAAGAGCAGGGCTCCCACTTTTGTGCATATGTTGTACTTCAAGACTACCTCCTTCAGACTTGGGAGAAACTTCACCTTTGAGCAGGACAGTTATCCTACAAGGCCACAACCTTGTACAACAACACAGGAGTGATTCAGTCCAATCAAGAATGTGTGTTACTATAGTACTGAAAACTGCAGTCCATAACTACAGTCCAACCTACCTGAAAAACCTGCTGCAGATCTGTAGGAACAACATCCCAAAGACCCCCAGACACTCCCCCTAACACACTCCCCCCAACAGCTGATACTGCAGTGAAGGGTGCTTCTACTCTTGTCAACTGAAAAGAGCTCAAGTTTCAGGTTGGATTCAGATTCCTGTGATGGTGGTGCGCTGGGAAAATGCCGCAATGCAGAGAACCACAGAACATTTCCAAATATTTTATCACCTGTATGGATGAAGTTTGAGTTTTAGAGCAAACTAAAGCATATCTTTGTCTGCTCTGGCCATCCAGATGCTGTGGGAACAAAACTGCAGATGAATAAGGTTAATGAATGATTTAATGAGGATGGATCTCTGTGGCCTTCCATGGGCCAAGATTTCAAACCTCTGCAAAAGCCCTAAACATTTCAATCCGCTCATGCGAAATAACCCCTACTCCTCTCCCCACACATTCTCACTTCTGCACTTTGGAGAACTTTCATTATTAAGATTGTAGAGAGGCTTTTAATTATGCCTCAGCTGCATCAGCATCCTGTGAGTAAACCAGATCATGGCCTGAGAATGTGTTAATACCCAATAATCTGAAACGTATTTTTGTGCCTCTTGGCATCTTAAAAAGGTGCTCCAGCAACTTAATTGCCACATTTGTAGCAGATTAAAATCATTTGTTAGAGTAGAATATGTTCCTGGAGCACCATTCTTTCAAACTTAATCAGTGCTGGTCGTACAGTCTGAGCAATAAGTTCTGTACAATAATGAAACTGGTTCTTTGAATCGTAATGATAGTTAATTCTTTTTAGTTGCTATATTAATCAAATAAAGACCTAAACCTTTGGGATTTAAATTCTTTGTTTTCTTAAGACAAAGCTGTCAATGATGTCATCATGTGAATTTCATGATTTTGATGAATGATACTTTACCCAGCATTTATCACAACAATAAGTTACATGTTGTGCAGCTGAAGCTGACGTAATCTCTTAGTATGCTGGTATAAACGAGTATTTGGCACTATATAGAGCACTGGTGGCATGTTTACCACTGTGTTACATCACCTTTCCTTTTAACAACACTTAATAAGTGTTTGGGAACTGAGGATACCAATTGTTGAAGCTTTGTAGGTTGAATTATTTCCCATTCTTGCCTGATGTACAACTTCAGTTGTTCAACATTCCAGGGTCTCCGTTGTCATTTTGCACTTCTTAATGCACCACACATTTTCAATGGGAGACAGATCTGGACTGCAGGCAGGCCAGTTTAGTACCTGCACTCTTTTACTACGAAGCCATGCTGTTATAACATGTGCAGAATGTGGTTTGGCATTGTCTTGCTGAAATAAGCAGGGACATCCCTGGCAAAGACTTTGCTTGGATGGCAGCATATGTTGCTCCAAAACCTGTATGTACTTTCAGTATTAATGGGGTCTTCACAGATGTGCAAGTTACCTATGCCATGGGCACTAACACACCCCCATACCATCAGAGATGCTGGCATTTGAACGAGAGACCGGAGGAGATGACAAAACTGGTGGCAGTAGGGAGGATGGAAGGTAGCATTGAAGTCTCCTGGTAGACCTTTCGCTAGTGTTAATGTCTACAGAAGGCTATGTAAAATGGTTTAAACACAAATGGCACATGACTTAATTCATGGCCTAGGGGCTCTCGCGGCAGGTAAGAGAGCAAAACTTTGTTTGTGTACATATTTGTTGATAACACAGTATGCAAACATCATTTAAATGTGGGACTCCTGTGTAGAGCACCTTTGACCTGAGCTCTGTTACCTGATATATGAAAGTGGCAGTCAGTGTTCTCCTCCAAGCATGTTGAGCCCCAATGAACTAGTGTGAAGCCCGGTCCACTCAAACTGAAGCAATGAGGAATAATTGTTCCAGTCTAGATTGCTTTTTATCACTCTATATAACATCATAATGGATATCAGAATTTTTAATTGGGATGGATAAAGAGAGTTTGGAAAATGGTTGTGTTGGAATTATTTACAGCTGCTTTGGTACCTCACTTAAATACATGACAAATTGAAGATACAGGGGTTGGACAATGAACCTGAAATACCTGTCATTTTAGTGGGAGGTTTCATGGCTAAATCGGAGCAGCCTGGTGGCCAATCTTCATTAATTGCACATTGAACCAGTAAGAGCAGAGTGTGAATGTTCAATTAGCAGGTAAGAGCACAGTTTTGTTCAAAATATTGCAATGCACACAACATTATGGGTGACATACCAGAGTTCAAAAGAGGACAAATTGTTGGTTCACTTCTTGCTGGCTAATGCATCTGTGACTAAGACAGCAAGTCTTTGTGATGTATCAAGAGCCACGGTATCCAGGGTAATGTCAGCACCACCAAGAAGGACCAACCACATCCAACAGGATTAACTGTGGATGCAAGAGGAAGCTGTCTGAAAGGTATATTGGGGTGCTAACCCTGATTGTATCCAAAAAATGTCATTCCCAAGATGAATTGATGCTGTATTGGCCGCAAAAGTAGGTATGTGTACAAATAGTATGTGTACTGTTACTAATTGTAACAGAACAGTAAATAATATGGCATCTGTATTAGAAAATCTCAGATGATTAAAATAATTGCAATTTTCTCCTGGGATTAGAATATCAATTATTCCTGCATGTCTGTTTTTACAGACAGAGCTTTGCTTTCTCTCTCTGCACTTAGCAAATAAATGTCAGTGTTTGCTGATGCACCACTTTAGTGATGATTGCTGTCGTGACTGCAGTTTAGTCACATGACAGATGAAAGTTAGCTCTTCAGATGAAAGTTTGTGCTCTGATCTGTCCTGCATTCACTATATGTGAATACTGGGTCTAAAAATATAATGAAATGGAGAAGACTTAGATAAAGAGTCTTAGATAAAGTTCAGCTCATGTTTCAATATCCTTGGTAATTAGACACCAGTGCTTTTATCCCTCTCATATTATTGCATATTTTTTCAAACACATCATGAGCAACATTACTAATAATATACAGTAGAGGAGTGTGTCTTTGGTTGAGTTATCAGAACTCCCTCTCTTATCTACTGATGCATCATCTAGTCCAGTGGTCAAGTTTAATTCTATTGGCCAGTGAGGAAGTGTACAGTGCAAAATGTTGTTCACCCCCGGTCCAAATTACTTTTACATGTATCACAGCTTGTAAATGCCTTTTGTAGCCAATATTCTTTCGGTTCTTGTACCTTTTAAGGTAGAGTTTTGTGGATTTTGAGATGTGTTTAGGATTATTATCCATTTGCTAGCCCCCAGGGACTGTAGAGGGGGGCATACTCCCAAGCCCCCCCCCCTTCTTCCCTCCACCCCCATGCTTAACAGTTGGAGAGGTATTTTTTCATGAATGTCTTTGCCCCTTTCTCTCCAAACATACCTTTGCTCATTGCAACCTAAGAGCTATATTTAAAACTCATCTACTTCTGACACTGAATTTTGTGGTGAGGATGCAGGAGGGGTTTTCTTCTGATGACTCTTCAACAAAGGCAATATTTGTGCATGTGTTGCCGACCACTGAAAGGAAACACTATGTAGGTGTTTCTAATAAAGTGGCCAGTGAGTGGAAGCACAAGATAGGTGTTTCTAATAAATTGGCCACAGAGTGGAAATAAAAGTTTCTAAGAAAGTGTCCAGTGAATGTAGAATTTGTTTTTGTATACACTTTCCTGTGGACTCTGGATGACCTCAGTCAAATATGAGTTATATGAAGGGACATCAAACAGATAACACCATAAAACTTTTATGGATACACACACACACACACACACACTTCAGAAATCTATTTGGATGTTAGGTTTGGCTCTACAGCAGGTGAGTCTAGACCACTATTATGTTCTGACCTTTCTGCATCCTCAACCTCCGTCATCTCTGTCTCAGAAATACACTCTGCATTGATTCTCTCTCTCGCTCTCTCTCTCTCTCTCTCTCTCTCTCTCTCTCTCTCTCTCTCTCTCTCTCTCTCTGAAGCTGTGGGCTGTTTTTTATATGCATAATTCCAAGAGTGTCCTGTTCTATTGGCAGTACTTCTCCACAGGGACTAGACAAGCTGCGTATGTGCATTTGCACATCTATGTCAGCACGTGTTACCTTCAATTGCAAACCCTACCTGTCTGCTTTTCCTTCTTGCTGGGGTTGGATGTGGAGCAGCAGGTAAGCATGTAGCTGTAGGAGACTTTGCGGCTATAGGAGAGTACATGGAAGTACGGGGGCCAGGACGAGTCCAGGGCCTGCTGTGCTTCTTTCTCTTGCTCTCCCTGGGCTGAGAGTATTGGTCATGTCCTGCTGTGTTTGAGTCGCTCTGGTAGGAAATTGCTCTCCTTAGTCTTTTATTTTTCGGCAGGAGGGAATAGGGTGTGTTTTGTCAGCTTGGTGTGATCAATAAAACATGCACTGCGAAAAGGGCACTGGTGTATGAAGTGGTGCAACACACACCCACACACACACACACACACACACACATACACACACACACACAAAGATATGCAGAAAGTGTGAAAGCAGTGTGTTCGAAAACTGCAGGTCACCTTGTAGAGACATTAGAATATGAGGTGGATGCTAGAAGAGTACTCTGATGTTTTCACTAAATATTCACTGACGGAGCTGTGGAGCCGTGGAACTCAAAAACGTTTTACAGGAAAACATTCTCTACTCGAATTTGGTTTTATGTAGTAATTTAATTAATTAATTTACACAATGTAAAAAGATGGTAGTGCTTCTTGTGCACAATTTCAGGGCAAATCTGCTTAAATTACCAATTTTCAGGTACAAAACAATTTGTTCACTGACCATCTGACCACTTTTCACCCCTATATAGTTCATAGTCAAGTTTTGATTGAAAAGAAAAGCACGAAAACCTTAAAACATACCAAAAGTATCCGATGAAAATGTTCCAGTAGCTGGAGTCTCAAAGAGATGGGACTTCAGTTTGAAGACAGCAAGTGACGCATCTGTTCAGACACTCAGGGGAAGTTTGTTCCGCCACTTTGGTGCCAGGACAGAAAAGATGCTTGTCTTCCATGCATCTTGAGGGATGGTATGTCAACCTGAACTGAACTTGATGCTCGAAGGGCACTTGGTTCCGATTGATTTGTGACCATTGCCAATTTGGGGCTGGTCCATTTTTTGCTTTGTAGGCCAGGGTGAAGGATTTAAATCTGTTGTTCAGATACAGGCAGTGAAGGGAACACTGCAGAGAATGACTGAATTTAGGAACATTGAATTTAGGAACAAGCCATGCCGCTGCATTCTGGACCAGTTGCAAGGGTCTGATGGTCCACATAGGAAGGCCCGCTAGAAGGGGGATGCAGTAGTGTAGTCTTGAAATGACAAGAGACTAAACAAGCACCTACATGGTCTCTCTAGAGAGAATAGGTTGAATTCTCTGGATGTTGTAAAGGAGAAATCAGGTTTGCAACATGAGCAGAGAATGATAACTGGTCATACCCCAAGGCTCTGTGCTTCTGTTGGAGTGACCAGTGAGTTCTCAAAAGACATAACAAGATCATGATGAGCATCAGTGGTTCCAGGGATGTATGGCAGTTCATGTTTCCTGGGGTTAAGTTTCAGGTGATGGACTGCCATCCATGATGTTGAAACCGTTGCTGACACAGATACACACACACACACACACACACCAGTGTTATTAATTTTACTGTTATGGCAAATTTGGCCTCCTTAAAATGAGAGACCACATTTTCTTTAAAGGTCTTTGTTTTCCTGAGACTGGACGCCCCCATGGCTCCAGTATTGTATAGGCATAATGTGCAAACATTCACACACCCAAGCTGAGTGAATATCCTAAGGCTTCAAAGCATTATACCCTCTCTCTCTCTCTCTCTCTCTCTCTCTCTCTCTCTCTCTCTCTCTCTCTCTCACACACACACACACACACACACACACACACACACACACACACACACACAGTAGAAGGAGAGTAGGTGGTGGAGGACTGTAGTGAATAACAAAGAGCAGGGGTTTAAGGCAGACTCATGTGGTCACTTTTCTTTACTGGACACACACAGAGAACCCAATTTCAGTCCACAGTTCAAAAAAAAGTGCTAATGAAACTGCTATTACTGTCCATTCCTCAGAAAGCCAACGCAGCAGGGCATCTTTATCAGACATGAAAGAATGTCCTTTCAAATCTGTCCACTTTGGTCAGTTATTTTGCAGTAGTGGAAGGTTTAATTGCCACAGTTTGACTGTGACAATAATATCCCATCATGTTTGTCTGTTACACATTCATCTCATTTTCCCTTTTAAAGTAAATGTTTGGTAAATTGAAATTCTAATTTCCCCAAATTTAATTAGTCAGCCAAGTCATGTTTGAAGTTTGCTGGAGATACAGGGCTAATGTTGATAAGGAGGAGGTGTGGAGGTGTTCAATAACCTGCAATGGACTTCATTATGTGGTGTCTCACTGTCATCCATAAACATGGACCTAAAACATCAATTTTAATTGTGTTAAATATTTTTGGCCTTTTAAATGTCCATATAGACCTTCCCTGAATCTCAAAAATTGCAATATAAAAATCTTAATATTAAACACTAAGTATTAAAAATCAATAAATAGCAACTTTACAAGAGAAGGACAGAACCTTCTTGTTTTTCAATGGATTTTATCTCAGGCCATTTCTATTGGTCCATTCATCTTCACTTTTTGACACAATGTAAAGAACAACAGAATATTTTGGTAACACTTTATTTTGACAGGTCCCCAATAGATTATTAAAACTATCTTAAATCAGTGCACTAGCAGTAGTGTAGTATCTGAATACATTGTGGTAAATATACTGACAATGTTCTGTGATGATTACTTAATTACATTAATTAGGTTTATTGATTATATGTTACATTAAATAGAATTACTATATATCTTAATATCATATATTTTTAAGCAAACCCTAACCCTGCCTTACCAATTTTAACACTGTCCTTAATCCATAACCTCACCTCAAAACCTAATCCTAATCCTTAATTTACCCTGAATCCAAAACCTAAAACCTAAAACTGCTGGCCCTGTTTCTAACCTTACCCTGAACCCATAATCTAATCATTACCCTCATCCTGGCCCTAACACTAACCACAACCCAAAAACTTCATTCTAACACTAACATCAACTCAAAATTCTACTCAAATTCTAACCTTTATTCCACCCCTAATCCTTACAGGATCCGTGATTTCTCAGGGCTACAGATATGAACTTGGACTCTCCTAATAAAGGGAAAAACATCTAAATCCAGCAGAATTAGAAACACATTTATTTATGCTGTTAATGAAAAATCTCATGATAACCTACTGAAAATATTCAGACGTTTCATTGCGTCTACATCACTGATATATTGTTGATCTTCCTCAGAGTCTGATGAGTTTATTGCCACTTCAAATACAGTGTCACTGAATACCTAATTTGAATAAATTATTATTCAGGCAGAATTAACATTAAACTAAAAAGACGTGAAATGTCACTTTAATTAATACAAAATATATTCAAGTCTGATTTTTTTTTTCTGTACGTCTGTCCCTGTTTATAGATAACAGTGAGACATACAGAGTCAATAATCACATGATTGTGTCTATTACAGGTTTCTGATGACCTGCAGTTATCACCATACTAACTGGTGTACATAAGCTTCCATTACTTGTTAGTAATGGACTAACACAAACTTGAACCAGTGTTTGAGTGTGTGTGTGTGTGTGTGTGTGTGTGTGTGTGTGTGTGTGTGTGTGTGTGTGTGTGTGTGTGTGTGCGCGCATTCTGGGTGGTTTGTGTGGGTTGGGATCGGCTCTGGCTCAGCTCAGAGATGTGCGGCCTTTTCCTAGTGAAAGGCTAATGAATGAAGAGGGGACGTGTATGAATTATTCACACTCCCACTACCTTTTCATTAATCTATCTTTGCTCACCCCTGTCTCACCGCCCACACCCTGTGGATATTAATACCTGAGACAGAGAGGGAGACGGAGCGGCATGCATGTTCAATGCTTTTATTCTATGGACAATATACATGTACCTTTAATTATGCTTTGAGTTACTGTTGTCGTTTTGCAGTGCTGTCAACATATAATCACATATATATACATATACAGATCTGCAGTTCTGGCAGTAACTTAACAGTAAACTTTTGTTGTCGTTCTGTAAAAGGTATGACATTCTTAACCTGTAGGAGCCCAGAACCAAAAATACAAAATCTCACATGATGCTGCTTTAAACACAGCATGATTTTAGTACAACTGATAATAACTACAATTTCTAAAGTGAAGAATAAATACATATTTATTTAATAATTATTAATATTATAATATGATGATCATTTATTGTAAATAATTATAATAATGGTACAATATATAATCCCCTGTCTACTAAATGATAAAAATACATAACAGAAAATGTATAATTTATATAACATTGTATAACATCCTGGTTCATGCTCATGTACAGCACAACAGTTATTGAGCCTTATGAGGCCAGTGCAACTACTGCTGTACATTTGCATTTTATTTACCTGGTAAATTGCATTTTATTTACATTTGCATTTTATTTACTCCTGCTATACATGAGCATGAACCAGGATGTTACCCATCCAAGAACCATCAATACTGGTTCCTGAACACTGTTTCTGGTCTCGGCGTTTTATGCTGACTATATTTACTCTTCACTTACAACTGTGTGAGCTTTACCTCTGTCTGTTAAATTGCTAACAGGCCTGAAAGCACTGTGACGGCTCTGGAGAGACAGAGCGGGCGCCCGAAGGCATGGAGACGTGGAAGCCAATGCTATGCAATTAAAAATGTACCAGATCCGCTCCGTCTTCAGACATTTGTCTACTTTTGTTGCTCGGTGAGGAGCTGAGGATAAAGACAGTGTTAATATTTTACATTAGCCTGGAGGAGGTAAGAGATATGGATTATATCACCCTGGTCATGCTCCACAAGACCTTCAGATGTGACCACCTCAGCCAGTCTGTAAAGTACTACTACTACTACTACTACTACTACTAATAATAATAATAATAATAATAATAATTATTATTATTATTATAATAATAATTTTGTACATGTGTTGAATAAGGCTGCGATGATGTGTTTAAATTAGACATTGTTCTGTTGCCATTTAGTAGAATGACCACATGTCAATAGGTCAAAGAATAGACCAGTGTAAAAGTTGTAAAATGAGCACAATCATGTTTCTGTATTTTGTATATATTATGTACATTTTATATATATACCCATTGGAGATATATTGAAGATAGGGATCGAAGAGATAACATGAAGAGATGTTCAAAGCATATACCAAGAGGTAGTACACTATAGGTTTCAAACTCCACCCCAAAACAGGATCTACAGATTCCACTTACTGACCTTCCCTCTCCTTTCGGCTCTCTTTGATTCTGATTCTGATTTCTCAGCCTCAGTAAATATACCAGCAGAGCGAACCGACTTATGAATCCACGTCCACCAGATCAGCAGAATCTAGGAGAGGATGTCTCAGTGAAGTGTTTGGACACAGCTGGGAAGAGGTTCACTTTTCCCTAGCTGGACCTAAGCACTTCCTCACTGAAGATGAACTGACCCCAAAACACACAAGAGATCGCACACATCTGCATTTACTGACATATTTACTGACTGAGAGACTACTTCACTTTAACATTTACTGCTTAAGACCCTCTTAAAACTCCATGTGGTCCACCCAGATCACAGGCATCAACTGGGTAAAAAATAAAAAAGTATTGGGACACCTGTCATTCACTGTTACTTCTAATGTTTGTTTCTTCTGAAATCGTGTTTCTATTTTATCCTGTCCAGGGAAGACTTTCTACTAAATTTAGGAGCATTGCTCTGAGGATATGATTGCATTCAGCCACAACAGCTTTAGTGAGGTCAGGATGTTGGATGATCACCAACCCACCTATTCCCTAAATCCACCCCACAATATCTCAACACCCATAACCCATGTCTGGCATTAAGCATGGTGCCAGTAGAATATAATACAATTCAGATTTGTACCTTCAAACTCACATTTCTAATGGCATGATTCTAAATCCATAGAACTGGGTTTACAAGTGATGAGGGCTTAAATGTGTAAGTAGGATTATAGAGTCATTTAAACAATCGTTAAATTTGACTTTGTAAGTAACTGATTACTGAGTTGCATCCACTAAAAGGCACATCATCCTCAGTGTTATCTCCCTGCCCTGTCCATGAAAATCTACCTCCAGTGCTTTAGATCCAGCACAGATTTCCCATTATGGTCATTAGTGAGCCCAGTCAAGCTCTGAAATTGGTTTACCTCAGCAGTGTGCCCAGGGACAGCAAACCCCCACACAATCAGGTAGGAGAAGAAAACTAACATGTAGGATATTATGATGGATTAAAGGTCCATGTTTATGGTCCAAACATATCTGCTGTCCTGTCCTGCTTTCAGTGTAGTTAGTAGTGGACTCTATTAAGTCTGTGCTTAGAGTAAATTACTTTCTTGGAGGGGGTTTATCCATTGCAGAGGCCATTTAGTCTACAAACAGATGTCATTTGCACCTGGAGAGGGACACTAAGCATCCATGTCCATGATGCAGTGTATTGTTGGAGTGGCTTCTACAGTTTGATTCAGAGCTCATATGAAAGGAGAAAATTACAGTGAGGGAGAGAGCAGCAAAAATTAGTATTTGAGCAAAACACTGCCATTATCAGAGTTGTCGTCATTTGCTTACCAACACAACAACCATGCAAACATCACTGTGTCATCATCACAACCGTGTCAGATACCAAAGCAACCATTTGGAACACCATAGTAACTTCACAGCCATATGGGAGAAACTATTAAGAACACTATAGGAACACCATAACAACCACCTAAAATACCATATCAATTACTTAGAACACAGTAGTAACTCCATAGAAACCACATGGAAGCAGCCACTTGGCAAACCATAGTAACCTCATGGCAACCAAGTGGTAGACCAAAGCAACCAATTGGAACACAATAATAATCTCATAGCAGCCACCGGGAAGCAATCACCAAGAATACCCAAGTAGCCACAAAGCAAATACATGGGAGCATTAGGACACCATAGTAATCTTAGCAACCACTATGAATATCATAGCAACCATTTGGAGCACAGAAGTAACCTCACAGTAACCACCTGGTAAATCATACCATCCACTTGAAACAACAATAGTTACCTCACAGCAACCGTGACTGAGCATTGTAACCAATAATTAGCTGTATTATTATTATTATTATTATTATTATTATTATTATTATTATTATTATAACTTTCTCCTCTTTCTGTACTGTACTGATGCTGCTACTGGAACCTTAATTTCCCTGAGGGAACCCTCCCAAGGGATCAGTGAAGTTCTATCCTATTATATGCTTCTATTTTATGATAAATTGTTCATAAAATTCAGTAATATTTTGATGTCTAAGCCTAAACCACCTCAGACCTCTATACGATTTCCCTTGACTGACAGTAATGGACTCAGAAAAGTTCAAAGAGTAGAATGATCTTTGATCTTCTGTGAAGGTCAGTGGTGAACCTCCTGATTGCCGCATGCCCGGGGCTGATGAGCAACTCAAATGAGCGCTTGGTTCAAGGTCACACTAATTTGAGTTTTAAAAATGCTCAGATACTTTCAGAAATGCCTCTTGGTCATTGTTAGGCAAGGCAGAGAATAACCTGCTCCCAAAGGAGTGGACAGAGGTGAAAAGGTGTTGTGTATCTTCAGGGGCTTGAGTAGGTGATGAGATAATAAATGAAGTGTGCGATTTTTGGTGTGAGAAATGAGCATAAACTGATCTGACACAGTACAGTTAGAGAATATAGTTCTTCTGTTGATCCACACTTTGTGTAAGCTCTCCACCGGCCCAGTGATCTCAACTACCTTCTTGCAAGTTCCAGTTCCAAACCTCTTAATACACCCCATTCAGCCAATCAAGTGGGGTGGATTGAGGGTGTTTCCAGTGTGTGGGAAGACAGCTTTGCAGAAGTGGGGTTGGAGACCATTGGTGGCCAGTAAGTGGACTCACAAGGTAGGTGTTTCTTTTAAAGTGGCCAGTGAGTGGAAGTTTTGAAGACTATTATGTTACTAAGTTTGTGCATTGGTGGTGTGTTTCAAATATTGAGGTACATCAGCAGATTCCTATATTCCTAGAGTCCCCCATGTCCTCACTAGGAGAGCACACTTTATCAGCAAACTTTTCATTACATTTTAATCAGTCAACACTGCAGTGCTGAAAGTGAACCTACAGCTGATAGGTGGACCTTATAAAACAGGCCAGAGAGGGAATATGTTCAGGGATTGATTTAGCTTTCTCTCTCTCTCTCTCTCTCTCTCTCTCTCTCTCTCTCTCTCTCTCTGTGTTATTGTATATTTTCAGGACAAACAAACCTATTTCAAGCACTTGTTTTGGGCCTGCAGACCATCTCAGAATACATAAGCAGCTATTCAAACTGAATCGGCCTGCTCACATCAAACTTCAAGGTAACGTCAGAATCCACTGAAGCTCCACGATGTCCTCAGTTGACTGAGGCCTTGAGAAGGACCTCTGAGGCTCTGTGCGGAGGTGTGGAGGTGTGCGGGTGGGTGAGTGGGCTTACCGTGGTTACTTTTAACTTTCATAACAGTCATTGCTTCCTGACAGGCAGATGGACAGGTGTGTAGAGGGAGTTCAAGGCCCACACTGCTCCTGCATGCTCCTGACCTGTCTAATAAAGTCCAACACCGGATGACATTTTTGAACGTGTGTATGAGTGTGTATGAGTTTAGACCTGCATGCTGCATTCTGCTGTTGATTGACTGATGTCCAAGATATGATGCAGTTACAAATAATGAAGTGCCAGGTCTTATTTTTAGTTTTTTGCTCTTCTGGAGGAATTGCTTCTTCAGCTTTCTTTGAATGAGAACTTTTCAGATTGTAGGCTTCCCAGTTACGACCCTTCAATCTATAGGGTTTATGGTTTCAGACCACCTGGGCTAAAATTGCCAACTTGACATGATCAGTTTAAACAAACTTTTTGAGATGCGGGAGATCTACTCAAAATGCAGGACTGCAACTGGAATTAATGTGTGTGTGTGTGTGTGTGTGTGTGTGTGTGTGTGTGTGTGTGTTCTCAGTGCAATCATGTCTGTATTGTATTGATTAGGAATGTACAAACAGGCTCAATATCTAAATGTCTGACTAGGACTTAAATTGGATGTTTTGGATGTACAAGATGGGTTCACTATCTGAATAACTCACTAAAACCTCTGTTGGACATGAGTGGACATACACGATTAGTTAGTCTTCAGTAATAGATGTTTACAAGAAGCTTTTTCAAAAAATGCATTCTCCAAAAAACCTACTTTATGGATTTGTATATGTTCTTCATATGATTTTGGCCTCTATGAGCATCAGTGAGCTTTGATCCTGTCACTCATTCCTTGTTCTGACCCAGTTCTGACCCATTTCTGACCCAGTCATCTCGAACATGACAGTTTGGTGATTGTCAAAGTGTTTCTTAAACTTTGCTTTTTCAGCACATCAGTTTCAAGAACTGACTGCTCACATGCTGTCTAATATATCTACCCCATGATCACTCACTTTACATGGCAGTGTTTGTAATAGTATTGTTATTTGCCTTGTTTCTTACTTTTGGACTTCGAGTCGATGATAATCATCTTTGTTATATCTTGTTTTTTTTAAACTAGTAGCATCACATCCACTTGCATCCTCCTTCAAACCCTTCCTTAACTGTAGGATCATTTAGGATCAGCAGTGATGCCTCCAGTCCCTCAGATCAGGGCAGCTTAACCTGCTTTAAATCAGGTTACAGTCTGCAGTCATGAATCTACATTGATCTGAACACATGTGCACCTTCACATTTCAAATGAGGCCTTTTCTTTTATCAAGCAGAGACTTCTCTGTTTTTTCCTGTGTTTTTTCCAGAGAAGTGTCGGATTTGTAAGTCAGCAGTGGTGACTCATATTTCAGCTGCAGAAAGTGCCACGCTTCCAGTGTAAAGCATTGAACGAGCCCCTCTAATTCCTCCTGTTTTTCCCCCCTGAGCTTCAAATAACATCAGTTTAAAAACAGGTACATATTCGAGGGGTTGGCGACGAGGTTGCCAAGACAACGGTGTTTGAGAAGCACTCAGCCATCCGTTCGGGGCTATTATTTTCCGGCTGTTTCAAATGTAACACTGCTGTGGCCCAACGGGGTGAAATAGAGAGAGCGGGAGAAAGAAAGAAAGAAAGAAAGAAACAAACAAGAGAAGAACTGAGTCCAATTTTGTCTTCAGCAAGGGCTCCCTACCTGCCACAGGTGTTCCACAAAAGAGCAAACTGCTGAGAGCTACAAGAGCTATGTATGATACAGTCTGTTGTGGTCACAGTCAATAACCAACCACGGTCACGGCCTTAGAAAAGTAATCTAACATATGCTGTAAACTGAGTGACTCACAAAAATTAAATACATCACAGAAATCCAACTGATGCCTCTTATAAAGGATTTGGCAAGAATTAGTTCATCACATAAACTAGTAGAAGAGTTAATAAAAGTTAAAAAAAAAAAACAACAACAACTCAATCTTTCAAATCCTCTTATCACTACCAAACTTACAGGTTTATATTACATACTGAATACTTCATGCTGAATAATTCATAGTAGATCATGAATGTATCGCTGTAACTACTGAATTATTCATAATGGATATATTATATTGAATAGTAGATCTTCAATAATTCTTAGTAGATACTTAATACTCCTTAATAGATGGGGGATACTTCATTGCAGCTGCTTATTAATACATAGTGGATGTTGAATTGTTCATAGCAGGTACTGAATATTCTATTCCTTTGTTGACCCTGAACAATTCATATTGAATACTGAATAATTTATAATAGACACTGAATAATTCATAGTGGATGATGAATTATTCGTGGTAGTTGAGGATCTTGTGATTATTCAGTTAAATATTAAAAACAATTCTTTAGTTCCTTGACAGTTTACAAATAATGTGTTTTTAAAAAATTCCAGACTCTGTCTCTTAGGACAAGAATTAAAGTCTGGTGGGGGCTGATGGTTCCTTGTGTCCATCACTCTTCGTAAAATTTCTTTCCAGTAAAATAAGTCTGTCTGTTTTCTTTGTAGGCTTTTGTTGTTGTTGTTTTTTAACTCTGATTATTTTATCAATTATCCAAATAATGGTTTGTTTTTGCATATTCCATTTCCAATACATTCTGTAGTTTTAGTCTCATTAGTATATACTGAATAATAAATTGATTTCCAGGGAGTAAACAGGAATAAATAAGCAAACCCAGTTCAGATCCTACTGACTTTACTGGACTGTATAATTCATGCACATTATCAAGTCCAACCATTACTTCGATTTTTTGGTGCAACGCTCTGTGAAATTTCTGCACATATCTGAAAAGCAGATAGATTCCTTGTTTGTGTTGTGGAGCTCCCTAAATCTCCAATGACTGTGAAGAAGACCTTCTCATGAATGTTTAACATGTTGTTCTGAGGAGAGAATTGATCAGAAGTTTCTGGATTTGCCTTAAAGCGAGTAATGTATTCCTCTGATGCTCAACTCTCCAAATATGCAAATGGAAACTTTAATGGCCTCATCCTCACCTTCCAAAGCACGCTTTCTCAGCCACTGTTTCTGAGGTACACTGTATGTCCAAATCTTTGTGGACACCCCTTCTAATGAAAGCATTCATCAACTTTGAATGCATCCCCAGTATTGGACTGTGGAGTTCCACTGTCTTCTCTGGAATGATGGAGCTCCATCCAATAGTTTTGAGATGAGTTCACTAAGTGTTTGTCACTGAATGCAGTCAAATCCTCACCGCAATTGTCCAAAATCAATTCTAAAGCCTACGGGAAAACAAACCACAGTTTCATTTAACCAGGCAGGGATGGGCACACATGTAAGAGCTGTAAGAGCACACATGACAGCCAATCAGTTGTTTTTACACTAGATGCTGGAACATTGCTGTGAGGAGGATTTGTTTGCCTTTAGCCACACAGGAGCATCAGTGAAGTCAGGTACTGATAGTGGATGATGGTTAGTGGCAGTGTTGGCTCATTGGTTAGAGTACTGGGTTAGAGATGACATGGTTTGGCGGTTTGATACCCAGGTCTGCTAGGCTGATGATGTTGGACCTCTGCAGCAGAGGCTGCCCATTGCTCTGGGTATGTGTGGTCACTGTATTGCTCTATCACTGTGTGTCTGTGTGTATACTCATTGGTGTGTATGCTTGTGTTCACTGCACAAATGGGTTAAAGGCAGAGGCCAAATTCCATCATTGTCTTAACCACATGGTGAGATGGTTGTCTTCGTGTTTAGTTCCATCCACTCCAGCAAAATGTATTGAATGGAGATCCATCTCTCCAGTCAGTTCAGTTCCACTGGTTGAACCTGTAATAGGGAGTTTGTCCCTGTTTACCACAGTGACAGCCACTACTCATCTGGGAACGCTTTACACTAGATGTTGGAACATTGCTCTGAGGATGATTTGATTGCTTTCAGCCCCACAAGGGCATCAGTGAGGTCTGGTTGATTAGTTCTGCCACTCCAGCTCATCCCAAAGGTACTGGATGGAGTTCCATCACTCCAGAAAATGCAATTCCAGTGCTCCACACCCCAATGCTAGGGGGATTTGTAACCCTCTAGCCCACACTGGAAATTGTCGAAAGGCCCTCCAAAGTGTCCCATATTGGTCAGGGCTTTCCTATCAAGATTATCAACGTTGTGTGAATCAAACCATGTGTAGCCGTCATCATTAACAAACCAATCAGATTATTCATGTCTATATGACCTATTATATATAGATTCACACAGTATATTATAATACAGTAGTAATACATGGAGCTATTTCCGCTCTGAACTCATGTGGGGGGTTGTTTATGACGGCATTTGGCAGCATTACCGCTCCCACTCCATATCCCATATCGAGTCTGAACTGCCAAACTCTGTCAGACTGTGTTCTCTCGCTGTGGTGCAGAGAGTCACAGAGGGACACTTGTGAAAACAGTTCAGTGACTCAGTTCCCGGTACCGTGGCGGCTTTCTAAACGCTCACTAACAACCCGAGAGGAAAGTTGATGAATGTTTTGGGTTTTATGAAATGACTCCACTCATTTAAACGCTGCTAATTTGTTTTGTTACAGACCAGAAAGGATTAAGTATCTTTCAGGCAACAAAGAAATTAAAAGGCTGAGGTTTTGACTGACATATGGATCAATGGATCAAATATTCCCACTAGCTTTAGAACCTTTTGAACACTCAGTACTGCTTTCCTTATTAGCATTACAAAAGGTTACTTCACAGCAGGGGCATTTAGTTATACTTTTACTTCCAATTAGAGGAAAGTTCCTGAAGCCAAGGTCCAGAGCATCATATTGTCTAACCAAGATAGAAAGAAAACAGAGGGAAGGAAAAAAACAAAGGGTTAGGAAGTTTAAGTGAATATTAGGGGGGGAGAAGGTAGAAGCACCCAACCACAAATGGACATGAACCAACATTGTCCAGGCAGCAGGGGCAACTTGGGACATGGGGGAGAGAAAGTGAAATAGGTCATCAGAGATAATCTGGTAAAGAGTCTGTAAGGGAGATGGTTTCATTACTGCAGTAATGAACAGAAACCTGTAATCAGTGCAGCACAGAGCAACAGCAGAAGGACAGTCTTTAACCAAAGCCTGCATGAAGAGAAATGTTTCATTTGAAATTTGAAGACAGAGAGTGTGTCTGAGTCCCAGACAGTAACAGGAAGGTTATTCCAGAGTCAGGGCGCCTTTTAAGAGAATGCATGTCCCCCTGCAGTGTTCTTTCTAAATCGAGGGACTGTCTGTAGTCACTTATCTTGGGAGCGAAGTGTATGGGATGGGTTGTACGGTTTAAGACGTTCTTGAAGATATTGTGGGGCCGAACCATTGAACGATTTGTATGTCAGAAGCAGTATTTTATAGTCAATGCAGAATTTAATAGGTAGCCAATGAAGGGATGAGGGAATTTTGGCCTAGTTGGAGATTTGAAATGTGTCTTGGCAGCCATTTTTATGGAATATTCATTCCCACATCAGTAAAGATTCCAGCACCTTTTACCTTCTGTAAAACGTGCTGTACAAAAACACAGGTTATATTAATCCTGTGTGATTTGACGTGTGTTAATATCCTGTGGAAAAGGAGTTTTCACATTTTGTCTGCAAATATGAGGTGCAATGCTAAAATCCATTAGACAGAACTCCTCTGTGGTGCAGTGCTTCGGGTAGCATTAGGTAAATCAGTGTGTGGTGTAGCCTTGAGCCTAGATGAGTGTAATCAACATGTAGCTGCTTATTTTCAATTTTTTCAAATTTTATATTTAAAATAATATGGCTTTTGAGACAACCAAATTGGCCTTACGTCTACAGGGATCAGTAGGGAACCTTCAGGGATTTGTGAACTGTTGCATATCTGCTAAAACTGCATGGACGTCACCACCGATCAGTTCTCCAAACTTCAGGAGTTTGGCTGAAGTCCTTACACATCAAAAAATCCCCAACCACCAACCAATGAAATGGAAGCCTAGCACGAATGATTAGTAGTAACCAGTCTTTTCTGAAGGTTATTTTTTTAACAGTCTAAAATGTGAAAGATGCTGCTAAATTAAATTTAAATTAAAAGCTGGTGTTTCCTTTTTGACCTGCTCCCCAGCCAGCATGAAGCAGTGAAAATCAGATCTTCACAAACAGATCTCTACATTTCCCAGCATTTGGTTTGTGCAAATTCATGCACCAACTGTAAACCACTCTTCTTCTTAACAGAAACCCTTCTTTCATCCAGAGATGAATGTCTTTCTTTCTTTCTTTCTTTCCAGGATTGATTTTATATTGTCACTCCAATTTTTTTTTTCTCCCATTTTGCTGCATAATCTCTGTATCCTCTGTCTCCATGTCTTCAGGGAGATTCTCACCATTATGGAGGCCTGAGGGGAGAAACAGGGTCTGGTCTGTCCCTGATAACATGAAAGGGATTAACTTTATAGCAAGAGAGAGAGAGAGAGCGAGAGAGAGAGAGAGAGAGAGAGAGAGAGAGAGAGAGTTTAAAAGGCCAAATCCCAGGTCCCTCAAGCGGTGTTGGGGTAAGTCAAGGACTTGTGTGTGTGTGTGTGTGTGTGTGTAGGAATATGTCACTAATATATGTTAGAATGTTAGTATCTCTGTGTAATAATATAGCCCACGTGTCTTACATGCACCAATCAGCCATAACTGAGACTTGGGTGACCATGATCCTTTTCACTGGTTGTCCTTCCTTGCAGATCTTTTGGTAGGTACTGACCACTGCACACCACAACACTTCACAAGACCTGACTGATGTTTTGGAGATCCAGTTATGTAGAATATTCTTTTCAAAACATATCTCAGATTTTTATGCTTGTCCATTTTTCCTGCTTTAACACATCAGATTCATAAATGGACTCTTCAGTTGTTGCTTGATATATCCATCCCTTGAAATGTGCCACTGAAGCCAGAACATAAATGTTGTTTTCCTGGTTTTGATGTTTGGATCAGTGTTTATTACTATCCTATTTATGTGGATATTTGGCTGTTACTAAAACTGCCACTTGATTGCTCTCTCTCTCTCTCTCTCTCTCTCTCTATATATATATTATATATATATATATATATATATATATATATTTTTTTTTTTTTTTTTTTTTTTTTTTTTCTGTTTTTATTGATTCTCAAAAACACTTATATACTTCTCACAGCAAAAACACTTCTATATTTCTAATGTTTACATGTAAAAGTTGCATCAGATAGAGAGATAGTGGTTCTATTTATATTGTATTTAATCCCCGACCACTAGATGGCTACTAGGCATACCCTGTCTTTATATCGCACTATTCTCAAGAACTCTAAAGTCTAAATTACATTTGAAAAATCATAATACAGAATTTACAGCATTAGAACATATTGAATCATAACAGTTGTATATGTCATATTGTCCTTTAACACACAACCCTAATTCCTATGTAAGTGAAGCTGCCGTCATAGTGGATACCACCTGCCGACACCGCTTCATTCAGAAGGCATGCTTTTGTAGGTTGTGCCAAGGAGATAAAGAGATATAATTTTATAGATTTCTGAAGGACACAGACAGGAGGGAAAAGGTTTGCCAAGATAAAAACAAGCAAATTTAATACCAACCGAAAGTAGTTTAATTCCAGTGCATAGTTGTGCTTTCAGCTTGTTATCGCTATTCTGCTGACATTAACCCAGCTTTTCTCAAACTCTGTCCTGGCATCCCCCCCCACATTTTGAGGATTCCCTACTGCAACTCTGAAAGGGTTTGTTAATAAGCCTATTAGTTGCATCAGGTGTGTTGGGATCAGGTAATCCTCTCAACATGCAGGGCAGTGGCTCATGCTGCATTAACCATTACTAGTGTTGATGCCCAGAGTTGTAACACAGTACTGGCACCATGACTGATTACATTAAAACTGTACTTTCTCTTTGACAACAAACATTTTCTTTCATTTCAGATGTCATGTTTCAGGCTCCATTATCTGGCCTGCATTGAAATATGCTTTTGTGCTTTAGTACACTTTCAAGCTTAATCTTAAATAAGTTAACAAATTATGCATTAAGTATATGTAAATGTCATGAAACGACAGGTGAGTCCTATGAGGCTAGAAGTCAAAAAGGTCTGGTGATAATGAATCACATCCAAATGGAGAATTTTTTTTTCTGCTTTGTTGGGTTCAAGTACAAAGTTTGTGCCACTGTTATTGTTAAACGTGCTACTCAGCATGTTGGCAGATGCATCAAATCCACATGACTACAAGGCATGGATAGATGGGTTTCTGTGCAATGTCATTGCAGAGATACATATGTAACTGGGGGGCAGAAAGCAACAGAAAGCAGTACTCCATTTTAGAGAGAAGCAATGACAAGAAGTTGTGCAGTAAAACTACACCAACCACAGTGGAGGTGGAAGTGAAATAAATGTGTAATAAACCAAGGGGATCACATCTCTTTGCCAGAAATTACAGAAGATTATGATCCACAACTAATTTATTGAGGTAATGAGCGTGGTCCAAGCTACCGAGGCTTCCAAGGTAATCTAGGCCAGCCGTTTCTTCACTGTGCCAGATCTAATATTGAGGATTGCATGTAAGTCAGCTGTCAAAATCAGTACCCTTGATGTATACATTTCTACTTTGACTAAATGTTTGCTTAGGGATGCTAACAGTACCACCATGCTGCTGATATTGTAAAATAAGAAGGGCATGGACAGCCTCAATAAAACCAGGTAGCAAGCAAAATTGGGTGCAGTTGATAACAGATAAATTCTTGCGACCTGCGCTGTAAATGTTTGTAAATGGGAAACCCATGTATACTTCCACTCTGCATAATGAAGCTCTTCAAGCTTTTAAACTGGTATTAACATACTTTAAACCATATACTGAGTCCAGTGTGCTGCTCCCTGTGAAGTGAAGAAGATGAAGACCTTTACTACTTCTTGCAGTAGTAGTAATGACACAGTTGTCATATTTATTGAAGCTAGTGCAAGTCCAAACACACAGACGCTGGAAGAGCACTAGAACAGTCTCAAACAGCTTGTTAGGGTGTTCCATCAGCTCCCCCTGAAGGTGCTTACAGACAGAAGCGATGTGGGCTGACTACAGCAAAGTGCAGAGAGACTACACTACGGAGGTGACCATGACAGGGTAGCTCTGATTGGACAGCTTGGTGATGGTCCAGCATTACTACCTGCTCTTGTGGCTGAATGCAATGAAATCCTCATCTCTGCAATGTTCAAACTTTTAATTTAAAGCCTTCCTAGAAGAGTAGAGACTGTCACTGCAGCAAAGGTTGATGAGCTCCCAGCTAACAGCCTTAATTTGAGAAGAAACACTGGAGAAGCAGGTGTTTACCCAGCTATGGAGTGCAGGAGGCATAAGTGCTTTATTCTGTAAGGATGTCACTGTTGTCCCTAAGGTTGTGGATCTGTGCTTTGTTTATGATATAGAGCTACATCAACAGGTTCCCACATTCCTCTAGAGTTCACTCTGCAGTTACAACAGAACACTGTTTAAAACTTGATGAAAAGTAAGCTGATACAGTCAACACTGCAGTGCTCTACCGAGGGACGGGGAGGACTTTACAGTAAACTGGCCTTTGCCTGGGGAGGGAATATAGGTACACAAACACTGATCAGCCATATCATCTCTGACAGGTAAAGTGATTAACCTTGATGAACTGGTTCCAGTGGCTCAAGGATGATACATTGGGCAGCATGTCAACAGTCAGTTGATGTGTTGAATCAGGAAAAATGGGCAAGCTTAAGAATTTGAGATACTTTGGCAAGAACCAGCATGTGCTGTTTTAGACAGAGTCAGAACATCTCCAAAACATCAGGCAGGTCTTCTTGTACTTACCAAACCTGCTTCAAGGAAGGACAACCGGTGACCAAGGTCAAGGTTGCCAAAGACTCCCTGATGCTCCTGAAGGTCCTTGAGCATCAATGGATGACCTTATGTCACCCACAATTGATGCTGATGGAGGTCCCACCTCACAACTTACAGGATCTGCTGTAATAGCTTGTTGATAGTTGTTTGGGCAACACAAACAGGAGTTAGGCAATATAAGGCAGGTAGTTTTATTCTTATGGGTGATCAGTGTGTATTAAATGAATACTTTTTAGACTTGAAGCAAAGTGGGTGTGGCTTATACCTGACATTTACATGTAATGAGTACTTTAAGTAGAGTTTGATTAGGATTATAGTATGGACATCTGTTCATTCATTGTTTTGTGGTAGAAGTTTGCTGACATATTTTTTTCTTTGTCAAAATGTCTGAGATCACCTACTGGTTTAAGAATATTCATCATATTCACACAAAATGAATGTGTTCAAGCTTCTACAGGAGCAGAGTCAGATTCTATATCTTGAATGCAATTTCCATCAAACCACGGAGATTAAAACACAACATGCGCTCAGTGGGTGGGATGGAAGGAATAGGTCCTGGCTGGCATTCTCTAGGGAAACCTGCAATGCGGTGGGAACTGGCTATGAGTAATAATGTGAGAACACAGGAAAAAAATAGTAACATTAATACTGTTTAATTAATATTAGAGAAGGAATAGCTGTAAAAGCAGATCATAGGCCATAATGGAAGGGAATATGGTCATACTCACTGGCCACTTCATTAGAAACACCAACCTTGT